>JAQMYF010000001.1:67434577-67445130 GCA_030014195.1 Neosilurus mollespiculum
TGATTGGCTGATTAGAAATTAAGTGTTAATGAGCAGTTGGACAGGTGTACCTAATAAAGTGGCCGGTGAGTGTACAGCATATATGCGTTACATGTAGCGTGTATAAGTTCTGGCCCCCCTAGGTAGCTTATGTAAACCTGGCAAATTCAAATCTATGTGAACAAACCGACTCATCTCAGTATAGCCTGGGGAAATTCACTATGTTGAAGCATCTGGTGACGGCTGTCACTGTTACTAATGATGATGAATGCTCAGTGTGATTGATCCATGTGAATTCCAAGACAATTACTCACACACTGTGCAGCAAACAGTGCTAGAATTCATTCTCACAGCTTCAGAAAGAGCTTTGGTGTCTCGACACTATGTGGCAGATGGATTAAACTGGTTGTCATATGCTCGTGTTCACTCAAGATAGAGCTTCTTCGAAAATCCTTTGGTGCTGTCTTAGAGACAAAGAGGCCACACAAAGAGGGAGAGCTCCTCCATCAGCATTTAGAAATGGGATTCATCTACAGAACACAAGTGGGTGGAGGAAGTGGGTGTAACGGGGGCAGATATTACTGGGAAAAGCAAGAGAGATTTATTTGAAGTGATTTCCTGGGGGATTGGTTTGCTTAACACAAGTCTTGGTAATCATGGCCATTATGTAAATACTTAAATGAAATTTGTTAGCTTAATGCTTATTTAGCGGCTACAATCAATTTCTATGTAAGTATATTAACAGGACCTGAGTTTGAGGTGCTAAAAAATAAAAGTGGCTAGCATTAACTACCAGACAACAAATGTGGGTGCACCCACTCATAAAAACATTTATTTTTACTACTTTTTCTTATTTCAGGATAATAATAAAAACATTAACACCACAGAAATACAATGGCACTCATGGTTAATGTAGTAAATAGGCCTTATATTATTTAAATAGGCCTATTATTTTAGTGTTCCATAGTAACAGTGTGTCTATCAGCGCTATAATCAAGGTGACATGCATTCAAAACCCCATTACCCTGATTTTGACCTTTCAAGGTCACTCAGTGTCAAAGGTAATTGTCTCAGGCAAGTCTATATATGATTTCCGATTAGTGTTTTATGGTATTGGTACTCATTTGAAAGTTATTAGCTCTCAAAATCCTGTGACCTTGATTTTGACCTTTTAAGGTCACTCCAGGACAAAGCTTGACCGCTGCTCATTATTCTGCTCGAATGTATTGGATGTAAATGGTTTCCTATCGGTCCTTCATTCCGTCTGTCAGTCTATGTGAGTTTATTTTTCAGATATACGTAAGCAATTTAAATTTCAACATGTAAAATTCTGTGACCTTGCTCTGACCTTCACCTTTGGCCCTGACATTCCAAAATCAAATAACCTCCGGGCCTCAGGTATGGTAGTGTTTCCACCAAGTTAAGTGAAATTCCTTGCACGGGTGTGGTCAATATGTTGTTCACAAACATACTGAGAAACAGACAAACAGAAAAAAACAAACACTGGTGATTACAATATGTTTGTCTTTCAATATTTAATCTTGGTCTCAATTGAGAACAGACTATGTATAACCTTAAAGCACATCAGCTACACTAGATACTGTATAATACAGCCTTAATTAATAAAAAAAATTTTTGATGTTGAAAGTAAGACATTGTATTGTTTCATGAAAAATATCAGCTCATATTGAATTTTGTGTTAGCAACACATCTCAAAAACGTTGGGACATGCACAATAAAAGGCTGAAAAAGTAAGTGGTACTTAAAAGAAACAGCTCAACTATAACAATTTGGTACTAATTTGGTTAACTGGCAAAAGGTCTGTGATATGGTTGCTTATAAAAATGAGCATCTGGGCAGGGGTTTACCAATCTGTAAAAAATGCATTCTATTCAGAATAATGTTCTTCAACTGTAAAATTGTGACGACTTTGAATATTTCATCATCTACAGGACACAATATTATGAAAAGTTTCTGAGAATCTGGAGAAATCTCTGTATGCAAGGGTCAAGGGTTGGAGTTAGGGTTAGGGTTAGGGTTAATACTGCATTAAAAACAGGCATGGGCCATGGAAATCACAGCATGGGCTCAGGAACACTTCCAGAAATCATTATCTGTGAACAAATACAGGTTAAAGATCTATAATTCACATATATTATTAGTATAATTTATCTTTGATTTTACATATTTTCACCATTCTAAAGACAGGTCTGATGAACTATGCGCTCTCTAAGCTAAGCTAAGTGTCGCTAAAGGCATCTTTTGAGCCTACTCATTCAGAGTGTAGTATATACTACATGGAAACAGAAGTAAATTAAAGCTCCATTAAGGTGCCATAAAGCTCCATTAAGGTGAGCTTAATGGAGCTTTATGGAGCTTTAATTTACTCACTTAACATTTTAGTATCACATTATTGTAATCTATAAATTAATGGCGCATTATCGTTGTCATCAGTATATACTGTATATTAGCAAAATGCTACCTTCAAATAATAAACCTAACTTTTTAAAGCACTACCATTCCTGGTACTGAAGCCCAGTTTGATTCCACTAGTGTAACTTTTCAAGCCAATTCCTGTACAACTTTATGTGCTGTACGCGATGTTCTACTTAATATGCGTAATCCATCAGTCTCACCTTTTTGTGTAGCGATGTTTTCAGTACAACAAAAGGTCATAGTTATTTATTTAACTGATGAATAAGCCTAGCCGTGGTCGATATTAAAGGGCCGCTTGCTGCATCCACACAGTCGTGAGGGAAACATGAGCCATGAGGCAGTTTATAAAAGAATTTTTTTTATAAACTTTTTTATGTCCCTAATGAAGGTACGTTTGATGAAGTGAGATCCTGCAATCATGGGGAACAGCAGAATGTGCCATTTGGGAAGGAAATTAGGAATGCATAGGTACAGTATGCATAAAGAGTTACAGAGTAAATATGTATATATGTAAAATGTTTACGTATAAGTGTTTCACATTTAAATGTGATTCTGTCACTTTTTTACCTAGTGTACGCTTTTTAATCATTTACAATTACTTTTAATATTATAATGCATTCATTTGCTGAACTGCTTAATCCTATTAGGGTCCCCAGGGTTGGCTGAGCCTATCACAGCCAGCCTTGGGGACAGGCAGAATATCCCTGAGCATCTAGCCAGTTCATCCCAGGATCAATACACATACACAACCATTCAGACTCACACAAACATGCTGAACCCCGGGAATCGAACCCAGGACCTTCCTGCTGTGAGGTAGACAGTGCTGCCATCACCAAACCTGACCACACCCCCCCACCAGGGAGGCAGACGTGCTAACCACTACGCTATCATGCTGCCCCAGGATCAATCAACTATTAATTTAAAAATATATACTGGAATTTAGGTCCTGTGGAACTAAAACATGTAGTCGGGGAGGATGAAGAGGGGTTATTGTGGACGGAAATGCTAAAATGAACTCCTGCGATGGGGTACATGCGTATTCTTTCTGTAAGTCTTACAAGACGGCTTATTGAACATGTTCATTTCAATCAAGGCAGATTATTTTTTTGCCTTTTGAAGGGTTTGTCACTGCAACTGCCAAGTCTCTTTGTGTAGCTCATAATACGCTATTCATGCTTTACTTCATCCTTCTGTTATCTCAAACCGGCCAGAGTTCCACAAAGGTGTCAGGTCAGTGGGTAAAAATGAAACCAAAAAAGAATTATTTTAAAATTAAAATAAAATAATTACAACGACGTGATCATATTAGGAATTTCTAGGCACTCCAGTGAAGTCTGCGAGTTTGGGCATGTCGGTTAATTTCCTGAAAAATTAGCACATGTCTACTGGAGCAGCATAAGCCATAAAATCAGAACATTCCCACATGACAATATTAATAGAAATAGACTCGCTGCCTCCACATAATAAACAAATACAGATGGTCCCGCCACCAAAGCTCCCTACACCGAGATCAAACCGCCTTGCATAATTGTCTGTCATGTTCCCACCCACTTTCGTCATCTTTGTCAAATCTGAACCATCCCGGCTGATTTGCGATTTGCTCATGGTCCTAAAGAGGGGGTTTAAGCACTGTCATGGAAACAATACTGGCCTAAAGGGGATGCTTTAACAGAGCATTTAAAACACCTTCTTCATTAATGCGCTCAAATCATGCCCCTGGACACTTGACTCGAAGAGCTCAGCTTGCTCTGATAACCATCACGGGGCAAACGATGACGTCACGAGCGTCTGGTGCATTGGTCGTTCTCAGAGGTCAGTCATTAGTACTTTGATTCGAATCTGATTTAATCACATGCTGACTAATTTGATTCCGCTCCGTGCTTTTGTCGATGGAGGAGGACATCCGGACAGCATCTTATTTTTAGCCATGGTGAAATATGACAGCTACAGTGAACCAGCTGTCAGAGTGAAGGGGCAGCGGAGACGTCGTGGAAGCCCTTTCCAGTCTGACGGTTACTGTGCAGCACTTAAGAGCGTTTTATCTCGTTCACTTTTATCCCTGTCACATTGCTGCCCACCATCATCAAGACCTCACTGCTCACGTGACCCGTAAAGCCAGTCCTTGTTTGGTGTCTCGAGCATCTGAGGCAGATTGCTTGGTGAGTGAAATGAGGTCATGATTGGTGCTTATCACTGTCACTTATCAAAAAAAGAACACAGAAGCACCGATGTCATGAAGCAGGAATAGTGATAATTGTCACCATGGAAACCAAACTTTGATTAAATTTAAGTATCTGTGTATTTTTATTTCATGATTTAAATAAAGTATTTTAAGATTTTGAATCAATGGGGCAGTGGTGGCCTGGTGGTAAGGTGCTGGATTACTGATCCCAAGGTCGGGGGTTCAAGCCCCACTATCAACGGGTTCTCACTGCTGTCCCCCCAGTGCAGCTAACTGCAAACCAATCACAAATCAGTCGCAAAAATTGTTGCACAACCTTCCCGTGACTTTTGTGTGATATATGTATTTAAGCTGCAAAATATTCGCTTGCATGTGGAGTCACAAAACATTTTGACACGCATTTCAAAATTTGCACACAAAAAAAATCAATTCACATCAGTCACTTTTCAGTTGCACCCCCTTAGCCTAATGTGCATGTCTTTGGATTGTGGGAGGAAACTGGGAAACCCAGAGGAAACCCATGCAAGCACAGAGAGAACATGGAAACTCCACACAGAAACGCCCTCGCCGAGCTTGAGATTGAACCCAGGACCTTCATCATTGTGAGGCGGACAAGCCCTCTCCGCAATCTTATCTTCATCTGTACCATCGCTCTGCATAATTAATCACAAACTCAGAATCTTTTCCCTAATGATTTCTCTTTATTAGTGATACGTAATATGCATTTTTTTTAACGAGAATTGATTTTTCACTAGAACATGGTAACAGGACATGGCGTCTCGAAGCAGAGTGTGTCCTGACTAAATGAAGCCCCAGCTGGGAAGTGTGGTTTCACTTTGCACTCCGCACCTCTGAGACTCTGCTCAAGGATTCACCTCAAGATGTGGGAACGTTTCTAATTATTGCTTTAATTACACTCCCACAGTCCCCGCAGGAGCAAAGGCAGAATTACAGAAGAATATTAGCGTGCGCCATCTGAAATGCTTTTAGTTGTTGTTTATCTTTTTAAGATGAGATATGAACTGCATACATTTATGCAAACATACTCTGTATAATGTGGGTTTTGTGGTGTAGTGGTTAGGGTGCTGGGCTTATGATCAGGAGGTTGTGGGTTCGTATCCCTGTTAGACCCCCACCATGCTAAGGCCCCTGAGAAAGGTCTTAGTCCACCCAGCAGTATGAATGGGTACCAGTAAAAATACTGGGAAGATAACCTGCGATAGAACTCCTAGCCACTTCACGCTACAGAAACAGGGATAACATCCAGCTGTGATGAGCCACGAGGCTCAGGTGTAAAAGCCCAATAGGCCGACCTACCCTGTACAAATAGAACTCTGAATGATCATCCGGCTGCTTTCCTAGGAAAACCATACCATGGCAAACATCATTTGGTTCGGAGTTGAACTGAGTATTTTACGGGTATGACCTTGTACAAGAGATGTAAAGGAGAAAGAGTACGGAAGGTAATAACCCCCATTTCAGAAGTTTTTCGTCTGTGCTCCACTCAGTGTACTTTATTCCGAGGGACAATTGGATGGCAGCCAAAGGCTAACTCCAAACCTCACTTTAATCTATTTAAGACCTAACTTCCTGTCTTCATTCATCTTTAGTAAGCACTTTATTCCGGTCAGGGTCGGGTTGGAGCCACAGCCTATTCAGGGAATACTGGGTGTTAAGCGGGAATACACCGTGCATGGACAGGGCACCAGGCACACACACACACACACACACACACACACACTTATTCACACTTAGATCCACCTACTCTGACACGAAGACTTCAGAAACCCACACAGACACAAGAACAATAACCGCATAATCAGCACTGAAGTGGGGAAAAGTAGGCTTTGAAATCTGTTCTGTCCTCCTCTCTATTTAATATCACGCCTCGTTAACCTGTCTAGTGAGATCTACTACAGCCAAACACCAACCAATGAAAACAGAAGCTAACTCAAGACATGAGAGCTTATACAGCAGTACTGTATCATGAACAGGACGTAGACAATATACTCATACTCGCACACAAGAAAAGAGGTTTTTACCCTGAGATAATTAGATAAACCTCATAGTGACATGGTAACATGGGAAAAAAAAGTTGTCTAAATAAATATTTACAAGAAAAGGGTTATTTGACTTTGAATTAAATAGTTTAAAAGTACACAACACTGATGATCCCAATTGATCCCAATTTGGCCTCTTTTATTCCGATGTTACATCGGACGAATTCGGAGACCGTTGTAGAATTTTGGGGAGAACTTTTCCCCAAGGAGGAAGTTCGGGAGTGTTGAAAGGAAAATTTTTGTGTACAGAGTTCATCAAGGGAAACATCAGAACACAGGGGTAGTTTAACATATAAAATTTTGAAAAAATG
The DNA here is from genome assembly GCA_030014195.1 of Neosilurus mollespiculum. NCBI lineage: Eukaryota > Metazoa > Chordata > Actinopteri > Siluriformes > Plotosidae > Neosilurus > Neosilurus mollespiculum. Next base: position 67,441,546 of record JAQMYF010000001.1, read on the forward strand.
GGAGCAACATGGCGAGACATTCCGGTCACATTTCCGGTAAATACGCACTTTCTTAATACAATATCGGAGACACATCGGAACAACCTCGGTACAAATTGTAGTGACATTGGTATTGACCATAATAACATTGGCTATAACATCGGAATAACGTCTGGTAACAATCAGAGAACATAAGCACATATCGAAACAAAAACGTCTAAAACATCACACTAATATCGGATCATGATCGATATTGTGTAAGCTCACTTATGCTTCCTTTATGTACAAAAATAAAAAACGTCCATTTCATATATTTTAACCAGCTGCATTTACATTGCGTTCATCCCAAACCCTTATTTGCTGTTTCCCTGCTCCTCACTCCTCACCTGGACTGGAAGTTCTTCTGGTCCCCTATTGAATTGGTCCCAATTCTGTCATGTGTGCATCGAGGACCGATGAGCGAGGATACACGAGAGCAGATGTCCTGGAAGAGCTGCACAACAGTGTACAAATAGCCTGACACTTACATAAATATAGGATGTCGGCCACTTTTATGCAGCAAGTCAGCTGTGCCGCCATCATCAGGAGTGGACTTTACTCCATGAATCAATTCGCGTCTCAATTCTCTTAAAACACATTTTCTTGATTCCACACCCCTCAGATTGTTTGACATCTCTTTAATATTGTGTGCATTCGTGTAGATATTTCGTAGCAGTGGGTGTAAAAACTTATACAACCACAATGTTTACATCATTATTTGTAAATAATTTCTAATCTGTGTGGATTAGAAATTGTTTACATCATTATTTGTAAATAATTTCTAATCTGTGTGGATTTGTTGCCCCCAGTGCCTCCAGTACTCGGGAAGAAATGTATATATTTATGATCTTTACACTAGCTTCGTCCTCTACTTTTTATGGCACTTTTAATTAGTTAAAATATCCTACCTCTTCCCATTGATGAATGTAGCGTATGAGTCTGGACAGCCTCAGCAGACGTAACAGACTGAGTATCTTTGTGAAACGGACAATCCTGAGCGCACGCGCCGTCTTGTAGAAATCCGAGTCGATCCGTGTCTCTACAATAAGGAAGATGTAGTCCACGGGGATAGAGGAGATGAAGTCCACCACGAACCATGAGCGCAGATACTTAATCTTTATCTGCTGTGGGTCCAGGATGATTTCTGTGTTGTCCTCCTTGACGATGCCCGTGCGAAAGTTGAGCACCAGGTCCATGAGGAAGAAGGTGTCAGAGACGACGTTGAAGACGATCCAGGGAGGAGTGTGCTCGTCCTTGAAGAAGGTGATGCCCACGGGGATGATGATCAAGTTTCCCACCATCAGCAACAACATAGTGAGATCCCAGTAGAACCTGAGGAGTACAGAGGGCATGACAGTAGAGGATAAAGTACCCATGGGACAGAAAGAGAAGAACATAGAGAGGAAAAGCAAGGTTAAACAAGTGCCTCTGGAAAGTTTGGAGTCACCTTGTTGTTACCTTTTAATCCATCTTAGAAGAATATAAGGGTTGCTATTGGTTACATGTTGAAATATTTAACTATTAAATGTTAACAGAAAAGCATGTTAAAGCTTCAAGGTCAGACATGATACCCATTTTTAGACCTTTATTTTTAATTTATTTTTAATTTTCACATCAGTGGAGCACCAAAGTACGGTTTCTAATCAAAAAAACTTTTTTCAGGAAGCTGCTTCCCCACCTCCCCCTGAAACGCTGATTTTGAGTGACCTGTTTGGCTTCCTCCTCCCTCTTTCTGCTCTCTGTGCCTGCTCTGCTGTGATTGGTTATCATTCCTTTCAGTACGCTGGGAGGCAGACCTGAATGGGCGGAGATACAGCTGTGCATAAGAGTGGTTAAGGCCAGATAATCAGCAGGCCCAGCACATTGTGAGACCCCCCTCGTGTTTACCACCTTGTGTTTACAGTTAAATAGCACAGGAGAAATTATGTTTATTGTCACCCTGGCATCGTCATACATGTCAATTCTACACTGGGACAACATGTATAAAAATTTTTAAAAAGAAACCCCAAAACCCTAGTATCTTCCCTTTAAACACGCTCGCTGTAACCTGAGTTTAACTGAGTTTAACTAGCTAGCTGCATTTCCCTCATGCTTTCAATCCACCTATAATGACACAACTATCACAAAAATACAATTTAATGAATATTAATTAACTATATTATTAATAAATTCAATGGACCGGAACAATGGTTCAGATTTTGCATTTGTCCTTCATTATAATTTCATTCAGTTTCTGCACAAACCATTTGAGCTAATTAGTTTTTATACCTTTTAAAGATCACACAAGTAATTTCGTAAGTATGTACTTCTGTAATAAAGCTTTCATCAATTTCTCAGGCTCAGTAAATATAATTAACTATGCAATTGTCAACAGCAAGAGAACTAATGGATTAGCATTTAGTACAACTTGTTATAATGAAAATAGCAAGATCACACGTTCCAAGATACTTCAGGATGTAATGGTTTTAAAAGCCCAAGCCACTTAGTGTACCCTCAGACACGTTTTTTTTCTCTGAATAGATGAGTGCAACGTGAATTAATAATGTCTGTTTTGCCCCTGATTTTGAATATGATATATAAATACGATTCTTTCCCGACACGATCCAGGACAGTATGGAATTGAAAATGAAATAATTAAAAATATGTTACAGAATTGGAAAAATTAGTGTAGAATCCCTGTTCTTCAGTTATTCCCTCTAGGAGAACCTTTAAAGGTTCCATATGGAAACTTAAAACAGAGGGTTTACATTTCTGAAAAGAGGTTAAGTAAAACCGCTCTGTTGATTATCCAACGATTTTAAAATTAGGGATTGGTAGTGGCAAAAAATTGATGATGTTTGCTGAGAAAAATAAATATAAAATTTATGAAGGATATAATTTTTGATATATTTTGTTCTTGCATAATGCAATAATTTATTTATTTATTTTTTTGGTTATTAGAATGTGGATGTGCAAAAATAGTAATAGCGCCATCTATAGCAATTAGGAATAAAGGGTTCTTAGGACTTAATTTTTTAAATATATATTTTATATAATTTATGTAGGAGTAACCGATTCAGCAAATGAGTAATACATAATATATTTCACAGTTAGTGGGTAAACTTGCTTTGTCGAACTGTGTTATACTTGTGTGACAGAGTTGACATAGTTCTTGGGAACATGACTATAGGCACTTTATTAATTCAGCATATGTGCACATAACTACAATTAAGATAAAAGGTGTTGCTTTTTGGGGGGGTGTTTGGGTGTGATTATACCATGTGATTTATACAAAATGAAAAAAAAGCAATCTTTTTTTTTCAATAATTGGGCTAATAAAGAGTGGGACATAAAACATGCATTTCTATGAGGATGACCCACCTGTGAATAAATATAAGAGATATTTTCCACTTTTGTTGCCTTACTTTATTTTATTTATTAATTCATTCATTTTCTGAGCCGCTTATTCCTAATTAGGGTCGTGGGGACGCTAGCGCCCATCTCAGCCGAATCTGGGCGAGGGCGGGGTACACCCTGGACAGCTCGCCAGGCCATCACAGGGCCAATAGTCACACAACCATTCGCACT
>JAQMYF010000001.1:67476165-67506082 GCA_030014195.1 Neosilurus mollespiculum
TTATTAATTCATTCGTTTATTTATTTATTCATTTGCCAAAATGCTTAATAAAAGGGTCACGGGGAGGCTGGCGCCCATCTCAACCGACTCTGGGCGAGGGCGGGGTACACCCTGAACAGCTTGCCAGTCCATCGCAGGGCCAACACACACACAACCATTCACACTCACACTCACACCTAGGGATGATTTGGAACAGCCAATTAGCCTACTGTGGATGTCTTTGGACTGTAGGAAGAAACCAGAGTGCCTGGAGGAAACCCATGCAAGCACAGGAAGAACATGCAAACTCCACACAAAAACGCCCGAGTCAAGCCTGGGACTAGAGTCCAGGACCTTCTTGCTGTGAGGCAGACGTGCTAACCTCTATAGAAATCGAATCATTTATAACTCATTAAGACCTGCTTTACGCTTTATAATAAATATATATTTTGGATTATATATAATTTGCGGGTTTAAGGTTTGTTTTTGGCCCCCCAGATGGTCAAGTTCAATAAATTCATGCCATTTTTTTTTTTTTTTGTGATAAATAAAATAGAAGATGGATTATTTCTTCCTAAGAATATCTAGCGTCTATGAAGAAAACAGGGGGTGGGTTTTAAAGGATTATTTGCATAAATATTAAATGACATCAGGCATCAATAGTGCGCAAGTACAGAGACATAAGGGAGGCATTTCTGCTTTTCTTTGTTTTCGTCTCTCATTTTTCAGCCATCGGCATGAGCACAGGTCCGGCAGACCCAAACAAATCAATAGAGTAATGCTGACAACAATCAACTGTAATCAAAACCCGGCGAGAGGATCAGAAACTGTCATTTGATCTACAGTCAAGTGTGTGTATGTGTGTGTATATGTGTGTATATGTGTGAATACACAGTACCTCAGTATTACAACGCTGCGAGCTCATGTCTCAGAAACAGGAGCCTCTTTTAAAGATAAATTTGAAGAAAATCACATAAACGAAGATCAGTGTTTTTGATGTTATTATATAACCAGCCATGGAGATCCATGTTTCCTGCCCTGTGTTAGCTTTGTGGTTTTTCTTTTCACTTTCTAACACAGTGTGATTCAGCACATGAAGGACTTGATGATGATTCCGCTGATTATAATTATGGGTGTTAGACTGAGAACGCAGGAACGTCTGCAGTGCACAAGCCTGAAGTCGAGAGTAACTCGTACTGAAGTTCAGCTCGGAGGGATCAGATCAGCATTCCCACCATCAGATCATTTTGATTTCAGGTTTAAAAAGAAGAGCCATTGTTAAATTTGCCTTGTATCCCAATACCCCACTATTCTCAGACTGACAGTGACTACCACAGTTGGATTAAAGAAAATAATAAGCATAAACAAACAAAGAGTTCTGATGAAAAACCCCTGTAAACGCCAAATCCCTGAAAAATAAGATAACTATTGCACATGAAAGTCTACGGCACCCAGTAGCCGAAGAAGAAATAGATTTTGCTGCAAAACCCCATTAGTACTTCAGTAAATCCAAGCCAATATGCGGTTTATTGCTTGCAGAAGCTCGTAAACACCACTTGGATTTGTATGCAAGACCACGTGGTCCGCAGAGCACCGATCACAGGTGTGCTTCGGGTCACATGGCGCACAAGAGAGATTTCGCCCATATTTGCTATGTTAGAGCACTAAGGGGGTGATCACACTAGAGGTGCGATTGAGAAGTGACTTATGCGAATGGCAATTCTCAAAATGTTTTCAATTCTCAAAACATTTGCAGCATCGCATTTTGGTCACCTGGTTCATGAATTCGTCGCAAAAAAGAGGTTGTGACCCACTGTAGTCTCAAACTCCTCTCAAGCAGACCGCACATGTAGTGAAAAGGTCGCAAAATGATTCTGATTGTCGGGGGGGTGTTCGCAAGGAAAAGTGACAAGTTGGAGACTGATATGCCGAAAGTTTGAGAAAAGTGTGAGCCTAGCTGGCATCCACCATATTCTGTGTATTTTGTCACCATTCGTATTTTATTGGCATTTTGTTCGTGTTAGTAACACGCTAATAGAAAGCGAATGGTTTGAGAACCAAAAGCAAACAAAACGCGAATGATTTACGACAGGAGACTCGCTTTTTTTCGCCGAACATCCGCAAACCAATAACAAATTACTCGCAAATCAGTTGCAAAAATTGTCGAGTGACTTTTTATATGGTAAATAAAAAACTGATTGATTGATTGATTGATACCTAAACACCTCCATTTCTTAACGGAATTGTCTTATTGTGCAGACTTTACACCTTGCACTTTGTCTAATGCTGACATATTTGTAGTTTTCTTGATATATGATACAAAAGCCAACACTACAAAGCAGGGGTGTCAAACTAATTTTCACTGAAGGCCACATCACTAAATTTCGAGGTCATCGAGGCTTGACAAAGCTTGACGGTGACAAGCTAGCTTGCAGTCGTCCCTGAGTCGTGAACGGATAGCTGTTTACTTGAAATTGGTTGGCTCCACCTAGTGGATGGATGATGAATTACATTTCATGGTAACAGTTGATGCAAAGAATGAACGATAACCATATATTTTAAAAGCTCTCGCGGGACACATAAAACGAGCCTTGAGTTTGACACCCCTGCTATAAAGGAATCCCGACTTCATAGACAAATATTAAAGTCCTCATTCTGTCTCACTTTGTCTTTTGCAAAAGAAAAAAAAAACCAAATATATCTAAAATGTGTATTTTTATTCTAAATCTGTTCTACTTTGCTTTAATGTATTCGGCTGGAGACGGAAAAAATGGGGTAGACAAATAAACCTGGGAAGAAATGACATCTTTCTTTTTGCTCTCTGACTTTCTCTCTCTCTCTCTCTCTCTCTCTCTTTTCTTTCTTTTTTTTTAATGCAGAGCTAAGACTCTTTTGGGAGCGGTCTGGTTATGCGAGATGAATAAAAGCCTGGTATTAAAAAAAAGAGCGGTTTCTGTGATGAGAGAGAGAGAGATAGAGAGACACAGAGAGAGAGAGAGAGAGAGAGAGAGAGAGAGAGAGAGAGAATGAAGTGAGTAAAGAAGATTTTTTTTTAGCCAGTAACATCAGATTTGATTGGCAGACAGAAAAGGCCAGGCGAACAGTCTCTATGATCAGACTTTATGAATTTCTTAGGAGAAAAAAAAAAATAATAATAATAATAATGCTTCTTATACTAAAAGCTCTAATGTCAAACCCACATCTGAGAAGTTAATTGGACTGCAGGAAGTGCACCCGAGGTCACACATGCTGTATATGAGACACAAAAGTAGTATATAATTATCTAATCATTTATTCAGCACCAGCTCTATGTTCTCACTGCTCAGGTAAAAAAAAATTCTGCCCTCACTTAGGAAAGGTTTGTTTACCTTGTTATCCATCACCTTATTTCCAAATGAAATCATTTTGCAGCTCTATTTGCAGTCGTATACCCCCTGAGTCAGTGTTTTGCTTTTGATTTTTAATTCATTTAATGACATTCATTTATTCATTCATTCATATTGCGAATGCTTAATCCCTTTAGGGTTGTAAAGAAGCCGGAGCCTATGTCAGCTGACTCTAGGCCAAGGTGGGGCGCACCCTGAACAGCTTTCCAGTTCAATGCATTACCAACACACACACACACACACACAAGCATTCACATTCACATTCACACCGAGGGGCAATTTAGAACAGCCAGTTGGCCTGATATGCCTGTCTTTGGACTGTAAGAGGAAATCGAAGTACCCCGAAGAAACTCCTGCGAATAAGGGAAGACCATTCAAAATCCATTAAAAAAAAAAAAAAAAAAGTGCCCTTACCGAACCCGGGACAGGAACCCAGGACCTTCTTGCTGTGAGGCAGACGTGCTCACCACTATTCCATGACATGTGAAACCTAACAGATTATTCAAGTGCACTCTGATTTGGACTCCTGGAGTGATTAACATTTTTTTTTTAAGCTGCCGCATACCGAAATTTAGGGAGGGTGTATTCATAAACTGATTCTGTGAATGAGGTATAATAGTAAAAGGAAAATGCCAAAAATAGGCAAGGCCCAGTAGAATTATCGTTCTAAAGGAAGCCTGGGGTAACCGAATCCCTTCTAAATCGAAATACTGTGTGTGTGTGTGTGTGTGTGTGTGTGTGTGTGTGTGTGTGTGTGTGTGAGAGAGAGAGAGAAAGAGAGAGATGTAAATAAATTACGACACAAATTAAAGAGGCTGGCTCATCCGTCCCACAATCCTCCACACTAAACATACATCCACATACATCGCACAGCAGGTATACAACAAATTGGGCAAATTTCTCGGACAGCTCTGGGTGTGTCGTATGAAACCCGTTGTTGTGCGACTGAAAATGCCATCGTAGACACTTGTGATGCAGTTTTAAAACTGTTCAAAATCTTTTCCGTCTCATGGATTATTCTCAACGTCAAGTCCATTTCCTTGATCCGTTGTGCGATGCCCTATGTCGTCCGACAGCTGTGTTACGATAGATATACACGTTTCGTATGTTTTTTGCGTCATCCGATGCACTCAGAATTGTACGACTTGATCAACGGGAGGTTCTTATATACCCACGTGTATCGTGCAACATTTCTACGACAGTGTTATTCTGAGCTGGGAGGTGGTCATACATCAGTCGAGTAGCACAGGAATATCGTACGTATTTTTTATTTTTTATTTTTTTTACTTTCATTTGAACATCATACGAAGTGACTACGATGAACGAACAACACATATTTTCTACGTGAACGCAACTATACCACTTCGCTTGAACCTACGTTAGTCCCATTTGTTGCGGTTCCACTAAATTCGTATGATAAAAAAAAATCCCAGGTTATTTGTGAACGGATTTTTAGGAGCGAATCATTATTACTGATGCTAGCAATATTCCAAAACCTTTAAACTGTAATGTGAAAATTGAAGATATTTTGTCAAAATACCTAAATTTGACATATTTTCCACAAATCCATTTCATTTCCGTATGGTAATCCATTGTAATGGACCCTCCCCGACCTCAGGCGTCTCGCATACGGCCACAAAGGAAAGAAAATCTAAAGTATGTTGTGTATAAGGTGTAGTAGTAGGTAGTGTGTTTGTGGTGGTAGAGTAGTGGAGTAATGGTCAGCATGTTCCCCTCACAGCAAGAAGGTCCTGGGTTGGAGTCCCAGGCTCAGCAAGGGAATTTCTGTATAGACTTTGCATGTACTCCCTGTGCGTGGGTTTCCTCCAGGTACTCCAGTTTCCTTCCACCACCCAAAGATATGCACATTAGGGTAATCGGCTGTTCCAAATTGCCCTTAGGTGTGAGTGTGATTGTGCGTGTTGGCCCTAAGGGGGTGTAATGCCCCTCAAAACCTAGTGGGATTAAGCTTTTCGGTGAATGTATGAATGAAATGATGCTGTGCTTTTATTTAGCATGAATGTATTTCGTCCTCGCAAAATGAGCTCGTGGCTGTACCAGAATGACGAAATTACAGTCGCAGCGTAGATGTGGTCACAGGAATGTGTTTAAATAGTTGACTAGGGTCCTTGCTGAAATTAATTGAAACCTGATTATAACATCGCGGCCAAACATCCTTACCATCTCACTGTTGGTGTCGTGATTTTTGTTGTTGTTGTGGGATGTCCAGTTGTAATCGCCTGACCTTTTAGGGGTGGTGATCCACTCAGGGGCAAGACTCTGTCCCTTATGTCTTTCTGTCTCTTTGTCATGATGTCCGGCCGGTGTGTCACATGACCCACACACTCTGCGGTGATGTCAAATGCTTATATACAGGAATATATTTCCAAAGGAATTAATGAGATTTCATCACATTCAGGCTAATATGTGTTTCCACCCTGGGACATTCGGACCACAGAGCTTTACGTGTTACTTCTACCTATGAATGTAATGACACCCCTGTTTTGGTTGGATTATTGGAAACAAGCCTATAGATTGGATTATGATGCAGCATGCCCTGCTCTCATCTTCATATTACACAGTGCTTGAAATGGGACGGTACTGCTGCATCCCTCCAGTCACTGGATTTTTTTTTTGCACCTGCAACAAAATGTGTCATGGAACTAGATGCATTCAAAGCATGACACCTGCTCTGCCTGGTATTTAGATTTCTATTAAACCTGCGCATGTCGGTTCTCCAAACTCTGGCAATCTGGAATTTTTGGTATTTTCCAAACTAAAGCATCCGCTAACAAAAATCAGTAAATGAATCGTGGATACACACTGTAAATATGTCCTCGGTGGTACAAGATGAGAATGCTGGGAAATGGACGTACTAAAGACCAGAAGATTTAGCATCAACAACCTCATCATGTGCATCCCAAAGGTTCCCAGAGGTACATTCTACAAACCCTATTACTCTTATTACCACCTCATCTGAAGTACCAGTGTGTACTATTCATGCGGCGCGGCTCATTAGAGCAGCATTGTGGCTGAGAAACCGCTTCTCGCTACGCTGATCACAGATTCCGTAGCTTCATGACCCATGCCTCAACAAAATGACTAAATTACAGTGATGCAGATAATTCGACGCACGCGGACGGGGTGAGAGGCAAGGATTTTAATTGCAGCTTTTCTAATGATGGAGTCAATGAGTGTAAGAGCCAACTAAAGGCAGAGTTGACTTTCATGTGCATCCACACTAATTGCAAATCCAAACAGGCATCTTAAAGATGAAAGTGATTTTTGTGCGAGAGTAATGATTTACTCCAAGTCACATGGCCAGACATGACAAAGGAAGGAAATGAAAAATTGCTGCACTGCTCAGTTGCACTTTAGTGGATAAAAAAAAAAAAAAAAAAAAATTTTTCATTTTTCATAGAAATTTAATTTTCTTTAAAATGATGAGTCGGTTGCATGTTGAGTTTGGTGGAGCCAATCCAGAGAAATTAGCAAAATATTTAAGGTATCATCTCATCAGAAAATCAAGTTTGTACAAAATCACCCTGAACTAAAATTAATGCATGCCGCACAATTACTCGGTCTACAAAGTCATATTTATTGGTGGTTTAACATCACAAACCAGCACTTACAAAGCACAACCTTCCACTAAGCCTAGAAATTCCCCATATGTCCCAGTTTTTTTAAAAATTCTTGCATCCACAATTCGATCCAGATCATCTCCAAATTCTAATGGAGTGTTACTTGTCCTGAGCCACAACTCTAGTAGAAATTTCATGAAAATCTGTAAATAACCTTTTGTGTAATTTTGCTCACAAACAAATAAACCGCGGGAAAAACCTAACCTACTTGGTGGATGTAACTGAGGAATGTATTGAGGCAATAAGAAAAGAAAACATGCTTTAAACAGACAGAGAGGTCATATTTTATGCAATATTTATATCTTCGAATGAATTTTGCTACACAAATATATATATATATATATATATATATATATATATATACAGCTATATTTTATATTATTAGACCAATATTGACACTTTGGTAAATGCTTTGGGGAAAAAAATGCTAATTACTTTTGAATGTGGATTCATATACATCAGGAACACAACATTCCCAAATATCAATCTTAATTGTTCACAGATTATCCAAACAAGAAACAGTGACAGGATCACTGGAAACGATGGACTTGACTGGTCAAGAGTCCAGATTTGAATCCACTTAAAAAATATTGGATTTAATTATTTATTCATTCACAAATTTATCACACAAAAGTTTTCTTCACTGCGATGGTCCGGAGAGCTGTCCAAGGTGTACTCTGCCCTCGCCCAGGGTCGGCTGAGATGGGCGCCAGCCTCCCCGCTACCCTAATTAGGATTAAGCGCTTCAGAAAATGAACGAATGAAGTTTGGGGAAAGTTACAACCAATTTGGAGCACAGTCCTACAGAATCTGTGGGAAAGTCTATAAAAACAATGCTCGCTGTTATAAAGGCCAAAGGAGGTTGAACTAATTTTGCTTTTTACAGTTAAGTAAGTTGTCCAATTTTCTTTATTTAAATAAATAATAATTAACTGTTTGCTATTTAAAAATATTTGCATTTGTTCCATTTATAGCAGGTATAACCAATGTGTGTGTGTCTGTGTGTGTGTGTGTGTGTGTGTGTGTGTGTTTGTAAAATAGTATATATGTCATCAACGAGACCTCATGATATAACGCATTTCTCAACACTAATAGTTCCACTATCGAGCGATTTGCCAGATCTTAGTTTTTAACCCTCCCATCTAACACCCGGACCACCCCTCTCCTGTTTGGTGTCCTTCTTTACTCCTCATGCACTAGATGCATGTTTGATGATACTGCATTGTCCTTTCCTCGTAGCTCACATAGTCTGACCTTGGTATAGAAGGTGGTAATTACTGAGGAATATGTACGAGGAAGAAAAAAACTAATCCGTAATGTGTATATCCTGGACATTCACTGAATAGATCACGAGATGCAATGGGTAAAAAAAAAATGTTTAGGGAACACAGGAAAAGGATTCAAAGTCAATCCAAGATCACTTGGCTCAGTATTTACAATTCAATGCTAATGAGGTAAGATCTGTTCTGAGACCCAAGGCTAATAAGACAGCAAAACAACTCCTAAAACAAGTTTTCTTGTGCACAAGCTGCTTATACGGTGAATATCCTCTCAAAAGGCATGAAAACAAATCAAAAATCTGCATATCCAAAGTAGAGGCTGCGAATGGTTAACTGCTTGAATTTGTTGTGTATGAAGAGTTTGCATTATCACCCAGAATTATAAGCCATAATGGTTGTCATGTCTGGCTATAACACTATAGTCAGAAAAACCTCATGCCCATATATAGTCATGTTCGTGCTATTTCTACAGTAATTATTTCCTCCAGCACACCTTCATACATCCAAGCATCTGGTCACTGTCATATCGAATGTATGGATTCAATGTCATAGTCAAGGACACCACTTCAGTATTACCACAGTATGAGTGAGCAAAGCCTAAACTGCTAATGTCACCTCTCGTGTCCAGGAAAGACTTGTCTGTTACCAATATCACATTTCAAAAAGCTGAGATTACCAAAAAAAATACTTTTCTTTCTTTTTCTTTTTTATTAAAAAGTTTTCTAGGCACAAATTAGAGATGTTTGCTCCTGGGACATGCGCTCTGCCAGCCTTACATCCAACAGTGTGGTTACTCGTTCATCACTATATAGTTTGCAGGGATGGAACAAATTAAAAGATTCCCTTCATTATCTGTAAACGATCTCTAAGCTTTACTCTGAACAATTTGGTAAGGGTTAATCACTCTCTCTCTCTCTCGCTCTCACTCCCACCATAGGCTTGTTCTTTTCACACTCTGGGGAGGTGGATGGGGTCACTAAACTACACTCCCAAAAATGAAGGTATGAGACAGACAAGAACATATCAGTACTTACAGGCACACTTTTGAAAAAAATGTTTTGTTTATTCTTTAAGAGACCGGAATTGCACCGTATGACTAGCAGGAATGGTATAAAGTGACCTAAAACAAAAAGAAAGGACAAATTTCATGCCTAAAGGTCCCTGCAGCTGTACAGAAGGCTGAGGCCAAAAGAAAAGAGGCCAAAAATGCACAGCCTTTTAAATATGAGTTATGAGTACGTAGGTAATTCGATGAGGTACAAAAAAGGTCTGGCACTGAAGGGTACCTCAAATGAGTACCTCCCCCTCCTAACCCCCAAATGTCAAGTATTTGTACTCTTTAGGTACACACTGGTACCTCCATTTTTGGAGAGTGTATGTTTTAACTTGAAAAGTTTTAGTTAGAGGGAAATATTTGTCTAGGAACAGAATAATTAAGGTGTGACCTTCTACATTTCAAAGTGGATTTACATCATTTGTATCTGGAGGAACAAGGCTACTGCATGTAGGGGTACAGTTTACTTTTTAACCGGACAGAAAAAAAGGGTTATAAGAATATTTAAGTAGCTTATCCACTTTCAGGAATTGTTCCAGCTTTATAGATGGTACTGAAACCTTTCCTGGAGCCCTGGCCTTGGAAGGTAAATAGAACCTTCATCCAGAAGGACCTGGACCCTTGTGCACATTTGACCTTGCATTTTAAATCTAATACAAATGATTTTGGACTATACCTAAAAATTCACCTTTATCAATGTCAATTTCCTTCCATATTCTGAGCCTTGATCTTGATTTGATTTTACCTGAAATCACTGTAGGGGTGTATAATCCAAAATCCGGCCGACTTTACGCGCTCCTGTTCGCGCTCCACCGCCTTCTCGCTTCCGAACATCCTCAGAGAGAACTTGTTAACCCCGGGCTGCAGCATGGCACCAAACTGCCTGTGCATGAAACCCGCTTGGTAGTACCTCTCATCATCAGGCAGAACGTGTTCAATACCGCCGTCCAGCTTGGCAAACCCCGGGTACCGTTCTGGAGTGCTGCGCGCTCCCGGTTCCACACCTCCACCAGCGGTGCTACCGGCTCCACTACCTCCACCTCCATCTCCACCTCCTCCTCTCGCTCCAGGCGGACTTTCCTCGCAGGGGCTTGGATCTGGCTCGGCGATCAGACGCCTCTCTTCGGCTGAGTCCGACTCGTGGCTGTGGCGGCCGGCGAGCGACGACAAGCTGTCTCGGAACCTCCTGCAATCGCCGTTTGAGTTGCTTTTTGCGCCTCGGGCCGATTCCGGGTCTGCGAGCGCCGCCGCCGCTGCCGATGCCACGGACGCCGCGTCCGCGTTCCTGCTACTCTCAGCGGCGCCCGGGGACGGCAGCGGCTTCATCCGGATGCTTCTCCGGCGCGCGTCCCGCTCTCCGTCTTCCCCGTCGCACATGGTCGAAGCGCTCCGGCCGACGTGCTGTGGCAAGCTGTAAAGCCTTTTGCGCATGGAAGGATGCAACCTGTGCACAATGGCATTGACTGTCTATTAGCTCAATGATAGAACAGGTTCACATTGTTTGATTTCCTGCTAATTCCCTGTGATGATAGGTCAGATAATATATTATAGGCTGTATAGTTTTTTTTTTTTTTTTTTTTAAAGTCTATTGCATTGAACTCCAAGCCAATAACGTGAGCTCCTGAGCATGCATGTGCAAGAAAGCAATCTCAGACGTTACCTGTCAGCTCTAATAATCTGCGTGCGCTCCGGTTCACTCAGGACATGCCCACTCCAGTTGCAAGGCACTGTGCTTCTTTATTCCATGAAAACCATAGAAAAGTCGTGGAAATGTTTTATATATATACATATATATATAGGCTATATAAAAACAAAGCGGCTGTGGGGCAACCTTGCCATGCACGCGCCAGAAGGATAGAGAGGAGACACGGGGAGGTCATGGACGTTAGTAAGGCATCAAGCCTCCATGCCAGATCCCCGACTATCGGCTGTCAATAATCAGCAAGGCAAGACAAGGCAAGGCAAGGCAAGGCGAGGCGCTCCGCAGCCAAGAGCGCTGCTGACATCACCAGCGTCCGCCGCGCTGAGAGGCTCGCTCCGAGCTCATGAATATTCATCAGGATGCTAATCTATCAGGTTGCCATAGGAGCAATAGAGGCAAACAAGCCCCGCCCACACCCGTAAATTGTCTGAACCGGGGTTGCTGATCGATTAAAAGCTTTGTCCCCGACGTCGGACGGATTAACATCGCCAGACCGCGTTGAAACCTTCAGGCTGATTTTTTTTGACGGGGTTAATTGTGTGCCAACATCACAGACATGAATCAAGCTTCCTTACTGAGAAAGGGGTGCTTACATCTCTTTCTGCAGGCTCCTACCATGCATTTACATCAGGTAGAGACAAATGATCTCCAAAACACCTGAAACACCACCAAAATGAATAAATAAATAAATAAATAAAAGAAAAAGAAAAATTTGGAATTTATTATCACTTTTGAGAGAACTTTAGGGAACTAGATCAGTGCTGCTCACAGTTTCACTGGGAAAGATTTTTAAGGTGGAAGCATGCTGGGAGTAGTGTAGGTAACAAGAGCTGAGCGGTGAAGTGATGAGCTTCTCTCCCCGGGCGATTCGCGCGCCGATCAGCCCCGAAGCGATTTGCTTCACTGTAGCGCTGTCGCTCTACAGTAAAGCGACAGCGCTACAGTGATTTAGCGCAGTCACCCTGTTGCTCTACAGTAAAGCGACAGCGCTACGGTGATTTAGCACTGTCCCCCCGTCGCTCTACAGTAAAGCGACAGCGCTACAGTGATTTAGCACTGTCCCCCTGTCGCTCTACAGTAAAGCGACAGCGCTACAGTGATTTAGCGCAGTCACCCTGTTGCTCTACAGTAAAGCGACAGCGCTACGGTGATTTAGCACTGTCCCCCCGTCGCTCTACAGTAAAGCGACAGCGCTACAATGATTTAGCACTGTCCCCCTGTCGCTCTACAGTAAATCGACAGCGCTACAGTGATTTAGCACTGTCCCCCTGTCGCTCTACAGTAAATCGACAGCGCTACAGTGATTTAGCGCCGTCACCCTGTCGCTCTACAGTAAAGCGACTGAGCTACAGTGATTAGTGTTGTTGCTTTGTCGTTCTACAGTAAAGCGACAGTACTACAGTGATTTAGCGCAGTCACCCTGTCGCTCTACAGTCAAGCGACAGCGCTACAGTGATTTAGCGCTGTCGCTCAACAGTAAAGTGACAGCACTACAGTGATTTAGCGCCGTCGCTGTGTCGCTCTACAGTAAAGTGACAGCACTACAGTGACTTAGCGCTGTCACCCTGTCGCTCTTCAGTAAATCGACTGAGCTACAGTGATTAGCGTTGTTGCTTTGTCACTCTACAATAAAGCGACAGCACCACAGTGATTAGCGCTGTCGCTCTGTCGCTCAACAGTAAAGTGACAGCACTACAGTGATTTAGCGCTGTCACCCTGTCGCTCTACAGTAAATCGACTGAGCTACAGTGATTAGTGTTGTTGCTTTGTCGCTCTACAGTAAAGCGACAGCACTACAGTGATTTGGCGCAGTCGCTCCTTCGCTCTACAGTAAAGCGACAGCGTTACAGTGATTTAGCGCCGTCACCCTGTCGCTCTATAGTAAATCGACTGAGCTACAGTGATTAGCGTTGTTGCTTTGTCGCTCTACAGTAAAGCGACAGCACTACAGTGATTAGGCACAGTCACTCTGTCGCTCTACAGTAAAGCGACAGCGCTGCAGTGATTTAGCGCCGTCGCTTTGTCGCTTTACAGTAAAGCGACAGCGCTGTAGTGATTTAGCGCCGTTGCTCTGTCGCTACAGCGCTGTTGCTCTACAGTAAAGCGACAGCGCTGTAGTGATTTAGCGCCGTTGCTCTGTCGCTCTACAGTAAAGCAACAGCGCTGTAGTGATTTAGCGCCGTTGCTCTGTCGCTCTACAGTAAAGCGACAGCGTTGCAGTGATTTAGTGCAGTCGCTCTGTTGCTCTACAGTAAAGCGTTACAGTGATTTATCGCAGTCACTCTGTCGCTCTACAGTAAAGCGACAGCATTACAGTGATTTAGCGCAGTCACTCTGTCGCTCTACAGTAAAGCGCTAGCGCTGTAGTGATTTAGCGCCGTCGCTCTGTCGCTCTACAGTAAAGCGACAGTGCTACAGTCATTTAGCGACGTTGCTCTGTCGCTCTACAGTAAAGCGACAGCGCTGCAGTGATTTAGCGCGGTCGCATTACAGTAAAGCGACAGCGCTGCAGTGATTTAGCCTCGTCGCTCTGTCGCTCTACAGTAAAGCAACAGGGCTAATCACTGTAGCATCATGCTGCCCTACATAAATACGTTAATCTTGAAAGAATTTTGCTTTTAATTAAAACAAAACAAAAAAAGTAATACATTGCTACCTTAAAAAAACAAAAAACAAAACAAACTTGTATAACTTTGGCTGTGTTTGCTACAGCTTTGACACGTGAAATAAGGACTAACTATGGGTTTAGACCGGGGCACCATGTCCACGATTTGAACCTGGTGGATTCGTGATGATTGCACTGATCATGGCAAAACTTTTCACTGTCCAAAGTTTTGCGGCGCTTAATCGTGACAGAACGTGGGGATCGCAGTGGAGCTTTTCAGAGCATTTATGTGCCATCGTAGGGGACCTTGAAGGACCAGAGAAACACGATTCCTTCAAGTTTGAGATCTTGGATGCGCCCTTCCTCCTTTTTATACCCCAGTCGTGCTCCAAGTGCGGTCACAAATCATGGAGTTCCACGCTTTTTTGGGTCTCGGAGATCGCTGACATCGTGCCCTAGTGTAATCCCAGGGTTACTGAGTAGAAAGACCTATTTGTTTCTATCCTGGGGAAAAAAAAAAATTTGAATGTGACGTCACAACTCCTTACAACAATCCCCAGTCTCCCCTATACATTTTTTGTTCCTATGGAAGCAACATTGACAGGACTGGTTGGTTGTTTGTAAGGTTCTGTTTTAAAACGAATCCCACTACACTAGATAGGGTTTCTAAAGAGTGTACAGGTAAAGAAAACGCTTATTTTTTTTACACTGTACACTTTATAGTACGGTAATACACGGATTAGGACGAAGCTAACGTGCTAAAGTTTTGTCAGTTCTGTGAGAAATTTGTTAAAATGTCTGAAGAAAATACAACAACCAAGGCTGTCTGGAAGTTAAAACGTTATGGGCGTTTTCTGCCAAAAGCCAAACATGTCGAGGGAAACTCATCATGGAAGGTAAAATGTTTATTTATTCATTAGAAGTTAGCTTTTAGCTAGAAAACAAGCTAACAGTCTAGCTAGCTAGCTGAGGTAAAGCTAGATAATTAGCTACCTTGCTAGCAACAAACAACATCACACTAAATTTCACAAGCTTGGTTATTATTTTAATTATAAATATTTTTAAGAGATTCAGAATAATGAAATGGTAATTTTTCATGTTAATTAGAAGGGTTTCTTAAACTTTTATTTACATTAAACTATGAATTTAATAATCAAACCATCTCTCTCTCTCTCTCTCCCCCCCCCCCTCTCTAACAATATACACACATAACATACTGTTTATTTATTTTATTAAAATATTTTAAAGTATATATTACACTGACAGAAGAAAGTTTGTGTTTACTCTTAAATTCAATTGCTAAACTAACTCTACAAAATATACTTTAATAACAATATGAATATTCTGCTATTACTATAAATGGAATAATAATAATAATAACCATTATTACCATCATCATCATCATCAGCGGCGGCATGGTGGCGTAGTGGTTAGCACATCCGCCTCACAGCAAGAAGGCCGGGGTTCGATTCCCGGGCTCGGGGCGTCACTGTGTGGAGTTTGCGTGTACTCTGGTTTCCTCCCACAGTCCGAAAACATGCACAGTAGGCTAATTGGCTGTTCCAAATCGCCCCTAGGTGTGAGTGATGGCCCTGGGATGGCGTGGCGTGCTGTCCAGGGTGTACCACGCCCACGCCCAGATGAGCACCAGTTTACACGCTAGCCTAATTAGGATTAAGCGGTTCAGAAAATGAATCATCATATTGGGTGGCATAGTGTTTAGCACATGTGCCTCACAGCAATAAGGTCCTAGGTTCGAATCCCTGGCTCAGCTCGGTGTTTCTGTGTGTTGTTTGCATGTCCTACCTGTGCTTTTGTGAGCTTCCTCTGGGTAATCTGGTTTCCTCCCACAGTACAAAGGTATGCATATTAGGCTGTTCCAAATTGCCCCTAGGTGTGTGTGTGTGTGTGTTGGCCGTCCGATAGTCTGGTGAGCTGTTCAAGGTGTACCTTGTCTTTGCCCACACTCAGCTGAGATACAGCCTCCCAGTGACCCTTGCAGAATTAAGTGGTTTGGTGAATTGAATAATAATAATAAAAATAATAATAATAATTATAATAATGCAATAGATGGGTGACTGATAGATTGGTGTTCAGGGTGTACCCCCTCTTTCTCCTGTGTAATAGTCACCGGTGGTTGGTTCCAGCCTGACCCTTGGACCCTGATGGATAAGTGGTATAAGATGATGGTTGGATAATAATTGGATCTGTAATAATAAGGATTTTATTTAGTCCAACGTTTTATTCTGTTAGATTCATTTGTTTTAAATTCACTAAGCTTCAGAACAGTTCTACAGAATGGTGACACAGTTAGAATCAATTAGCGCTAGAGCAATAAGAAATGAGTCCACATGATTTTAAAAGAATGCGTTTGCGGAACCCCTCGGAGTCCAAAGAATACACCGAGAAATAGCGAACTAGTAAACAAGAAAGCCCGCTGTGCAGCACTGCAGAGTTTCGTTTGAAAATGAAAACACTGACGGGATATCCAGCCTGCAAGATAACACACACGGCCCTGAGGAACACTATTCTACTAGTTCTGCCGGGGGGGTGGGGTGGGGGGGACTGTGTGTGTGACGACGACATTAATTCATATTCAGTACTATTTTTGGTATGTTAGATTTTTCAGATTTTTTTAATCTCAAACTTTAATGAATGATGTAGCTAATGATGTTAAGCAGGCGTAAGCGAGTAAAATCACACAATGGTAACTAAAGAAGGTTGCCTTACTTACCAGCCAATTCAGACCCACACTAAACTAGACCCATTTCTAGACCCAATTTTTCATTTCGGGCACCAGTGGTGCACGAGAATATGATTCCCAATCCAAAAAAACTTCCAGTTTATCAGGAAGCTGCTTCCCCACCTCCCCCTAAAATGCTGATTTTTGTGGGCGAGTGCTGGGATGGCATGTTTGGCTTCCTCCTCCCATTTATATTCTTTCTGCTCTCTGTGCCTACTCAGCTCTGATTGGTCACCTTTCCTTTAAGCATGCAGGGCAGGCAGGGATGGGTGGAGATACTGCTATTCAGGGATGGGGTGTGGTGGTGGTTGGGTCTTTGGCGGGTGGGGGGTATGGGGTTAATCAATCTCAGACATAAACACGAACTCAAACCACTGCCTGAAATTCTCTTCTTCTTTTTCTTCTTCAGTAGTACTTCTTACCTTTCACAAAGAGTGCCGCCATGTTGAAGCGATATCACAGCATCGTAACTCAGAGCTTTCCAAGTAGGAATTATGAGTTGCAGAGCTGTTCAAATAGTTCTTTCATTCTGTGAAGGTTTACTTTCCCCTTGGTCATAAACGCAGTAAGAACACCCACAACACCCTTGAACATGAGAACGGACAGGGAGTTATTTTTAAGGTGGCCCACAAGTGTCACGACACAACTGCCAAATCCACACCACAAAACCTTCAAATCTCACGGCGGAAGACGGTAATTCACAGCGGAAGTCGATACAGTGGAAGAACGAATGACTGGCGGAACAACATTTGAGCGGTGAAAGAATTTGATGCTGCAGGTAGAATTTTTCTGGCCTGAAAATTGGCTCCGCCTCGCAGTTAAAACAAAGCCGTTTAGTGTTGCTCACTTCCTATAAAAATTTTTTTTAGGATTCCAATTCGCCCCACTGGTAATAAGGAACACTACAAACAACACATTGTCCCTTTTAATATAATATATAATCATATATTAGTAGTTAGTACATGAAGGCATCCATTAGTTTCATGAGAATAATAGCAGCAATAAATATCCATAAGATCAGACAGGCTAAACAGCCAAGCTTTACTGGTTAAAGACTTTATAATCTCCAAAAGCAAACAGAAAAAGAGATATAGCCATCCAAGGCAGAGTAAAAGGTAATTGCCTGAAAATTTGCATGTTTTAAATATTTAGAAGTTATTCAAGCTTCTATCTACAGCATGGGTTGATGCTATAAATCATTGTACATGTTTTATATATTTATTTATTTTAATTTCTCCTTTAAGGTGTTCGAGTCCAGTGAAAGCAAAGGCACACTGGAGCTGATGATCCTGGAATCCGGTCACCTGCTCGTCTCACAGGCTCAAGAACTGCTGGTAAGGTCTAGAAGAGAAGCTTTACGTATTCAGTGTAAGGAAAACATCTTTGTTTTTTGTTTTTTTATCAGTGCTGTGCAAGGCAGAGAACTGCTTAGCGTGGTGTTTCTCTTCATCCCGAACAGAAATTGCCTGGATACCCCTCTCATTACATCTGAGCTCCTGTGATATCTCCCAACAATACACTGAAATCATGAACAAGCGAAGCATAAGAGTAGCGAGGAGTAGAGGCAGAACAACAGCTGTAGTGCCAAACGAGGCACTGTGAGAATTCGGGACAAAACACCGGGTCTTTTGATAGCCGGAGAAAGCAGACACTGATTTATTGCAGCCATAATCATAATCTATGGCTGTGAGCAGAATACGGAAAAAAATTTAACAGAAGCAAATGCTTCTGTCTTGTTTTTTTCCCCTCCCTCTAGGCATGACTAATATGTTGTTTTGATCATGAAGGAAAAAGTTATCAAGTGTGTCATCTGGATCCGATCTGAATTTAAATATGGTGATTTTGCATGCACAGGAAAAAAAAATAGTATCAATAGTAAACAGTTTTTTAAAAAAAGGAAATATGTTTATTTCTCAAGCATCGCTGAGAATCTGCCAGTTGTTCTACAGATGCTGAGATCTGGTGACTTTAAAGGTCACAATATGTAATGTATACTATCTACATAATCCTCATTAAAGCTAGGGTTGGTAATCTGGAAAGCTAGCAAAAACTGAAGGTAGCATCTCTTCAGCACTCCACCTAAACCCTCCCCTTCCCTCATAGGTCCTTCTAAAAATACTCCGCTTTGACTGCAGGTACGTGCACGCTACGGTCAAGCATGGACAGGGACACACATGAGCACTGATTGGAGCAGGCCACGAAGCAGCGATTGGTCACCGTCTTTACAGGTGGCCATCAATGATGGATTTTTTTCCCCCACAGCTTTTTCTGATCTCATCAGCTGTTGGAGTGGAAAGGCCTTTTTAACCAATATAACGGCTACAGATTTACCAATCCCAGCTTTAAACTACCTCATGTTCTGGAAAGGTGGGGGGCACACCCATCAGGAGGGAAACGTTTCATACTGGGAGAGGCCACACCCATCAGGAGGGAAACGTTTCATGAATTATTCATATAGTTTCACGTTGTAGAATTAGATCAGACAGAAGAGAGTTTGCTTTGATTTACAAACAAAAATAACCGCTCCCTGTATTTTTGTTAGTGAAATATTACACACACACACACACACACACACACACACACACACACATATATATATATATATATATATATATATACACTTACACAAAATATTATTTGCACACATAAAACCTCCAAATGTTGGCCGTCATTGTATATACACTCTTCGCGACCTGACCCTGGACGAAGCGGAAGAAGATGAATGAATGAATGAATGAAAGAATAATAATTTTTTTTTTTTTTTTTTTGGAAAGTTTACTCTTTTGGTGAAGGGGAAATTCCACTTTCTCGCAAACCGCATAAAACTTTGAGGATTTTATGGAAATAGACCCCCCTGCAGGAATATTAAGGGAATTTCAGCTTAGTCGCTGGATCCCTGTAATGGCTTTCCTGCTTGAAGACCATTTATTAGGAAATCTGGCTCGGATTTGAAGATATGATGTAGAAAGTTTAACCAAAACACTTCTAACGCCTAATTATTAGCAAATGCTCATGTATTTCTTGCCATGATGACTCCGGACTGTATTGTCAAGGTATTTATTTGTATTTTACTGCATTTATGCAGGAAGGTTTCTCTCTTCTCAACGCTCCAAGCTTTCTGAAAATCCAGCAGAAATCCGACAGCCTGCTTTTCTACTTCACACTGAAGGTGAGAGATTGGAAAGCACACGCTGAGAATTCATAACTGAACACGTTAGCGGTTTACAACTGTGGTCTTCAGCTGCAGAAACTGAAATATTATTTGTATCACCGCCAGGCAGACAGTTCGACAATTAGATAGATAGACACAGATATTTCTTCTCAGGATCGAATCTGGCTTGTTGTTTTCATTCCTAGGCGTGACGAATCATCATATGCAAATCCAGTCCAGGAGCAGCTCTTCTGCCAGACCTTGAACTAACACCTCGGATATGTATGATTTAAGTCTGCGGTTTGTTAAATTAATCATCTCCGGTGATCTCTTCGCACCAAACGGAGGACTATTAGAAATGATTACTATATGAATAATGAGGAAGGATGACTAATTAATACATGATGGAATCTTGCACGGAGACACAGGAAGACAGTTCGACCTTGTGGGGACATTTGGTTGATTCCCACGAGGAAAATGATTTTAAAATGCTCCTGCTTTTATGTAGAAGGAACTGTTACTGAGGGTTTGGTTAAGGTGTGGGTCTAATATTATTTAAGCTACATTAATAATGATGTCCATGGAAAGTCCTGAGAAGGATAGTAAGACATAGAGGTGTGTGTGTGTCCTTTCACAGCAAGAGAGTCGCATGATCCGACTACAGTTTGAGGGCAGCAGCAGGTCTGAAGCTGTAGATTTATGCAGGAAGGCAGTCGAGAGATTGAATGAATATCTATCTGTAGGTACCCAGGAGCAGCCTGGGCCTTCATCTTCATCTTCATCTTCATCTGCAACTCACATCTCTGGAATCTCTAACCAGCAACAGCAGGTACACCACATGAAGGACTAAAAACATCCCATATCTACCCTGTAGAATATATTTCTATAGACATGTTTACCAATTATATGAAGAAGCCGAGGTGGACTATTCACTGATATTCACTGAGCCAGAGGCGAATAATTGTTTTAGCATATTCTACACACGAACATAAGAAAAACAACTAAAATGACATTTTTGGTTCACTGCTACAGTTCTAATCCTTGACAGTGGTCATACGCACTACATTTCAGCCGGTGGTCATACGCACTACATTACGGTTTTTAAGCTTGAGAAAGTGATATATTTTTTTTTTTACCTTTTTGGTTTTTTTTTTTGTCTTTTTTTGGACAGAATTTTGTTAAACTTCTAGGATTTCAGAAACAAGCCATGAGTATTTGTTCACCATATTTGTTTATTGCAAGTTTGGAGGTGGATAATATCCATTTGTATGTACTATACGTGATCTGATCGGTCCATCATCACCTGATTAAAAATCATTATTCCTGAGTGGATAATGCTTGAATCATCATCATCATCATCATCATCATGATTATCTCACTTAAATCACATTACCTTTTTTTTTTTTTTACATTAAAACAATAAAAAAAACTCCTAAAAATCTTGTTTGTGCTTTTCCTTGTGTTTTTGTGTAGTGTATCAATGTGTGTTACAGGGCATATGTAGTGTACTATACAAAAAATTCAGCTTTCGTCTGATATGGAGAATTATTCTCCATATCAAACCTCGCTTCATTCAATAATTACTTATTATCCACTCCGAAACTTGGGATAATGCACAAATCAATTAAAAATGTAAAAAGTAATTATTTTTGTTTACTTGCCCTATATATTTAGTGTATATATGTAATATGTACTAAATGTGTGTGTTATACAGTAGTGTGCAGTGAAGATTATACATCACCATTTTTCTCTCAAAGGGCTCCTAATAAAATGAAGTAAAAAAATTACTTCTCGATAAATTTTTTGAAAATGTATTGAACAATGCTATTGTAGGCAGCGAGAACCAAAAAAATCATTCCGACAAGTATATTGTGGTAAAAGTATGGATAATAAACAAAAACACTGAAAATAACAATTTTTCAGAAAAATTGTCAAAAATGATTACATTTTTTATTTTTAAATATAATTTTTTTGACTTTTGCATAGCATGAATAAACTTCAATCCATATGGAACGGTTTAGCGAGTGAAGAAATTAAAATTATGTGAACACTATGCCTGAAAGTTTAAATGCTGTAATCAAAGTAAAGGGTGGCCACACTAAATACTGACTTTTTTTTCCCTCAAAAAAGAGAATGTTATTTTTGTTGTTACTATATATTGTTGTTTGTTTACTTATTCTCATCAATATGATCCAATATTACATGAAATAAATACTTGAATAGTACTTTGTTTCTGAATTATCTTCATTTTGTTCACTGCATCACTGTATTTTTTAATTTCTTCACTTGCTAATCCATTCCATATGGTTTGAAGTTCATTCATGCTATGCCAAAGGTAAAACAAACAAACAAAAAAAAAAAAGCGACACTTCAATTTAGCTGAAAAATTGGTATTTTCAGTGTTTTTGTTTATTAGCCATATGTTTACCTCAGTATACTTGTCAGAATGATTTTTTTGGTTCTCATTGCCTACAATACCATTGTTCAGTACATTTTCACCAAAAAATTATAGAGAAATACATTTTTTTAAAACTTCTTTTTATTAGGAGCCCTTTTTAGACAAAGTGTGGTGGTGTAGAATCTTCACTGCACACTACTGTAGGTTTAACATTTGTATTCAGGCAGCCATTGCATGATACGGACCAGTGTTATTCTTCTTCATTTCCCATTACCGTGCTCCTCTTAACCTCATGTATGCATCTGCAGCTTTTCAAATGGAAACGACGATAAAGAACATCAGAAGGCTGTCAGTAAATTTAAAAGTCATCCAAACGCCCACTTACAGTGAGAGGGACCAAAATTGTGCTACACTAATATTTAGTATTGTGTAGAAGAGTGAATCATCTTAGTGAAACCTCTCCAGTGACACATTACACACAGAGCGCATTTATCAAAATCCAATCGTCTCCTACGAGCATCTTATGAGTTGTTTTTTGCCAGAAGAGCCAAAACATTGCCGCGGCGAATTAACCAGGCTTCATCACTGCTGGATTGATTTTAACTTCGGGAGGACATGCTGCTCTTGGCACCTTAAAATTATGATTAGATTTATATATAATCACGGTTATTTTTGCTCAGGATCTGGCTTTTGCTGTAAACCTGTGCCAGTATATTAGTAAGTTCTGAAAATAAGCTAGGAACATATTTTAAGAACAACAAATAAAATAATAATGATGATTTATGATGATCAAGCCCCGTGTACATCTACCTTGTACTTCCTTATTAATATGTAATGATAACAGAAATAAGTTTCTTGTTTAGGGAATAGTACAGTTTTTCTTCTGAGAACAGGTTTCTTATAGTTTATGTGCAGTGAGCATTGGGGCTATCAGTAATGATGATGATGATGATGATGATGCAGGTCACACATGGGTGAGTATTGAGGTCACAGTCCAGTCTGAATTAACTACACCTTCTCCTGACTCCCTCTGAATGTCCCCCTTGTAAGAGTTGCTCTGAATACACATCAGTGTTTTAAGCTTAGCAGTTTGTATTAGCCAGTGGGAAGGCTTGGTGGCATAGTGGCTCGCACTTTGGCCTCACAGCGAGAAGGTCCTGGGTTCCAGCCCTGAGATTGGCGAGGGTGTTTCTCTGTGGAGTTCTTGTTTTTCCATGTGTTCGCATGGGTTTCCTCCGGATGATCTGGTCAGTCCACAGACAAGCACGTGCGGCCGTTCCAAGTTGGTGTGATGGATGATTGTTCTGCCAAAACAAATCAATGCATCGATCCCACATAGAAGTGGGGAAAAGCATGCAAATAAAGAAGATGAACTTAGCTGAAGAGAGAGAAATATGGAGCCTTACCTGTTGCAGTAGTATTTCTAGGCTGTTTTATTAGATTTCGGTACAGTTTACAAAGTACAGTTTAAACTTGAAGTATTCTTATAGTGAAATAAACCAGGCATTATCAAATTTTAATTTATTAAAACAGTCATCACTTCAGAATTGAATGTCCCAAGACATTCTTGTACCTTTCGGGGTACACAGGCTTGACACTAGGGTTGTACCCGGTAAGGCAGCTTTAATTAGGTACGTGGACAAAAATTCAAAACTCAACCAATTCTAAAATAAATAACACAGAGAGAAACAGCTTAAACACCCATTTAAAATGACGCCAACCTGTCTTATGTTAAATATGCTGATTATTAAGGCTTTTATGGAACTTTAAAGTTCACTAATCACAATACAAAAGCTTTGGCCGTAATCTGACTAATTATAATGATAGTCAACAACATTTTAAAAATAACTTTTTTTTCCATACAAGATATTGCTATGAAAAAATTCAGGAAACATTTATGAGTATGTGTTCTTCACATTCCAGCTACCAATATGATTTTAAGACATGTAATTAGTGATTGATTAATCATTAATTGCCATAATTAGTTCTAACCACCCTTTAGACTCTATTTTGAGCAGTTAGGTAGTGAATAAGTTTTATAGTGAAACTTTAATAGTGCTTCCTGTCATCAAAGATACAGACACTTATGTACACGCCACCAGGCAAAAGTTTAAATACAATTTTTTTGGGTGTGTCCAAACTCTTTACTGGTATGTATGTTTATTAGAACGAGGGTCGTCGTCGTACCAGAACTCGCATTCTGAAATCACTGAACACCAAAAATTCCAAATTATTTCAGTAATTTTTCATTTTACGAACACGTATACTTAAAAAGTATGCATTTTTAATTTTATTATTTTTAATTTCTATCAACTGCCTTTAAATCATTGAAAAAAAACATCAAACCAGTTGGTTCCTGATTTTCCAAATTCCACGTCCTATTGCTCTCTCATCAACTTTGACTGCAGAAAGTTTTTCAGAGTTATGGAGACAGTGGATTCCAGCCTAACTTCAGGAGAAGGGGAAAAAAAACCCCAAGGCTGGAGAGGGAACAATTGTTTATAGCAGGCGCTATAACATACAGTACAGTCAAAAGACTGGACACACCCACTCATTCTAACTGAAGTAGGACTGTTAACATGTATGTGTATATACATAGAGAGAGAGAGAGAGAGAGAGAGAGAGAGAGAGAGAGAGAGAGAGCTCAGGATATGACTGAAATCGATCATCACGTTATGGTGTAAACTTCAGCCACCGCCCGTTATTCCTACCTTCATGATAAACAAAAGGGATAAAAGGATGTTTTCATGTTATCCCACCTTTTATGCGTGCCCGGTACGTAAGTCAGGCAGATTTCACTGTCGGAAGTGAGCAAACATCTTGAAATCCTTCGTCCGTGTAAAACGCGTATGATGCTACCCATTACGTCATCAACGGAAATGCCCATATTTAGCTTTGCTAGGCAATCAGAAATGATTTCAGAGGACACGCCTCCTTCAACGATGGCAATTTCCGGAACACAGCAGTGGGACGAAAAGCTGTGTGCAGCTCGCCCTATAATATACTGCTTGGGAACATGTATGTAAGTATTTGACCTTTAAAAGGTAGACATACTTAGGTATGCCTAAGGTTCAATAATCAGCTCTGGGGTTATATTAGTGTAGTCTGGGGGGGGGGCAGAGGGGCGTATAACTGCACTCCTGTTTGTGACAGTGCAGGGTCTGTGGGCTTGGAGGATGACGGACTGAGTGTAGTTACATTCACAGCAGCTGCCTGTATGGCGAGAACGAGATCTAATAACAACTGAACCACTTTAATCTCATTACTGCCATCAGCTGGAGCTTCTTCTTTACAACACCAGGATTTAATTAAATGGGATGTAATGGTAACCCAGTCTCCCTCAGTGCCATTAGATTTGATTGTGGTTTCAGTGTTGCTGTTTAGCGGTGAAGCAGATGAGGTCGAACTGTTAAACCAGGCTTTGCTGCAGCGCATCCCGAACACATCTGTTAAAAAGCCTTAATATCAAATTAAACTCTGAGTATCGTATCTTAAACCATACAGGCTAAGCCTCCTGAGGGTTCGAGCTTAACACTTCTACGGAGAGAGAGAGAGAGAGAGAGAGAGAGAGAGGGAGAGAGAGTTCTGTGATATGTGTAGCACTGCTTTCACTAGATGGTGCTCAAGGAACGTTGTCATTTTGAAAAGAACGATAGCTCTCGCTGATTCCAGTGAATGGATGGTGAGAGCTTTCTGTAAGTCTGAGCCACTTGTCATTCCAAATGCAGTATTACGCTACGGTGCCACGCAAACAAGACCCAGAATGAATAGACGAGATGAGACGAGTTCAGATGAGCGCTTTCAATTAGTAATGACCTTATTGATTGGTGGAAGCTCTTCAGTGCGAGAGCTGAGAGTGTAATGATCGGATCTATCCCTGTGTCTCTCAAGACTCCCGTAGCGGCGCCGCAGGTGACCCACGACGTTATCCAGGAATCTCTGTCCATCAAGCAGCTTTCTCAGGTACCACTGAATCACATGGTGATTTCGGAGCGGCTTTGTCTGGTCACAGAGGTGTTTCTGTATTTGTGTGTCTAGTATTTCCTGGGTGAGAGTGGACTGCCCCTGCCTGTGGCGTATCATCATTTCACTATGCCTCCCGGTGATTTGGAAGCTCTATTGCGCCTGTGTTTGCTCGACTCTGGCTTCCCTGGTTTTGTAGAAGACGTGGAGAACAAACTAAAAGGCTTGGTCCAAGAATGAGGTACAACTCGCGTAAAGCTTTCACTTCCATTACAGAACATGGCGAATCATATATGCAACATAACCTTAAAGGAAAAATCCGCCCTGTATTTCCCGCATATTGCAGCATGCAGTCTATAATGGCATCCAAGATTTATGTTGTAATTAGTTTTCTCTTCAGTTAATGCTTTCCTATATATAGTACCTTCAGAGGTAGAATTAAGCTCTTCACAACTCGGCGAAGTCCGTGAAGACCCCACTGCGTCCTGAAAACTTGGATGAACTCACTGCGTATACGATGTTCCCATGAATTTCTCACCACGTCTAATGTATTCCTACTATATTCTTACTATGACCAATCAGATCGCGCCACACGCTTACCACATTCTCCATAGGTTCATCCGGCCCTTATGAATAGTACACCACATCTATGTTCAAGAAGCACACTTCACGCGTGTACTACAACAGTGAAGTCGCTACTAGGTTGTTACTACATCCTTTTTCATTTTATTTTAACTGGATTCACACAGGAAGCGACTATGCAAAGTCACTGATCGCTAGAAAAAAACAAGAACATCAGATTTTCTGAACTCACGCAAAGGTGTGGAGTTGAATTGAGCGAGTTAAGCGATAACCAATCAGAACTTAAAGATACCGTTGATTGACAGATGCCGCCAAACACTGAGTTCCCCAAAACCTTTTCCTATTTACTTCCAAAGACCAGACACAGGCGCTTCTGCGTGCAGTTCAGTGGTAAAAATCATTTCGCCTGTCACTTTTTTTTTTTTTTTTTCCTTGAACATTGGTTCCTCCTGTGTTGTACAAATTCTTGATGCGTCCACCCAATTTTGTTAGGACGTCATGGGAGCATGGGTGAGTGTGAAGGGGTTAAAAACACCTGATGCAACAGCACTTAGTCTGTCCTGTAGTCACGTTAATATCACCGTCATCTCGTAGAGTGCTAGCTAACCGAGCTCTTAACTCGGTGTCCAGCCTCCATAGTTTGCCCCAACATCTACAATACTCTCAAGTCAGGTTTCTCCCAGTTTGACATTGATTATTGTTTGCTGTCTAGGTTGTGATCACACTAGAGCTGCGACAGAAAAGCGACTGATGCGAATGGTAATTTGTGGCTGCCTCTTTTTTCGTTTCCAAAATGTTCTCAAATTTGTCTTGCGATATTGGCGGCATCCCGTTTTGGTCTCCTGATTCGCGAACTCATCGCAAAAAATGACGAGCGTTGGAAATTCCCACGAACGTGACAAAAGTCCGCGTAGTCTCAAACCCTTTTCAAACAGTCCGCACACGTCGCGAGAAGGTGGCAGAGTCATCGTTTTGCTCGCAAATTGGAGAAAAGTTTGAGACTTGCTAGCATCCGCCGTATTCCGTGTATTTTGTCATCATTCGTATTTTGTTTACGCTAATGACGCGCAAATAGAAATGAGAAGAAAAATGCTACTGATTTACGACAGGAGATTCGCTTTTTCCGCCAATCGCAAACTTGTTGCAATATATGTATTTCAGCTGCAAATATTCGCTTGCATGTGATGCCGCAAAACATCTTCATGTGAATTTAAAAATTCACAAAAGAAAAAAAAAAAAAAAAATCTATTTGCGTCAGTCGCTTTTCTATCACACCTCCAGTGTGATCACCCCCTTAGTTTTTAGGAGGTAAAGCAAATCAGTACTACTTATATTTCAGATTGTTTCTTTCTTCCTTCCTTCCTTTTTTTTTTTTTCCATCAAGGACAGTGTTCACGATGACCTCACAACCGATATCCAGCACCAGGCAACTAACTTCAGGGTGGACTTTTCTTTTGGTTGCTTCAACCAATCACTGACATCAATCAAGCAATCCAAGCGATACGTTCGTTCATATTTTTGAGCCTTTATTTGAAAAAGAACAGTTGGTCTCACATATTATTGTAATGGCTTTAGCTCCAGCAGGTGCCATCTTTACTTATTGGTCCAGTTGCACTGCAACACACTGATACATCGTTTTTCTTTTTAAGAGAAGTACTCATGCAACTACAGCAGTGCATCGATGCTGTCCCTGCATCCCGATGATCCCATCAACATTAAAGCTCTAATAGTCTCCGAAGTTCATCCGAACGACCGCGGCCCAGCGTACAACTGCCATTAACTCTATTTGAATACATATTGCATAGGATAATAGCCATGCTATACAAGATTCATATCTGACTAAAAAGAAACCAGGTCGGAGGACATAGAGGATTAAAAAACGTCTTCACTTTTTACAGATGTGCTATTATAATATTTGAACACTTACAGCTCAACCTGTACAAGACATCTAGGTAATTCTAGAAAATAAATAACCTTTATTCATCTTTTAAAACTCTTTAATACATAGACAGTTCTGTTCGTGATTAAATACTGCTCTGCCAGTCACAGCTAGGCTCTTGCAGTCCAGCTTTACATAGAACACCTTTGTTTAATTTTATGAGCTGATGATAAACTGTACAAAGAAGTCGGTGGATGGGGGATTTGTGGGGATTTTTTCGTTTGTTTGTTTGTATTTTAAATCTCACTCTGAAATTTCTTTAAAAAAACAAAAATAAATAAATAAATAAAGTAAAATACAGACACCCTCGCACCCACACTTGGGGTAATCCTCTGAAACAACACCACACAAAGGGATAACGATAGAAAAGAATGACATGTTAGGTTATGTTACTGCATGCACTCGACACAATATGCAAGTATGCAAACGAGGATCGCCTCAGAAGGATGACATGATCGAAATGACGAAACAGAACAAACAAAAGAACAGCACGGCAAGAGTAAAAAATATTGTGCACACCTTTTGAATGAATTGGATCAGTTGTGCTCACACATACTCACATACCATACGACTGAATAAGGCATGCTTTAAGACAGTCCTTATTGTTCTTTTCTGCCAGTGATATGCTGTTGCTGTTTCGTTGGCCGAGTGAGGCAGGATATGCTTTATTAGAAATGGCCAGGAGTTTCCGCTCTCCTCGGATACCTTCATACGGTCAAGATGTGCAGTCAGTATTCTGTAGAACAGCAGGAATAGGGAGGGTGTTCATGTGTTTGGTTTGTTTTTGTTTTTTTTTTGCCAATAAAAAGTAGTCAACAAATCTCGAATTCCAGTAACTTCCCAACATGAAAGTTTCATTACTTCTGTATGCGAATTTCCGTTTCTGGTTCAACCTGTTTTAGTTCTTGTACTTCTATCAGAAAACCGATTGCAGTCTATTGCGATGTTATTAAGTGTGATCAGCAGCTTCTGATCACACGAACAGAGCGCGGGACGGTACATGTGCACGCAGCAGAAGCGAGAGGTAACTTGTGTTACACGTATTTTTTGCGATGTTGCCATTGACCTGAGAGCAAACATCGAATTCTGTTCAGGAAATGATCAGTGGAGAAGCAATAATGTGTTTTTAGTGCGTCATGAGGGGCACAAAGGCGTCCTGCGCGGACATCCTGCCCCTCTTGATGCAGGTACGCCGTTCGAAAGACGTCAAACTCATTGCTTGATTGCCATAGGCTTATTCAAGCATTTCAAGGGTCTCTTCTGGTCCGAATGCTTGTGTGACACTATCACAAAAAACAAAAACAAACAAAAAAAAGTGTAACAAATGTTGTCTTTAATTTTTTCTCTTATTTTTTTGAATAAAGACAAACTGGTGAAGAAATGAGCGTTTTCAGCTCCTATAATATCGGGGATATTTCTGATAGTGGTCTGTTGTATGTTATTCCCTATCAGTATAATTCATGCATTATAAATTGTGTTTGTAGTATTATTATA
>JAQMYF010000001.1:67517867-67535477 GCA_030014195.1 Neosilurus mollespiculum
TATATCTATAACACCCCCCCCCCCCCCACCCCCCCCACACACACACACACACACACACACACACACACTAAAGGTTGACATCTTTGTTTATTCCTCCAGAAAACGTATAAACCTTTCTCAGGCTTCTCCACTTTCTACGAACCGGTGTGGTACTGCCAAGTTATCGCGTATGCGGTAGATCTTTCCCCTGATCACGTGGTCTTATTGTAAACGGACGCGGAACCAAAACTAGATGTAAAACAGGTGAATAAGAGGTACTAAGCCTATGAGCTGGGATGGTTTCACCAGAAAACCTTTATATTCAGCTAAAACGAACCAATCCTGGAAGATAAAGCACATCGGATATTCATGAGCGAATGGGTACCGTTAAATCAATTACCCATTATGTTAACATGAAGGTCAGGAAGGCAAAAACTGCGCCAAAGATCACGGTTACAGAGTTACACTGGTTAGAATCAGCCTCTACCTTTATACCCCAAAATTCTAACTTAATACACCATCGGAAGGTTTGGGTTACAAGGAAATCCGCATCCAAGGAAAAGCCCCAAATCCACTGTACAATATAATTCAGGGCTTACTTTGGGTTTGTGGTTCATGAACCGCTGGTATCATTAATTCTGTACCAGGATGTTTCTAGTACGACTCATTTGCTCACCAGAAGGTTAGGACATGTTCAGAGATGGATATTTCAACAAGGTCGTGACCTTAAACATGCATTCAAAGACTGAAATTAGTCCCCGTTTCTGGATTTAAGCTAAATGTACCTAAAATACAATGAAGCGCAGGGTATTCTGTGTGTAAAAGTGCTCAGAAGGTCAAAATATCACTTGGCACATTAATTATTCATTTTATACATTCACATTCAAATGATGTTAATTATCCTGCGCTCGTCTGTATCAGTTCACATTATCAGTAGCTCTTTTTATTTACATTGTCGTGCCTTACTAGTACTAATAACAGGTTCTAAACCATCTGTGATCTTGCTTATTATATTACTCAGCTCATTGAAAGGGTAACTACAGCGCACTGCTGGCTCAGAGATGCCCTAATGTGTTACTCCAAAGGTCAAATTACCATGCATCTGTGTGTGTCTACTGGCTTTTGGATATAGTCCTACCTCATGATTGAAGCGCTGAATCACACACTCTGTCTATTTTTATTATTTTTATTTTCTCTCTCTCTCTCTCTCTTTCTCTCTCTGCCCCTTCTTCTTATGTGTTCACTGATCTGTTAGAAAGGGATTAGTGGGTACAGAGTTATGAAACCCTCTCCAAGATAATACGCAGTGTAAGTTTACTTTCCAAGGTCACATTCATGTGCAGTATTCACTAAGATCTGTGACGATGAAACTTGACACTAATGCTCTCAAGTATTTAAGTACTTTCCTGATTAAACAGGCTCCCGAAGCATCAAGAGTCTGAATCAGCACCAGAAAAGTCCGCAATAAATACTCATTACTGCCACTGCCCCCCTTTAATGTGTCAACAGCAAACGTGTGAACACTCCGATACGACATCCTGAGGCAGATATATACAGTAAGGGTAATTGGGTGATAATTCACTACAGTGAAGAAGTTCCAGCGCCTGAAGTAAAGCCACATAAGAGCCACAGAAGTATAAATACATTGTAACACATGATCTATGTCACCATCTATGAGAGATAATCACCTCGTTGGCTTAAAGATGTATCGTATGTTCTGTACGCCATGCACGTTTTGAGCAGAAAAAAGAGAAATCTAAGGCATAGCTTACCATCCTGCACGTCGTCTGGCCTCTTGCGTTTCTCGTAGACCACAATGATGACCACCAGGATGAGGATTTCTACCAACACACCAAGGAAAGGCCAGAGTGGGGCCAGGTGACTGCGCACCCGCAGAATAGACATCGATTCTTTAGTCCCGATGGCGTTTGAGGCGCTGCAGACGTACTCGCCAGGGTCTGTGCTAATGTCAAGGTTTATAACGCTCAGTTCTGTGTAATTGTCTTTGTTCATGATGAAGAAGCGTCCGGTACTGTTGTCAATCTCCTACAAAATAAAAGAAACGGACTTCAGGAGAACCTGGACTTATGCATACAGCCCCCTTGTTTCCAAAAGGAGGTACACCGTATAACACAAATGGTATGGGTTGCTTTGCCTTTGTGTGTCTGGCTGACCACACATACCACTTCTGCTACCAACACTGCTGTATGGGCCCTCATTCCAATCCCAGTCCTTCAGGTAACAGTGGTTATATGCATAAGCTGACATTCCCTTTTAGACTCGGACTCTCAGCACACTATGGGGCGTATATTAACATCCTCCATAGCTACAGCCAAGACGGATGAATAATGGCCTAATGCCTGTCTGATCCAGTTGGTACAAAGGATCGCTAAAACATCTGGATGAGAAAATGGCCCAGATGTAAAAGGGAACTATGTTGTAATGCAACACGGTCCCTGGAGCATGGAGCCGAAGGCAGGGTCACAACATCCAAGTGGTAAAAACACAGAAAATATGAGCTGAAGCCCATGAGAATGCTGTGCAAATGACTGCTACTGACATCCCGTTGAGCGGAGACATCCCTCACATAAATTGCTGAGGCTAAGAAAGGAGAAATATTGCCTCCAGCCAAATTTTGTTCATTGACTTTAGAAGCTCAAATAGGACATGAGGATCCTTCAAGCACCAACCTATAAGGGGCTGGTCGGCTGATGAGCATGTCCGAGTGGATGATGCATGCCACTGATGATACCTCCTCAACGTCTACAAAGCAGGCAAGACCTTGGGAACACTGCTCAAACATCCCCCACATATGAGTGGAATCTCATAGAGAATGTTATTACATTCCGAATAGTGGCGATGACATCACACGTCAAGCCTTTAGATCTCGGATGTTCCTTTTAGTAGGCCTGACTATCACAACTACAAGCGGTACCGGCCCACCTTGGCTCCTGGCTTGTTATTTCTGCTACCTATAAGGATTCCACTAGCTGTCACATCGTCACTTTTCAAAGGCACAATCTCTAATGGAGGGACGTCCGGCTCTGCAGGAGGAAGACAGATGTACTCAAGATGGTTCAATGCAACAGAGATTGAAACCGTATGTACTTTCCTTGAATAGGAATACAGGTTATCGCCGCCAAACATATCTCATATCTGTTCCACCACTTGGTGGTGAAGCCTCCTCCATTCCTTTACCAGACAGCCATGGGAGTTGGCCAGGAACGTGTTGCCAAAGGGAACAACGGGTGAAGAGTGTTTTGTGTCACAATCGACTGGGATGTTTGAAGAAAGGGACGAGATGCACTCCTCCTGCGTGTGTATATGTGACAACCGTCCGGAGAAGGATTCGACAAACCTTGAGGGTATGCGAAAATGGCCGAGGTCCAACCAGCCTGTCACCATTTTTCATGGACCGTTCCCCCCTGCAGACTGCTCCACCCTACTCATCACTTTTCTGAAGAATGAACTTCTTCCTAAAGTGATTCAAGTGGCAAGAGAGCCACTGTACACGCTGCATGTATAGCGTTATCAATATCATGCATACAGCGTAATGTGATAACACCAACCCTTGAAATGTCCATGTCTAGTGTGACTGAGATAAAAGCCTGAACACTGGTTGCCAGTTTCAGATTTTTCCACCATTATGACTGGGAAAGAACTGACATGCCCGCTATCCCATGGGTGCCAAGGGGCACCTTTCGTTAAGAACACCCTGAACTGCATATACAATAAGCTAAACTAATATGCAATAATCTGTTTTGCTCATTTAAACATATTTAAGGTGGTAAATCAGCTTGCATGGGTTTGGGCTCAAGTGTGCACATGCTTTTTTTATTAGCATATTAGCACGTACTGGTGTTATTAGTCTATATTAGTCTATATTATAGAAATCTATAGAAGTAGGTAATAAGACCTTATTTATACTTATACAGTATATTCAGTATCAATGAAATATTACAATTTTAGATCAACTACAACTCTTTGCATATTCTCTAGTGGTGTTTGTATAGGGAGCAGTAGGAGAGAACAACATGCTACGTACCGCGTACGATCCCTGGCTGATTTTTTTCTGCCATGTCCAGATGGGATGTGGGTATCCCACAGATTTGCAGTACAAGAGAGCGCTTTCTCCTTCTTTTTTATTCTCGCTTCGCTTGTGCCCAGTGATTTCAGGAGATGCTGAGGGGAAGAGAAAAGACAACATATTAAAATAATGCACTGAGAAAAAGAAGAGAGCGTTCACTGCAAATATAGATCAGCATGTGACTATTTTGATGCAACAATAGTTTTTGAATGTATTTTTGCATAAGAATTGTACAAATTAATACACAATTTAACACCAGTTCAGTAAAAAATAAAATTTACAATTTCAAAATATATCACAATAAAAACAATTATTAGGCTCCAGAGCGGCGCATCGACAAGGTGCGAGACTATTAACCCGGAGATCGCAAGTTCGAATCCAGGTTGATGCCACAACTATCCGTGACCGAGAGTCCTTGGGAGCTAATTAGCTGAGCTCTCACGTGAGGGAGGGATGGCATACGCTCACTTCCCTGTCACTCACAGTGATCACCAGCCAATCATGGGCGTCTGCGAGCTCATTCGTAAGAGGGGGGCGGGTAGCGCTTTCCCTCCGAGTGTGTGAGGCCGCCCCCAAATACGCATGCACAGCAGTGAGTAGCATGTGCGTGCTTACACCCCTCCCTGGTTGGTGGTGGCCGTGTGATAGGGAAGGCAGTACTTGACAGGTGGGAATTGGATACGACTAAAATTAGGGGAGATATATTTATTTATTTCACAATAACATTAGTTTTTCATATTCGCTGAACTGCTTAATCCTACCAGGGTCTCAGGGAGGCTGGAGCCTATCTCAGCCGATTCCGGGTGAAGGCAGAGTACACCTTGAACAGATCACCGGTCCATGGCCAGGCCAACACACATACACACTCAAAACCATTCACACTCACACCCAGGGGCAATTTAGGACAGTCATTTATCCTAATGCGCATGTCTTTAGACTGTGGGAGGAAACCAGAGTACCCGGAGGAAATCCAGGCAGACACGGGGGAAAAACATGCCAAGCCCCAGACTTGAACCGAGTACCTTCTTGCTGTGAGGCGGACGTGCTAACCACTACACCACCGTGCTGCCCTCGTGTTATTAATATACAATAAATACAAATTTGGGGGGGAAAAAAAAAAAAAAGAAGCTAACTGTATGTTCTTAATTAAAATAAAGGAAACCAACTGCGCTTCAGTTGAGTCTTTTTCCTTTTGTCCATGCCTGCTCATGAACAATTTCAAGCTGTTGTGCTGAGTCATCAGCTTCTCAGTAGATGCCTGGTTATGCATTAGACAGTCCTCATGCTTAAAATCTGTTGAGTCTGCCATTTTGGCCATCGACCACAAGTCTCCTCTTAAACACTGCTCCACCATGGGCAGGTAGGTGCCGCAGCTTTTTTTTACATTTTTTATTTATTTTTTTTAAGCTAATCCGTAAAATCACAGTAATTCCTTCCATGCAATTAAGCAGGATCTAGAAGAGACCTGGCGCGAGTGTTTATTACCGTGAACATGGAGGACGGCCCGGGCGTGGCCTGGGACACGGACGACATCACTGCTCTCTAATTATGGCGCACATGTGCCATCTGAGGATTGTGTGTCTGTGCGTGTATGTGGGGGTGAGGAGGTTGGAGTAGGAGCTTAGTTGGGAATTATCCTGACACGCTTCTCCCCTGACAGGGAGTAAATCGCCTCCTCTCTAAACAGATAGGACTTTCACTACCGTTCAATGTCATTCTGGCTTGCATCCAAACCCTGACCCCTAATGGAAGTGTGCCTTTGGTCTTGTGATCACTGATAAAAGGAGATGGGTAACAGCGCCGATTCAATGCACGCCAAGAAAACTTATATAGAAAATGTCATTATTTTAAAAATAAGGAAGGAATCCCGTCACTCATTTGCTGAACGGCGTAATCTTATTAGGGTATCGGGGAGGGTGGTGCCCATCTCAGCCGGCACTGGGTGATGGTGGGGTACACCCTGTTACGTGTCTGTTGGTGTTTCTGTTTTGTTTCCTCTCATCTGTAGGTCCAGCTCACTGCACTGAATCCGGTTTCCATATCATAGAGTGACAACCTTGAACTTGGTCCTGCCTCCTGGCTGGTGATTGGTGGAGTGCACTTCGGGCGGTGTTTTTAATCAGAAGCCAAATCACAGCTCGAGGCGCGAATTGCCTTTCTGTGATTTGCAGTGCGTGCGCGCCTTTCTGATTTTTGTCATTTCTAGTGCTGTCTTCTCGTGTATGACCGTGTGCCTGGGGCTGACGCTGTTTGAGCTGTTTCCCCCTGATATGATTGTTGACTTTGTATATATTGTATAAATATTTTTGTATATATTCACGTGTCAATAGCCCCGGGGTTAGTAGGAAGCCGGTGCCATTTATTTTTCTCATCCTTTCTCCGGGTTTTGGGTTAGCTAGGGAGTGAGGGAAGCCGATGTGCTTTTGTTTTGTTTTTTTGCGGCGTATGGAAATTCGAAAGAATGTGTAAAGTTCGATGGGTTTTGTTTATTATTTTGGCCTGGCCGGCTTTTGAAAAAGTGACCGCTAAAAAAAATAAATAAACAAAATAACGTGGCAGCGGTCGTGATTTCTTTTATTATCCTAGACCGGGTCGTAACACACCCTGAACAGCTCATCAGAACATCACAGGGCAACACACGCGCAACCATTCACACTCACACCTAGGGGCAATTTGGAATTAGCCTAGCGTGCACGTATTTAGACTGTGGAAGGAAACCAGAGTACCCGGAGGAAAGCCACGCAAGAACCGGGAGAACATGCAAACTCCACATTTTAATGCCCTCGTCGAAACCGGGACTCGAACTCAGGACCTTCTTGCTGTAAGGCGGACGTGCTAACTACTACACCACCCTGCCGCCCCAGTAAGGAAGGAATCCTCAACACATTTTTGCAGCTTTCTGGACTCACTACACTTCCCAGCAACCCTTACACCCATCCCCGTCACACAATTTTAGACCCTCATGTCACATGCTCACAGCACACCTGTTTCTTACACTGATTCACAGCTCTATATAACAACTGTTTTGTCATGTTCATTGTATTTGTGTCGCCTTCTTCCAGTCAGAGCCAGATAGCCACACAGGAAGCAACAAGCGACCGTGCGAAGGAAATGAGCGACGAGAGGTGAATTTTTCTTAAGCGCCGTGAACTGGTCGGCCAAATGCCGAGTACAGATGCTGCCGAATACTGAATTCGCCAAAATCAGATTTTACATGCAGTTCAGCGCTAAAGTGATTCGGTTGTCGCTTCGTGTGTAAATGTGGTTTCTGTGCATGACCCTGTTTTTCACCGTAGTTGATATCCTGCGTCTCCTATGATAGTCTGTTTGTCTTCCACCTCTGCTTGCCTTGTCTACTCTGTCTTTGGATTATCTCTGCTGTGCTGTCTGTCCAATCATTCGACCTCTACCTGTCCCACGTTTAAGATTTAAACCAGATGTTGATATTATCCGCCTGGTTTGCATCAATAAATCCTTTTATCTGCAAACGCATCCCCTCCATCTCCAGGCTCACTTCATATGTGAGAAACATGCATGCAGTTATAAGAAAAATAATCAACACTGACAGTGCATGCTATTTGTAGGGAATCTGCATCAGAAGATGAAACCTATTCTAACGACCAAAAGCTAACGACTGAGCATCCTGTCGGAACTGCGTCTACACTCATGCTGACAATGAATCTCTAATGAACAGAGAATCAACAACATCTTTAGAAATCAGCCATATGGATACATTTCATAATGTTATATAAAAGCATGTTTCGAATTAGTTTCGCAGATTAATTCGTATAATTAGGAGGGTGAAAAAATAATGACTCTAGATTAGACACACACACAAAACCCCAATACAGCGATGCCCTATGGTGTGCACCAGATCAAATCATGCTGGAATGTACCGACGAATTTTCTCACTGTCAGTCCAAAATGGACGTAGGAGCAGATTATCGGTGCGAACAATAAACTCTTGCCATTAGAAGCGGCTGGGACTGGATTCGGGCCTTAATCCCACCCCAGCACACAAGCCTCCATCTGTTCCCTCAGAGCTGAGAGCTGGAAAGAGAAGTGCCAAGGACATGAGAGCCTGGGGGTGGAGCGTGAGATAGAAGGGAGCACGGCTCACCTTCCTGCTTTCCTGTCTCAACCTGTTTTTGGCTACGATGACAATGATGACGACGATGATGGCCTCACCCTTACTTGTGATATACTATACCCAAGGCACATCACAATATACCACAATGCAGTTTGTATTCCTGATGCTATTTTTAATTGATGCTAATGAAGACTAAGCATATTTTGGTCATGTGGAATGATCTGAATTATGTACATGAACCTTCTTATATATAATGTAGTAACTAATTAATATGATTTAAGATACATAATTAAGATTATACGCATCAAGTTACACATTACGTGCGTGGCTTTATTAATCCATTATCTACGTTGCACTAAAAACAAGAGCACTCAGAGTGCAAACCTCTACCTATCCCAGCAATCCCCCATATGAACCAAAATTGTCCGATCTCACAATGTTAAAGAATAATTAAAAAAATTCCTGGATCCAGAATTTGATCTGG
This sequence comes from Neosilurus mollespiculum, assembly GCA_030014195.1. Lineage (NCBI taxonomy): Eukaryota > Metazoa > Chordata > Actinopteri > Siluriformes > Plotosidae > Neosilurus > Neosilurus mollespiculum. Next base: position 67,526,508 of record JAQMYF010000001.1, read on the forward strand.
TTTATCTCCAAAATATAATGGAGTCATCCTTGTCCAAAGCCCTGCTTCTTGTTTAAAAAAAAAAAAAAAAAAAAAAAAAAAAAAAAAAAATTCTGATAATTAGAGCACTAAAAATTTTTGAGAATGAAAACTTGTGAATTTAAAATGCATTAAAAGTATTGTAAGTGTTGTATTGCATACAAAACTTCATTTCTTTATGAATAAGGAAGGAATCCTTAACCCATTTCTGCAGGTTTCTGGACTTCCAGCATTTCATTTCCCAGCAACCCTTGCACCCATCCCAGTCACATGACTTTGGACACTCATGTCACATGCTCACAGCGCACCTGTTTCTTACACCGATCAGCAGCACTATATAAAGACTGAAGAAATAACTGACCGTTTCGTCGTCTTCATTATGAACTTGTTGATATTCTGTTTGTATTTCACTTCTGCCTGCCTCATCGACTCTACCTTTGGATTATCTCTGCTGTGCTGTCTATCTAATCGTTCAACCCCTGCCTGTCGCACGTTTATAAACTAAACTGGGATTTGACATTGTCTGCCTGGTTTGCATTATTAAAGCCTTTTATCTGCAAATGCATCCACTTGATGTCCAGCCTCACTTTATATACATATATGAAAAATAATAACCTCTGATGTGGTGTAGTGCAGCCATTAATAAGCAGAGGTTAATTATTTTGCTATTATTAAAAAATATCTTCAATTAAAAATAAATGAATATGCTTGAATGTGCATTTAAAATTAGATCTCGTGTGGAACGTCTTAGAAAAAATAAAATACATACATAAATACATACATATATATATATTGTTTGGTTGCATCTAGTACATCAAGGATATTCTTGTCTGTCGGGAACGAGGAATGTGGCGCATGGTGCAGTGCATCTGTCCCATCACATGACAGCCCGAGAGTGGGAAAGTCAGAGCTGAGTGGACAGCAGCATCATCGTATTATGCAACCAAGCAACGTTTAAAACAGGCCTGCTAGAACATTCCGGGCGTGCTCAGTGTGCACGACGGCGGTGTCAAAACAAATTGGCTTAAGTGAGGAGTGTTTCACGGGTCTGTGGCTCCAGGGGGTGATTCCATGCAGCCTGAGCTGGTCTGGAAAGCAGCATGGCTCTCTAGCAGTTATCGCTCGACTTGAATTTGAAATTAGGAAGGGATATTATTGACGTGATTACCCAGTGACATGATACAGCCCAGTTGAAAATGTTGAAAAATTGATAATGCTAATTTTATTATAAACGCTAACCGGATATAATATATAAACACTTAGAATAAATGATTCTTATTCACAGATATGAGAGTGACTCTGAAAGAATGAATTTGCGCTCGCCTAATAAGTTGGCTGTGTGTCATTATGAATTTGAAACTCTAACGACCCCTCTTCGCCATGAATGACACACATTGTCCACAGGACCCTTTTTCATCCGCTCTTGTGGAAGAAATTAATGAGACTTGATCTCTCCGTGTCTGCACTATTTCACTCTCAGCTAGGCTCTGGATTGATCGTCATGCTCAAAAACTCTCGGCTTTGCCTTTTCCGCCCTCATGTATGAAGCCACTGAGCTGATTTACAGGAGAAATCTCTACTGGATCAAATCGTTTTTATGGTCTGTGTTTTATGATGCCGTCACTGTATGGCACAAGGCTGTAATTTGTACTTTAGGTGTCCAGCATTGACTTATTCTGAGCTGGAGGACCGTATCAGAAGGCCCTGATGCGCTACTATAATAAAAAGATTGGTACGCTTGTTTTCGGACATGCTAAAGATGCTTGTAACGACAGTCGTTTACCGTGTTTGTGCTAGCGATAAAACACAACAGGTTACTGCGGCGCAGTCTGATGTAAAGTGGACATGTTCCCAGCCTAAATGTTTAACAGCGTACAATTTATAAACTGCAAAAAATTCTTAATGCTAATTTATAGTTACATAAGTTTGTTCCTGTTGTCACTTATAGCATTAGATTATAGCAGTTATGTAACTGTTATTTTACGAAAATCAAGTCATGTATGACCCGACAACCATCTAGGGGCTTAACGAGTTGGCTAATTTACAGCGTGAGGTCCGTTCCCAAGGTCTGCTGTGCGATGCCCTACGACATCCTATGGCTGTGTTACGATACACATACGAATTTCACGTGCTTTTTGGGTCGTCTAATGTGCTCAGTATCATACGGTTTCCTGATAATAGTACTACGATTGCCCTTCATTCAACCTACAGGACTTCCTTATATACCCACTTGGATTGTACAGTTTTACGACAAGTGTTCGGCTGAGTGTATATGCCGTACGTAGAGTGGTTGTATGTAAACCAAGTAACACAGAAAACTCGTACGTGGATTTTTTTTTATCTTGCAACAATCGTATCAGATGTACAACGCGTATTTTATTAGAACACACCTACACAGCTTTCAGATCCACCTCACCCAAACCAATCCCTACGTCAGTCCCTACGTCAGTCCCCTACAGGTTATTTTTGAAAGGGAAACCAACCTTTTCTTTTCTATCAAATACCTTCATTGCAATGTATGTATGTATGTATGTATGTAGTATGTTTTGAAGTTTTGTTGCAACTTGACCTACTATTGTGGCTGTTTTTCCGTACTCTTGTACATGAGCTGATATCATAGAGGTTGTTCCTGTTACTCACCAGCCTCAAGCACCAAGTTAATATCACGTCATCAAAAACAAACCTGTCAGAAAACTGTCAGAAAACCTCCTGCTGTGCTTTTGATTGTTACAAAACACTGAGCCAGGAAACTCCTTTTAAAACCGACGAACAGATATCCTTTCCTCATAGAAAACTTCTCAGAACATCTCAACCATTGCACCCTTTTTTTATTTGGTTTACGTGGAATATCTTCCAGTGATAATGCCAGTGACATCTGCTATTGTATAACTATATAACTTTAATATATATTGTATAACTACCATATATATTAAAAAAAAAAAATTACAATATAACTAACTATATTTTATAACTTTTTTACTATATAACTACAATATATATTTAAAAGAAAATTTTAACAATATAACTAACTATATCTTATAACTTTTTTACTATATAACTACAATATATATTTAAAAAAAAATTACAATATAACTAACTATATCTTATAACTTTTTTACTATATAACTACAATATATATTTAAAAAATATTACAATATAACTAACTATATCTTATAACTTTTTTTACTATATAACTATAATATATATTTAAAAACATTTTTTTACAATATAACCAACTATACCTTAACATTTTACATTTTTTTTTTTAAATACAGAGATGCTCAACTGATATCTCGTTGTTTTATACAACAATGATAATAAATATTAGATTTAAATTTAAAAAACCTGAATGAAACAATGCTAAAAAGTATAAACTCATATACAGCTAGGGCTGGGCGATATATCGATGAACTGCTATATCACAATATGAAACTTGATATCATCAGCCAAATAAATATCACATCACAATTAAAAAAAGAAAAAAATTAACTTTGTCTCCAGAAATGAACAAGCTGCAGTGTTTTTACCCACGAATACATTCATGAAGTGTCCGAAATATGGAGCACAATACGGAGAACTATCTTAATAAATATTAGTCCTTAACAAGGCTTTAATAATCAAATCTGGGGTTAGAAAACAAATCCAAAACAATAGCACGATAGTGAAGCAAATCTAGGTAGATTTCTGAAGCAAAGCACAAAAACATGGTGTGCAAGCACAGCACCGAAGCTCATGGGGGTTATGACGGGTGTCTGACATGCCCAAACTATTCTGATAGATACCATTATCGTGAAAATGTAGGAAAATATTGTGATATCATTTTTTTGGTTATATCGCCCGGCGCTAAATAACACAACAAAAATAACCTTAAAACACTTATTTATCCGACTGCCTTACCTTTGACTTCAATGGACGCGTTGGCGTTGGGAGCCTTTTCGAAAGTGTACACGCACATATACTCTCCGGCGTCCTCCGCTCTCGGTTTGTTGAGTCTATTACAAAATAAATATATAAATAAATAATAATTAGTGTTAAGATTTAAATAGAGTCTCTATGAATCTCAGCCTGTTCTCTATTTCTGGGCTATGATGCAACACCCTGAGGCAGAACCGTTACTTTATGTTTGGGCATAAAGATAAAGATGCGTCCGTAATGATGCATTCTTCAATTATATTAAAATAGCAGAGCGCAGACCATGAGAGAGCATTCGGTAGTTCACATGTAGGTTAGTTCAGCTTTATTTTGCCACAGTACTGTAGTTGGAGAGCTGCTTCAGAACCAAAGTGATGCCTCTGTGGAATTGTTGTTGGCATGATGCTGTCTGCTCCAGGCATGACTGTCACTAAAAAATCACTTGCATGCAATCTGACAGGATATTTCCTTTTGGAGACAACATACTTGACTATAAAAGGTCTTGCAACATCGGCGGTTGCTATTTTCTCCCAGGTAGAACCCTCATTAGGGTTTTATTATTACATCACGCTAATATATTTTTAGAAGCCATTACTATTTCGGAAATAATATTCCCAGCAGAAGGCTGTTTGAACAGGCCTTAAAGTGTCCACGCCTGGAAACAGGGTTCGCTCATGAGGTATTTCGATGCTTATCCATATATTCTGCTTGGAACCCATGTGTATGTCCTGTACGATTTCCCTTAGTGGTTCATACTGAAGAACATAATATCCAACTAAAATGAGGAAAAAGTAAAAAAAAAAACAAACAAACAAACAAAAAAAACAACGACTTTTACAAAAGTCTACAGAAATGATTTGTGTATATGCTACATGGCATGGTGCAATCTGATTAGTCCGCTAGCTAGGGGTTAAAATTATGACATCATTTTCAGTACATAGCTAACGCTTGATTAAAAAAAACAACAACGGACACTTAGGGTTTCTCACGGCCACTTGGGCTGATGGTGTCGTCATTAATACTTTGTAAAAATGGAAAAATAAACCATATAAGAGTCTAATTTTACATTTTTTATATACTATACTAAATGTTTTAATGTGTTGAAAAAGAGTGCGTTACTGCTTGGTGCATGCGGAGCTCACCTGACCCGTCTTTGTCATGGTGCAGAAAAGAAAATTAAGCTATTAAAACCTTACTTTAGTTTGCTTTTTATGTTTCCTAATAGTGTACACTAAAACAGTTAATCACATCAGGTTCGGTGGATGTTGCTGAACTGAATATTTCCCTGGACAGTCAGTCTCATGGACTACTCAGCAACCCCAGGGCATAACTGTTAAAGGAAACTGGTAGCTAAATGTAAAAAATTCTGTTGATAAATAGAATAAAAAGGATACCTTGAAGGTTTGGGTGCCCTAACATATCACATTAAGAATATTTTTAATAGACTAAATGAGTGTTTTCCTATACAACAGAGTCTTTTACCATATATGGAAGGCGTTCTGACTGGAAGCGGTGTTACATGGGGCGCTATGTATGTGCAATGTGCGATTTCGGTAGGACCTAGGGAAATCGGTGTAGGTACTTCGCTCTGGTAATTGCATGCTGTGGTCGAATAAGGTGCGCTTCAATGTGTTCAGTCCTCGGGCAAGGTTAGAGCGACATATTTCCTTTAAATGACGAGTAAATAGTAACACCGGTTACATTTTTATACCTAACCACAAAAGATAAGATCAGAACTACAAACAAGACATATCAATTTGCAGGTGTTATGTTTTTTCTTCTTCTTCTTCCACACTGGTGTATCATGTCACCACGTCTGACTAGCGCCATTGATTCTGAACAGATGTCACATCAACATTTGTGAGACATCTGTTCACATCCTTCTGATTTTGAAAAAGCCGTATTATCACTTCACGAATCCGAACAAAGGGCGTAAATGACACGGAAATCTCTACGAAATCTCTTTCCTCCCGTAATGAAATGCCTTCATCTCACCATCATTTGCATAATGTTTATAAATGCATGCGATTGGCTGCAACAAAGCCTGCCATGGTGTTCCCTTGCTGCATAATAGTTCCCATCCTGATCAATGCCACGTGCTTGTGTTCATTTTGTTTTCGGTATCTAGTCCTGTTTATGCGCCCGCTATTGGTTTGCTACCTGATTGTGATCACCTGTACTGTGTTTGTATCTGTAACTTACTAAGCATTAATTTCCTTGCTTCAAAGTTCCTGTAGTTTTTTATTTATTTATTTATTTATTTTTGCAATTATGTATTCGCCTAAAGCCTGGTTTATACTTCGCGTGGCTGTTCCGTTGTGTTCCGTCTGTCACGTGGTCATTGCAGCTGACTGAAAATGTTTGTTTCCACCAGATGCGTCATACCATGTTTCAGAATTGTCCCACAATTCAGAATGGTTTTCCGCTCCGCTTTGTCAGGACTGTGCAACTGGTCTATTTTTTTTTTGCTTGCCATGCTCAATTGGCGCAGCTGGGCAGGAAGCTGAAACATCATAAACATAAACACAACATCGGCGCTTCTGAACTCTCAAATCAGATGGAGCAAAACCATCCTGCAGACAAGACGTCATTCAACCATACTCGGCGCAAACCAGACTTGAGTTATCCACAACGTCTGCATCTGTTTTAACCCCTGCACTAAGTTTATGATTCTTGAACAGGCCTTAATAAGCTTTATACACTTACACCTCGCCTGCTACGGAAGCCGCAATGGTTCATCTAACTATTGCCAGTATGTTTTGAATGCCTGACTCAATCCATTAGTAAGCTTCACCCAAACCGCCACTTGGCGTCTGTGTTAGTAATTGTATAGCTGACCGAATAGAAAGTTTAGATGCTGCTGAAGCATTATTGGATTAGCAAGATCAGCGTATCCGCCAGTGCTAATTACAGACACGTCTTAGCATCACATTTACTTTCTAGTCATGACATTCTTGAAACATTCGTGGTCCCCGTTTAAAACCCGGGTAACTTTTTCATCACCTTAATCAATCCTTAACTGTGCCGAAAATAGGTTATTGCTCCAAATGAAAGAAATGTCATTCAAGCTTTTGAATTCAATGCTTATTTTTTGCAATTAAAAAACATCAAACTATACCAAAATAATTTTAGGGAAGCAAGGAATCCACAGCGTCTACGAAAACTGCAAAGTGGGAGGATGGAAACCCATTGTTGTTTAATGTTATAATGTGTACTAATATATCCATCTACATACTGTAGCCAGGTCAGATTCCACGGCAGTGGTAGCTCAGTGGTTACGGCTCTGGGTTGCTAATCAGGAGGTTTGTGGTTCAAGCCCCAGACCCACCAAACTAACACTGCCGGGCCTTTGATCAAGGCCCTTAACCCTCAGCTGTTTAAATGGCATTTCAGCGTTTATTTCTAAAGGGAAGGGTAATGAGATTGTGACTACCACCTCGCGACCTTAGCCTTTAGCTTTTGATAACTTATATAGGAGATAATCAGCCGAAGTTTGGAGCAGACATTCCGACACGCTTCGAATTTATGCAGAAGACACTCCGGCTTAACAAACTCACGTTAGCTCTGTGTTTTTGAGTCCTTTTCTTGTATTTGGGATTTCTTCTCCATTCTTCATCCAGAAGCTTTCCTGGTGGGTGGTGTGAGCGTTGGTCAGGTTACACTGTATGGTTACAGGAGGGTTGTCTTCATGCGGCTTTTTAACTGGCAAAATTTCCTCATCAGAAGCATTGATCTTCGGCTCTGAAACAAGATCAAACCGCTGAGTTATTACAAAAGGGCAAGAACTGAAGATCAGCACCGACTGGGACTCTTGTTTTGTAGCTGTTGGCCGTGAGCTTCGTGAGAGCTGGAAAGTACAACAGATAAAAACGAGCGTATCCGCCACAAAACAGGTTCAGAAACAAATCTGGGTGTGCACATCACTGCGATGAAGCTTCCATTCAGAAGATATTACTGTACAGTATATCAGAGCATTTATCAATACTGACGACACCAATGTTTCCTTAAAATGCAGTGGAGAAGAACTACTTCCTGTTTAGTGAATCCATTTGAGGCAAAGCCAACACTTACGCACTGCATTCATTAAGACTTATTGTTTCATTATCTGTGATTAGACTTACATTCAAGCATAGTACAGTATAATGCAAGGAGAGAAAACAAAGAAAAGATCTGAAAAATAGTGTGCAAGTGCCATCTATTAATTCACACTCCAGTCCTCATTCGTGGCACGGGTTTAACTTTATACCTTAAGATCTTCAGGGAAATCGACGTTATGATCAAACTGGCATTTTTTTTTATACATGCAGTACTGTGCAAAATTCTTAGGCACATTTTTCTTTCTTAAACGTGCTGTAGATTTTTATTTTGTGACATTAGCAAGACGTTACAAAAACATTTCAGATTTCCAAACACTGGTTTACAGTACAAAATGAAACGTTTTAAACAGAGAAAAAAAAATGTATATATTCATAAAGAGTGCAGAATATTACAGAACAGGCAAAACACAACGAAGGCTGCTGGGTTCGCATGCAAATAACGAAGCAAGTGCGTCCGTCAGAATCTCCAGTAGAACTGCGGCTGGTTCTGCAAAGATGCTCAGTAAGACTTACAGCTCGTTACGTTGTAAAACTACACAAACTGTACCTGAGATACAATATTTTTAAAGCAAGGGGTCGTTTATTACTGTTTCATGTGCTTTATAGAATTTTTTTTAATGTAGTAGTTAGATTCATTTATTCATTTTCTGAACCGCTTAATCCTAATTAGGGTCGAGGGAGGCTGGCGCCCATCTCAGCCGACTCCGGGCGAGGGCCGAGTACACCCTGGACAGCTCGCCAGGCAACAACACGCTGACGGCTATGGTTCTTTCAGCGATGGTTCTTTTTTTTAGGATTTTTCCCCATTTGTCTACGTAATTTAGTCGTTTCGAATTCCCACCTTCTCTATCACACGACCACCACCCACCAGGGAGGGGCGCAAGCAAGCACACGCCCCCTCCGTGACATGCGATGCTACCGCCCGCCTCTTTTCGAACTGCTG
>JAQMYF010000001.1:67542424-67580595 GCA_030014195.1 Neosilurus mollespiculum
GTTATTTTTTCACACATACAATATATTTCTCTATATATATATATATATATATATATATATATATATATATATATATATTTCCTATCAGGTTCACTGCAGGTTCTGAATAATTCATGCCGGAAGATAAATAACTGAATAATGAGCTGGAACCTGAAGGGGTTGCAGAGTTGTGAGAGTGAGTGTGAATGGTTGTATGTGTCGGCTCTGCAATGGCCTGGCAAGCTGTACAGGCTGTACCCCACCTTCACCCAGAGTTGGCCGAGATGGGCTCCAGCCTCCCCCTGACCCTAATTTTGAATGAATGAATGAATGAATGATCTCAGTGATTTTCAGGCATTACAACTGGCTGTGAAAACAAGGTCAAGCTTTGCCTCCAACGGACTGAGCTGGAATCAAGTCACTGGGTCATTCGGAGGTAGTCATTGGGTCACCTCATTTTCTTGCATCACATTTGGCACTGGTTGAGTCAGAGGCACATCCTTGAATATGTGACTCAATATGGCATTTCCAATCGTCACAATCGTTTTTTTTTTTCCTTCTAAGGATAACGAGATGTACCTTGAACAGTAAGTTCTTGAAGTTGATGTGTTGGAAGCGGGAAAAATGAGCAAAGCGTAAGAATTGACAAGCACCACATCGCGACGGCTAAACGAATGGGTGTATTCATCTCCAAAAAACGGCAGTGGGGTGCCGTGGGGTGTTCCTGGTATGCAGTGCTAAGTTTCTACCAAAAACAAGACTTGTTGCAGTCTATAGGCCACTGAAAGTCTTGAAATTTTTAGTCCGATCCAATTCCCACACATCATGTGTCGCCTCCCTATCACATACATCCACCAGCAACCAGGGAGGGACGTAAGCATGCACATGCCCCCTCCGTGACACGCGATGCTGCCACCCGCCTCTTTACGAACTGCTGCTCGTGCGCATTTGGAGCCGTCCTAACACACTCGGAGGGAAAGCGCCATCCGCCCCTTTTTGTATGAATGAGCTCACAGACACCCATGGATTGGCTGGTGATCGCTGTGAGTGACAGGGGAGCGTACGTATGCCATCCGTTCCTCGCGTGAATTAAACCTGGAACTGATTTATACATGTTTGGTGTAATTTTCGCCAGTTTGCGTGCTTTTAAATAGTTGATTTGCACCGTGATGTAGCGGAAACCATCATATTTTGATACTAGGGTGTCCTTTAGTAAAGTTTACCAACCATAGCAATAAATAATACTCTGTTCAAAAGATGCTAACATAATGGTCAGTTCACATGAGGTGCGTTCAAAAGGTTCCGGGACTGTTGCTCTAGCAAACAGACTGAACAAAACACGATCGTGCGCCTGCGTCTGGAGCAAGCAGCAACTTTCACGAGTCAGTACGTTGCACATCTGGACGTGTGTTACATAAATCTTGGTTGGAATTTTTTACCTCTGGCCTATGGACAAGCAAGTAGACAAGAAATTCGAGATATCAGCATCGGAGACCCTTGAAATGCTTTACTAAGCCTATGGCACTGAAGCAGTCAGCCAGGCGAGGTGTTCCGAGGGGTAAAAAGGCATTCAAGGATGAACCAAAGTTTGGCAAAGGCCCACGTACGAGTTTGGGTGTGATTGTGAGGTGTCCACAAGCCTTTGCCCATATAATGAATCTCTAACAAGCGTCTCAGTCTGTACAGACAGCTGTATGATGAAATGCTCACTCGGCTGAATTCCTTGCCTGGAGTTTATTATTAAGAGTCATAATTATATCCGTACTACGGAGACATCTGTGTGTCGAGCTGTTCTCGGCCTGATGAGGAGGGTACTCCGAATGAAACGCCATTTTTAGTGGAAAAATAAAATAAAAAATAGTAAAAGATTTACCGGGCCAGGTCCCAGCTGGTCTGGACTCAGATTTGTCACTACAGTGATGAGGATTTATTTATTTATATATATATATTTTTTCATGTAGATGGATGCAGTCTAAAGAAAAAACAAGAGCAAAGGGAATATTACATTGCCGCGCCGTTTGTGAAAATAGCATCCGAGGCCTCATAAAAAAAAATAAAATAAAAAAAAAAGGTTCGTGCAAAATTACACACAACACTGAAGACGCGAAACTCATCCGTGTGTAATTTTCAGGGGCGACACATGGCCAGTTATTATGTGCTCCAAAAAACAGTGGCGTTAGAGAGACGAGGGCGGGCGCTTTCGCACACACGAGGGCAAGTTATTTCATTACGACAAGCAACGAGTCGTAATGTTCCACTGGAACCTGACTCCTAATGTACAGGGCACAATACACCACGAATCAGATCAGAGACGCCATGAGCTCCACTCCTGTACCCCAGAAGGAAATAGCAGTTGTCCCAAGAACACAGATCGCTGCATAAAGCCTTGTGTTGCTTGTCAGAGAGCAGGATTACTGAAACCAAAATCATTTTCTTGCAATACAGGCTCCATTACTCCCACTGGACTCCTCGGTAGTCCAAGTCTTTATTTATTTATTTATTTATATATATTGTGCTCTTATGTAGGCAGATCAAGATAGAGTTCCTGACTGCAGGGAATAGTGCTGCGTGTCTCTGATTTCAGTCTGACAGTTTGATACTAGTATATAAGAGGTACAAATGGCAAACATTAGAGTATCGGAACAACAGTATTAATGTTAACTATTATTATTATTATTATTATTATTATGTTGCAGGGAGGCTGGAGCCTATCTCAGCTGACACTGTGCGAAAGTGGGGTACACCCTGAGCAGCTCGCCGGACCATCACAAGGCCAACACACACGCAACCATTCACACTCCCATCCACACTTAGGGGCAATGTGGAGCAGCTAGTTAGCCTGATGTGCATGCCTTTGGAATATGGGAGGAAACTGGAACACCCCAGGGAAACCCACGCAAGCACAAGGAGAACATGCAAACTCCACACAGAAATGCCCGAGCCGGGGCCTCCAACTTGCTGTGAGGTGCACCTGCGGACCACTATGCCCTTATTATTATTAGCTTTCTTGTGAGCTACGCGGAAGGTACCGTGACACGCTGATTTTCGTTCATCAGGAAATTGTGTGTGTTCGTCTTTCCGCAGTCCATGCGTGCGCGCTCAGGCCTAGTAAGTTATTTATTACCTTTCACATGAGCTATATATTGCTGTAGCGGTGAAGAGGGAGCTGAGCCGGAAGGCTAAGCTCTCGATTTACCAGTCGATTTACGTTCCTACCCTCACCTATGGTCACAAGCTTTGGGTAGTGACCGAAAGAACAAGATCGTGAATACAAGCGCCTGAAATTAGCTTCCTTCGCAGGGTGGCAGGGCTCTCCCTTAGAGATAGGGTGAGAAGTCCTGTCATCAGGGAGGAGTTCGGAGTAGAACTGCTGCTCCTCCGCATTGAGAGGAGCCAGTTGAGGTGGCTCGGGCATCTGAATAGAATGCCTTCCGAACGCCTCCCTGGTGTGGTGTTTCGGGCATGTTCAGCTGGGAAGAGACCCAGAACACTCTGTATGGACTACGTCTCTCGGCTGGTCTGGGAACGCCTTGACGTCCCCCCGGAAGAGCTGGAGGAAGTGGCTGGGGAGAGGGACGTCTGGACCTTACTGCTTAGGCTGCTGCCCCCGCGACCCGACCCTGGAAGAAGCGGAAGATGAAGCTATATATCGTCCATGTTATTATTACTAGACATTTGAGAGCTTACGGAAATTGTACCAAAGTAAAGTATTAGTACGACAGTCATTACATTTACATACACAGGAACTTGCCAACTGGTCTAACGCCAGGATCGAATTAGATCAAGATAGACACAGTATGCGTGTTTGCGAAGACTTGGAAGAGGTACGTTTTTAAATTCAAATTTCTCCACTAATGATGTAGAATCTAATGTAATGAGAGTAGTACTGTTATTAAAAGAATTAGCGTAAACACGTTAGGCCCGATTGTACAACAACAAGGATCTGACACTATATATGCCAGTGTGTGCCAGTGGGTAAAGTGAAATATTCTATAAACATTATATAAAGAACACAGTTGGGCTCTGGGCTGCAAGAAGGTCCTGGGTTCAAGTCCTGGGTTCAAGTCCTGGGCTTGGGTGTTTCTGTGTGGACGTTTTAATTAGCTGGTGAAAAAAAGGGTTCAACCATCAGTTCTTAAGCTGAAAACTAACTGATTTGCTCATCAGTGCAATTCAACCCCAGGCATCCGATTGTACGGAAATAATTTCATCATCATAGGTTTAGTATTTCTATAGTGCATTAACAATAGCATTAATATTGTGAGCCATATCACCCATCAGGGACAGATTGGTGTTTATTCTGTTTATTCTCTACAATTGATTCTTTATATGTCACTTTATAGGTAGAGACTCACTGATTATAGCCTGTCTTGCATACAATTCACCAAACCACCCCTCGTATTTTCTTCAGCAGTCAATAGAAAGGGAGTACAATGTTCCCACGACTAACCAGATATTACTTGGGTGTCGTCCATCCTCAGCACAACAGTGATGATGGCAGTTTTAAACACCTCAATGTCACTGCTGGGATGAGAAACAATCTGCCAACCAAAAATATCCAGACAACAGCAGTGCTGTTGTCAGAAACAGACACTGATGAGCTAGAGGATGAGTAACACCCTGTACATGGGGGAGAAAAAAAAAAAAAAAGTGCTACAGTCTTAACCGCACACCTACACGGTTGACCAATAGGAAATGTAGGTGTGTCTGCTAACCCTGTTCAGTCTTACACATGCGTACTCGACCTACGGAATTATATAATGAAACCTGTTGGTTGGGGCCACGGTGGCGTAGTGTTTACCACACAGTAGAAAGGTCCTTGCAGTGTGGAGGTTGCATGTTTTTCCCCGTGCTTCTCTGGGTTTCCTCTGTATGCTCAAGTTTTCTCCATCAACCCAAAGACATGCATGTTACGCTAACTAGCTTTTACCATTTGCCCCCTGGTAACAGCTTCCGCATGGGGCTTGCAAGCCTCTCAGGCTAAAACATAACGCAAAAGAAGCCACGAAAGGGGTCCAACCAGTGCATCATGGGAATGGAATGAGGACTGAGCGCGTGAGCTGATTGAGTCTTGGGGGTCCAGGTTGCCTAACCTCAGCTTACTTTTGTGCCCCACCGTTTTCCCCCCACCTCACAAGTTTCTTTGCTTTGCTTTCTTCTAACCTTCCTTTTCCCAAGATCCCTTTGCGAATGCACTCCCGCCCACTCCTGAAACAATCTCACGAGAAATTTTTTCGTGACGTTTTAGCCTGATACATTTTTAATAAAGTCTTTGCATCGTGCGAAAGAGCGTATGCAGTTCCATGGGTTGGACTTCACTATCCGATCCCACTCATCGAGAGTGGAGAGCGCTGCATTCCGGCTGTCCACCCAGACCCGTTTTAAGTGCTGCAGGCCGTTCAACTCCCGAGTCATTATCAGCCTGGAGAGAGCTCTCAGACGCCGCTGAAAACATCATCCTTCATCCAAGGAAGGCTGAGCAGTGAGGAATGAGGAAGGGTTCTGTTGATGGACACGAGCTTCAACGCGCTCGCTTCCAGACGGCTTTGGCGTTCGCTGTTGCTGACAAGCATTTAAAGGAGCTGTGTCGTGATTTTTACCCGAATTTAGTTGCCAAAACGTCGTCTGAATATGCCATCTTAAATTAAAACGAACCCATGAACGCACTCATAGGAGCCTCTCTTTTCCCCGTATGTGAACCCGTTACGCAGTATTGCCAGAATGCTTCAGTATTCCGTTACTTGCGATTTTTCAGACACTATGAGAATTGTGAAAAAAAAAAAAAAGAGGACTGATTGATACCAGGGAGGCCCGGTGGCTTCACGGTTAGCATGTCTGCCTCACAGCAACAAGGTCCTGGGTTCGATTCCCGGGCTTAGACGTCTCTGTGTGGACATTTTATCTTGCTTCGGTGGGTTTCCTCTGGGTACTCCGGTTTCCTCCCACAGTCCAAAGGCATACACATTAGGTTAACTGGGTGTTCCAAATTGTCCCTAGGCGTGAGTGTGAAGATTTGTGTTGCCCTGCAATGGACTGGCGAGCTGTTCAGGGTGTTCCCCGTCTTCGTGCAGTGTTGGCTGAGATAGACTCCATTCTCACCGCAACCGTGGTAGGATTAAGCGGTTTGGCAAATGAGTGATTTGTACCACCTTTTACTTCCCTCAACCAACAGGACGAGATTCAACTCAGCATACAACAGCCCAAATAACCACCCTTTACGGCCACGGTGGGCAGAAAAGCATCTGGAATATTCAACACATCGAACCCTGATGTCAACAATAACAGATGATGATCACATCAAGTTCCATTCTGACAGCCAACAACAGGAACCTGAGGATGCTTCACAAGTGGACAGATGAACATTCCTAGATGACACTGACTCTTGGCTCTGACCTCAGTGAATCTGACCTTATGACCGGCATCTACATGGTTTTAGGCACTGTGCTGCCGCCACATGATTGGCTGACTGGATAAACGCATAAACGAGCACTGGGGTGCCCGCAGGATTCTCCTTCATAGCACGCACTCTCAATTGTGCCATGATGTATTGCCGAGGATTTAATGCGTTAATAATACATAGGAAGCTAATAATATACACTGTTTAAGTGACACAATGCAATTCACACGAGGAAAGTGCTACCTGATTGGCTGCTGAATGTTGTTTTGATTTGGGAATCCGATCTCAGAGAATACACATGGGCATATATGGCAAAATTATCGGGTTAGAGTAGGGTCAGAGGCATTCAGTGGCCATTTAGGTTGCATGTTTCCCGTTTACCAGCCACATGCACATTATTTTCCCTATTCGCCAGTCAGTCAGGTAGCATTTTCGCTATTAACTGGCCGTTCATGTAGCATTTTTTCCCCAATAATCATCCAGTCGGGTAGCATTTTTTCCATTCTCTGGCCAATTGGTAGCGTTTTCCTATTCGCTGGCCAATCATGTGGCACTTTTCCCATTCATCAGCCAATCGGGTAGCATTTTCACCATTCACAAGCCAATCAAGTAGCATTATCCCCATTCACAAGCCAGTTGGGTAGAATTTTCGCCAGCCAATCAGATAGCATTAACCTTATTCACCAGCCACTTAAAAGCATATTTCCCTATTCACTACCATATTAGGTAGCATTTCCACCATTTACCAGCCAATCAATTAGCATTTTCCCCAATCACCAGCCAATTAGGTAGCATTTTCTCTCTTTACTGGCCAATCAGGTAGCAGTTCCTTCATTCACCAGCCAGTCATGGAGCGTTTTTCCTGATTCAGTCACCAATCAGGTAACACTTTCCTCATAAATATTTACAAATTTTTGGGATACGCCTCCAACTTTTGCAAAACTTGGCCAGGAGACTCCAGACAGCAGCGGAGATGAGAGCGTGTGTTTGAGAAAGAGTTTGGAAAGAAGGAACCGAACTCAATATGAACTTATCGTTCACAGTTCGAAATAATAAAGGCACAGGACCTCTACCTCTAATTATATATTCAGAAATCAGATTATTTGGATGCACAGATGTTAGATGAGTCTGCGGTGAACAGTTTTTAAATTGGGACCTGTGCACCACGCGCCTTTCGCCATTGTTACCACTGCTTAGGGAAGACGGTGTGTATTTGGCGTACATGTTACTGAATGAGCAGGTGAACATGGACCAGGTTTATTAAGAGAAGGTTCTGGTTCTGGTTTGGTTTGGACTGTCTTGAATCTGGTGCTTTCGATGTGAGTTTAGCAACTC
Organism: Neosilurus mollespiculum; assembly: GCA_030014195.1. Lineage (NCBI taxonomy): Eukaryota > Metazoa > Chordata > Actinopteri > Siluriformes > Plotosidae > Neosilurus > Neosilurus mollespiculum. The sequence goes on from JAQMYF010000001.1 coordinate 67,550,136, forward strand.
AGAACGCTGGCGTACAGACACCCGGGAATCATCTGAGCTGCAAAAACCTACCAGCGGTAACCTAGAAATTCATGAATATTTTAGTAATGATGCAAATCTCAGGCAGTCAAATTAGGTGAGATCTTCTTTAAACCACGGTTGGCTTTGTATTATTGTTATTTTCTTTTCCACGGTTGCTGCCTTGGGTAAAAAAATGTCAAATCCTGTTATATTTAGCCGTGTGCCAGTAAGGCTTATGAAATTGGGGGAAATAAAAATAGGGACTCTGATGGACATAGTCCAAGGTGACACTGAGTATCCAGAGTTTTGAAGGGAGATATCCTTTATTTTTGACTCACAGCCTTGGTGTTGTGAGATTGTCCGTTCTCTGAGGATCCTACGGAAAGCCATGCGGCACGGTCGGTTAACATTTAATGGACACGCTTTCACAGGAGAAATTTGCGGAGCCGTAGTCCTGCGCTCCCGTGTCTCTGTTCTAAGAATAGAAACATGCGGCGAGATGGACCAAAGCTATTTACAGTCCTGCAGATATCTGTTGCTGAATCTGGGGGCTCTGAGGGCCGTCCATCCACACGGCGTGGAGTGGAACGGACCGCCTTTTGCACGACACGACACCCCCCCACCCCACCCACACACACACACGCTGATTAAACCATTTTCTACAACCAGCTTAGTTCTGCAGTAAAGCTGTTTTATTAATAGGCCTCTCAGATGCTAATCGTTTGTGGGGTAGGAACGAGACAGCCAGCAGCACAGCTGCCACACACGCGTGACAATCTGAAACGTGGATGGGAATTCAAACTGGATGTCATGTACGATTCACAAGTATGAATAATAGGATCACGCTACCCACACCGTACATCGCAGCTCATGTGTAACAGTCCAGATCGGGTCGGCGTTACGACTCCAACACTCCAGCCTCTTAAGTGCCAGGTTCGTGGAGAAAAGAGGGTCGGAATTTAAATATGGGGGCAGACTGAATAGTCACTATTTATATAAACAAACAAAAAAAAGATTAGCATAAATTTATAGAGCGCTTCGCATGCACATGGTAGCTCGAAATGTGCTACAATTAAGTCATAAGCATTTATCAATAAACAGTAATGCAATAATAAAGGAGTCAAATGTAGCTACAAATAAAAAATAAGGCATATAGTCTGTAATAAAAGAAAACCTATGAAACAGAATAAAAATAAACACATCTTACGATCATTCAAAATAATATCATCCCGGAGATCACCGGTTCGAATCCAGGATGGCCATCCGTGCCCAGGAGTGAGGGGTCGCATACTCACAGCGATAACCAGCCAATCATGGGCGCCTGTGAGCTCATTCGTACGAGTGGGGGTGGGCGGATAATGGTTTTCCTCCGAGTGTGTTAGGCCCCGATCTCATTTCGGCGCCCGATAATGCCCACGATTCGATCAGTTTTAAGGTCTCGAGCGAGCATGAGGGGTCTGCGACCGATATCGTCGACCGTATCACTCAGTGTCAGTGACTGTCAGCGAGGAATCCACCTGTTGACAATCGTCACGTTTTTTTGAAACCTGTTTCCAATTGTTGGACGATTCCACACAATAATGTCGCCAACTATCCGCGATTATATTGCAGACGGTCTGAGAGCGTTATGGTCAATCACAGATGGTCGCAGACAGTTGGGGACTTGGTTGCAGACGGTTTTAGACCTAGTTGCCGACCATCGGAGATTTTCATCTGAGCGTTATTTTATTTGAGTCATTTAGGACATCACATACACGGGTTGGTTGAGACGGTTGCCAACTCAAAAAAATCACTGACAGACGCCAAAGAAACACCCAAATGAGGTCACCCTCAAATCAGCGGAAATTTGTTACTTATCCGTCTTGCAAACTCAGAATAACACTCGAATCATATTTAATATAAAAATAAACGACATCCCATCTTGCTTGCTTTTCTTATGCTCCTGTGTAGTACATACTGAAACAATTATTCACCTCGGGCTGGGTGGATATCACTTAATATTCCCCTTGACGCTCCATCTTGGGTGCTATTCATTTATCACGATATACAGTATATTATATTTATAAATCAATGTTAAACATGGGCAGTGGTGGCTTAGTGGTTAAGGCGATGGGTTACTGATCCAAAGGTCAGCGGTTCAATCCCCACTATCACCACTGTTGGGCCCTTGAGCAAGGCCCTTAACCCAAAATTGCTCAGTTGTATAAAAAGGATAAGACCGTCTGCCAAATGCTGTAAATGTAATTTTCAGAAATAAAAGAACACTGTTTGTATGTACTGTGGATAGAAACTGGGAAACCAGGGGGCGCTAACGTACTCTTGTGTACACCAGGGGCCAATTTGGGCTTGTGGATACCTGTCATGAATTTGCACCTCTCCCAACCCAGGAGCTCTTGCTTATGAGAGCCAGTGCTGGGCTTTTACACTGCGGTTTTGCTTTTTTTTTGCCCCAGAACAACCAGCGTATTTGCTTCTCATTATTATCGATATTATTCCTGGTGTTTTTTTGTTTTTTTTTATTATCCGCTACTGCCAAGAGCATTATTGTCATATTATAGGCTTGATATTTATTAAGCCGGTTCTACACATCATGCTACATTATACAAACTCAACACCAATGTATTAATGGAGGTAAAAACGCTGCCGCTGTTTATTTCTGGATATTTCTGCTAAATCGCTATGTTCACAATATTCCACTGGCTAACGCCATACATTCATTCGCTGAACCACGTAATCCTTAGGGTCACATGGAGGCTGGAGCCTATCTCAGCCGACTCGGGGGCGAAGGTACCCTGAACAACTCACCAGTCCATCGCAGGACTGCCACACACACACACACGCGCAACCATTCACACTCACATACATACTCGTACCTAGGGGCAATCTGGAACGACCAATTAGCCTAATGTGCATTTCTTTGGACTGTACGAGGAAAGCGGGGTCCTAGGAAGAAAACCCACACGAGCATGTTAAAAAGAAGCAAACTCCGCGCAGGAACGGGACTCGAACCCAGGACGTTCTCGCTCAGCCCTTGAAGGCTTCATATCGCAATGATAATAACGTATCGATATATCAGCCGGACCTAACTCGGGCCTGCTCAGCGTAGATGCTTCCTTTCTTTCCTCGATCGGACGGTTTAAGGTCATTTATAGAGTGAAAACCCTTCAATAAAACGTACATAACCCGGCGTCGTATTTTACACCAACAAATATGAGCCGGTTACCGGGGATATTTCCGACAGGTTCGAATTTGCACGTCTGTCTGTGGTCGTTCCAGGAAATCTTCCAGCTCAGACAGTTGTTTGCTTGATAGTGACAGGTCAGGGTTGTAGGGGAAACCTCAGAAACTCACTCAGGTGCACACAAACGAATGTGGCTGAGTGTAAACACGTTCATAAAGGTCAGTTCTACTGATGCACATCTAAATACAATGAATCTGACACAATGAGGCAGTGTGGCATTTGTTATGCCACTCGTGCATATACTGTAGCTGTGGGGTTTCATTTAAATAATGGCAAAGTAATGATGTAAGGGTGTATTAGATGTACAGAGTGTACTAATAAGGGAAATCCTCTCTCCCCCCCCTCTCTCTCTCTGGCCCTGGTTAACTGGCTATAATGGGTTTATCATGCACTAATTCCCATGAAGTCTTGCAAGATCTTAATTACAGCTGAAAATAAATATGCATGGGATCTGATGCATAGGAAAGAATTATCCCAAACAAATAATGCAAACAGTTATTATGCAATACAGCAAAGCAAAGAGGGACCTATAAAGATGTGCTCTCAAAATTTTTTTTTAATTTTTAATTTTTTTTTTTTTTTTTAATTAAAGCATCCTTAATCCTTACCGTTTTGACTCGACACATATTGCAGCATTAGATTTCCAAGAAAGACAGCAGTCGCCAGCATGTTCGCACCCGGACACATTGCTCAAAAAAAAAAAAAAAAAAAAAATTATGAGTAGGGAATAATGTGAGCTGAGCTTATAGGGCACCGAGCGCGTGAAGAGGATGAGGATGCGCAAATGCGACCGCAGATGAGGGCCAAAAACACCCGCTCGGACGTCGAGTAGCAAAATACGCGGCGGTTTGAAGCGATGAAGCAGCGACGGGCGGCTCCTCGTGGAAGATGTTCATGGAAGCGGATGGAGAGCCATTTGGAGACTGACACAGTCACGGCATTGCAGAGGAAAGAACAGCTTTCGGATGTCGGTGTGCGCGCGTGTGCCCCACTCCTCAACGCGCAGGGAGACTCGAGGAGGTGAACTCTGCGCGCACGTTGCGCAGAGGAGACCTGCGCGCTAATTAGTGTGCCCTGGGTTTGATTGTTGCATAATATTCAATATAATTTTCCTCTCCCTTACTATTTTTTTTTTAATTTTTGCATTAAATTGGACACAAAAGCGCGAAATATTTGTGTAACAGTTAAATTAAAAAAAATTGTGTAACAGTTAATGGGATCAATTCATTAATCCAGGCTATAATTAAAACAACCTATTAATCCTTTAAAATATGCACCGATTAGGTGGGAATGTAATTGTAATGCATGCATTTAAAAGAATAAAGAATGTGCACGTGACTGATCAGCCCATGCAGGTTGCTGATCAAGGTGACCCTGTTGTACTGGTACTACTGTGTGCTGTGTTAGCATGTTTGTTGCATGGGCATTTTGTGTTGCATGTCACACCCAGTCCACTATATATGACCTTAAAGTTGCAGTATGAGTTGTGAGGGGATTGTGAATGCGAAAAAAAAGCACCCAAAATATGTTAACGTCGTGATTGTTCCCCCCGTCATGGCTCCCAGGCAGCCTTGTTTCATGCATCATAGGTTTTACATTCGTGATGCGCCATCTAATGGCCAAAGGTAAGTATTGCACTTTTGATACAAACTTTAAAAAAAAAAAACATGTTAAAAATGGGTCAGTACGGCCTTAAGGTATATAATCCTGTGACTACAGCTAATCAGTTTAATAGTTAATTAATTTTTAAAATAAAAAGACATCAAAGGGATGTAATGTTTCTGGTTAGCACGTCCGACTCTCAGCAAGAAGGTCCTGGGTTCGATTCCCGGGCTCGGCGGGGGCGTTTCTGTATGTTTGCATGTTCTCCCCGTTCTTGCATGGGTTCTCTCCAGGTACTCCGGTTTCCTCTCAAAGTCCAGAGTCATGCACATTAGGCTAATTAGCTGTTCCAAATTGCCCCCAGGTGTGAGTGTGAGACATGTGACATCTCTTTAAGAGTTAAAGTCTACTAAAAGAAAACATAGAGAAAAGCAAACTAAAATGCGATTGTTATCCGTTATATTTACGTATTTTAACCATGACTGGGGCAGGTCAGGTGACCTCTGCTTCGAGCCGAGCAAAGCGCTGTGTAGCTAACGGCTTCTAGCACTGTAATAATTACTTGTACCAAGATAGCAAACCAATCAGATTGCACCGTCGCCGTGTAGTTCATACTAACGTACATTACACCATTTTTTTTAACCCCAAGTTGCTCATTCAAATGGTTTTAGCTTTACGTTATGCTCCACCATCATGCCACCCAATTATTTGGACCCAATTACATTTGGATGTAAGGCACACCCGCCTTTCCTCCAAACCAATAGGAAGTACAGCCTGCGTGTGTGTAATATGACTTTTAGAATCTTTTAGACTTTGCAGGTTTCTTGAAGACAGCTGGAGAGTTTCATGTTTCAATACAATCCAGTCTGGAACAAACCGTTTTCGCCAGTCCTCTTTATCGTTCCACAGCGTTCCAGCCATCACGGTCTCTGTGCTCACGCAGGGCTGCCAGGTGCCTTACTGCCAGATCACGTCCATTTTCAGATTCATGCCCACTGTGGGGTGGATCATCCTACTTTTTCTGAATGGTCAGTACTTGGCAACAAGAGTCTCAGAAACACTACTGAGTGGAGAGAGAGCCGTGCTTCTGCAGCTGATGCTCCGCTCAAGGAGGCTTGTCTTTGGATGTTAGGACATTGCTAGTTCATTTCAGGGTAAAGTATGTGGTGCATGCTTTAAAAGTTGCCAAATAACTTCATAGACTTATCAAACTGTTTTCATGAATAAGACATACATACGTATAAATGAGAAGGATTATATATATTTTATATACATAAAGAAATGATTCATATTTGGGAACGGCACCACAAAGTAAATATTTAAGGTGTAGTATTTATAAAATACTAGAAAACAATCATCAGTTTTTAGCAACTTCACAAGGCATACTAACATAAAATTTGGTGTTCTGCAAGGTTCTATTTTAGGCCCTCTGCTTTTTTTTATTTATAAAGTACAGCTTATACAATCAGAAAAACCAGATAAGCTGATTATACTGTGACTCTAGATGGCCTCATCCGGTACCTACATATTCAGGCACAGCAAGGAAAACGAGGAGGAAAAGAATAACAAATCAGTGACTGGAGTCCAATTTCGAGAAGATTTTATTCTTTCTTCCTATTGCAGTGGTTTCATACAGCAGTAACATGATCTGCACAATCACGTGACTTTTACAGGCTGCGAGAGAATGATTCACACACATCACACCCGCGGTGCAAAAGAAAGTTACAGTAATAATGTGAGACACGTCTCTAGTTACAGTATCCATGCACTGTATTTGTCATGGCGGCGTATTGCTTATATTTAAAGTTCTATACACAAGAAATACTCCAGGAATGGTATAACCTGGTATAAGGTTTGAAAATCGGGCCTGTTGTTGTGTAGAATCAGTCTTGATTTACTCTTTGCTTCCTACATGCCCTGCAGCATACGTAACGTATTACAGCATAGAGTAGGAAAACTACACCGGAGGCGATTAACAGTAAAAACCCAATAACGTCGACGCTGTGGTAGGCGTACCAAGGCGCTTTGTACGACTCTGTTCGCAAATGAGCAGCGCCTTTGTGTCTCATAACAAACTCTATCCAGAACAGGGCGTTGTCCAGATGTGGGACAGGGGTGTCTCTGAGAAGGCTGGACAGCCTCTTCATGTTTATACTGTAGGAAGGCTCATTTAGGACTTCCTGTATAGCCTCGAGAAACACCTTCTGGTTTATATTGGCTACGTCGATGACCTGCGCTACACCTTTATATTTCATCCGAAAGAGGTTGTCGTGCTGGTCAAAAACCAGAGGGACACCGACGATTGGCGTACCATGATAAATAGCTTCTAAAATCCCATTTGTTCCACCGTGGCTGACAAAAACCTTGGTTTTGGGATGTCCGAGAAGATCGTTCTGTGGCAGCCAATCCTTGAGTATGGTGTTGTTCCCGAGGGTGGACGGTTTTTTCCCGGAGTATCGCCAGATCACTTTTTGACGGAGGGTAGCAAGAGCGGCAGCCATTTCGTCGGCTATGTCGTCAGGGAGCTGACCGACCAGCGTTCCCAACGATACGAGGACAACGCCGGGCTCTCCGGAACTTTCCACAAAGTCTTCCAAGTCATCCGGGAGCGCTTTCGGTGGTTTGCACTGGAAGCAACCCATGTAAACGACGTTGGGCATCGTCGGGCGAGGGAACTCGAACGTGAAATCGACTCTCATGAGCCAGATATCGGCCGCCTGGAATAATTCGAAAAAGTGCACATCCGGACCAAAGTAGCGGTTGGATAAAGTACTGTAATGAGGATCTACAATATGCTTGTAAAAGTAGAACCTGAGGGAAAAGAGGAGGTTATATACCCTTTGAAAAAAAGTCATCTTGTCTGCTACCATGGATAAAGGGAACGGAACGTACGATAAGGGCGTTGGCGCTATAGCAAAATGCCCCTCGCCGTATACCGTCCAGCGGACATTAAAAACCAGCGGTAAGTGCAGATAATGTGCAAGCACCACCCCTCCGCCATTCGCAGGGTCTGTTAGCATGACGTCGTACTCCGCTTCTCTGATGGACTTGATCAGTTTGGGATCCTCGATTATACGGACGACCATTTCGCATATCTTCCTGTGCATCTCAGAAAACCCGTTCTTCAGCTCCATGTCCAGACTCAACCGAGTCCAAAATGAGCTCTGTTCCCGTCGAATCTTTAGCTGTCTGAAGACAAAGGCGTTGTAGAAAGCCTGGTCTCCCCCCAGTGAGAAGTCGACGGTTATAGAGTGGTAGTAGGGCGATTGCTCTTTGATGTACCAGCTGTCAGCCGCTCGGATGACCGTGACATGGTGACCTCTGTTGTGCAGCTCTTGTACCAATATATTCATATTAACCCAGTGGCTGCCATCGTGAGGGAACACCAGGACCTTACCGCAGTGGAGAGAGCCTGTCAAGGTCAGGGTGATGATAAGCTGCAGGACGGCAGTAGACATCTTTTAAGCTTCGTCATGGGAATCACACAGAACTGAAACGAAGGAGCGAATTCAGTGAAGATAAAGCATGCAGAACACACACACACACACACACACACACACAATAACACTGATTTATTAATTCTATTTATTTTGTCAACAGATTCTTTGAGATTGTATTAGGGTTCGAAAAAAGCTCACCGTTAAGATCGAGTTTGATATAATACAATTCTGCGGAACCTGTTGACAAAATAAATTTACTTCTAGTCAATATTTCATGCGTTTGAATCATCCTAAGCCATTAACATTTGACAATGTTTTTTATTATTATAATTTTTTTTTTTAAATAGGCGGCAGTGGCGTAGTGGTCAGCACGTCCGCCTCATAGCAAAGAGGTCCTGGGTTCGAGTCTGGGGTTTGCGAGGTGCGTTTTTGTGTTGAGTTTGTGCGTTTTTTTAATAGCAATTAACTTTTACTAACATATTTGTGATGCAATATTAAGCTATATAATTAATTATAAACATTTTTCAGAAGGATCTGCTTTTTCTTCCCTTTGTTAGATGCATTGTGATGACTGTAGCGCGGTGACCGCACCACACTGCAACATAAGCCGTTTTCTACATTCGCCAAAATGGCGGCCACGACGTCCGAGTCTCATCTCTCCTCACGGAAATAGGCGAGGTGATCCGAACGAAGTTTCCCCTGTGCTTGTGTGGGTTTCCTCCAGGTTCTCCGGTTTCCTCTCCCAGTCCAGAGACATGCACATTAGGCTGATTTTAATACATTCGTGGATAACGTTCATGAAATAAATTAGTTCCTGTTTTATTATTATTATAGTGAAGTTTAATTCGTCTGCTCATCTTCTCAGGTTTCCTCCCACCTCCCAAAACCATACAAGTAGACTGGCGACTCTAAATTGCACCTAGGGGTAAATAGGTGTGCGTGAACCTATGTGTGTGTGTGTGTGTGTGTGTGTGTCAGACTGCTGTCACATCCTCTCTCAGGCCCAGCGCTCCTGGAACAGGGTCTGGATCCACCACGTCCTGACCAAGATAAAGGTCACAGAGTCTGGGTGCTGCCGTGACTGACAGGGAAGAGAGCGAGCGCATGTCATCCCTCCTCCAGAGCCTGACCAATTACGCTCTCCTGGGCTTCAGACCAGCTTTTGTGTTGCGCCACTCGGAGCCCCAGGAGCTCTATTTTTTAAGATCGCAGGACGGTAGCATGAGCTGCCTCTTTTAAAAATCCAAAATATGCCAAAGAAGCAACCAAGCGACAAATAAAATAAGTGATGCAAAGCGATTTCCTATTCTACTGTCATGTGACACCGTGGCATCATCCAAACCAACTTGTTGACATTGTGTCAGGGCTCCAGGTGAGTCTTTTGACGATAAACGGTATGAGCAGGGGAAATAATGTCTATCTAAAAGTAATTACGCAGGTCAGGGCCATGAGGACGCTACCCCGGAAAACCACCAGACCACCCCAGGGCACCACGTACACGCATTCCCATACTGACTCATATATACGTATGATAATAAATCACTGCCTAAGCACTTAATAGCATGTGTATGGAAGACAGAAAGGAACCTGGAGGAAACCCAGACAAGAACTACAGGAAAAACTGCAAACCTCAAGGATTTTTGGCTTGAAGTGGATTTATTATCAGGGTTGCCATGTTCGCTGTTTTTACACAAAATACTGACTGTACAGAGAATTACGCCTATTAGCTGTCAAAAATTATATGAACCCTATAACATTTCTAAAATTAGCTAGCAGGTAAAGGTCCCATGTTAGCTATCTGTGGTGTAATATCTAGCCCTATGCGTGTGTTTCAATGACAGAATCTCATGTATTACTTTAATTGTCTAAACCGTCTGTCTCATCTGAACACCTAATCATCCTTACGTTGATATGGACAGTTTGGGGAAGGCTAATATTTTGGCATGGGGGGCACGCTGGCATAGTGGTTAGCACATCCGCTTCACAGCAAGCACGTCCTGGGTTTGAGTCCCGGGCATTTTACTGCGTGGAGTTTGCATGTTCTCTATCGAGGGAATCAGTGGAAGTGACCAGAAGCTTGCATGCAGTTTATGTCTGTTTCTGTTAAATCGCTCATTTTTTTGTGTAGAGATTTAAAAAAATAAAAGAAAAAGGAAAAAAAAAAAAAAGGCGATTACTTTGCACACATGGGGGTGCCGGGCCGGGGGGGGGTGTGATGCGGAAATAGTCGCAAAAGTCACACGATCATGTTGCGTTTCTGCCGGCAGCATGGAAGTAATTTACAAATAGAATACGTGGTGCCATATTCTTTCCGTTATGCGTACGAGCGCACGCCTGCTTTAATGTATGTAAAGAAAATCGCGTGCCTACTTTTATATTATTCACAAGCCGACTAGTTTATTTTGGATTTGTTAGTTTAATATTATTGCTGTTATCATGGGTGAAAGTGTGCGGTGGCAACGCCGCCGTGGCGCAGAGCAGCGCATCAGGCCTGTGAAAAATTTCTAATTTTGTGTGCCTCGGAACAGCATTTCGGGTCATTTTCAGCACTGAAAGTCAGCTCTTGTACATATAAAACAGTAGCCATAAAAACAAGAAATGTTCACTTGCAAAGGCTACTGTAATTGCTTTTAAATCGGCAACACGATCCGTCAGTGATGGACGACCCAGTGTAACAGCAGCACTTGGAATTGCCGAAGAGTTTTATCATGCTTTGGGTGATCCTTAACATGACTGTGTAGTGCTTTTGTCCCCCACTGCTGCCGTAATTAATAATAAAGTTGTTGCATGCGATGCACACACACAAGCCTGGAGAGTTTATTTTCCGACACCAAATCCTAAAACTATGTCCACTGGAGTCACGCTCGTCCAGCCACTGCCATAGCCATCTATTCTTTATGCCTCCATTAACTTTTTTAACGTCCGCACTATGCTCTTCGAGAAATTGCATTTTAAAGACCGAAAAGCTTTGTTTCTAATGAACGAAGCACGTGTGAACCACCAGAAACATCACAATCGGCCTTGACATTGTTATAAGCAAAGCAAAACACCGCGGAGCTCACTAATCGTGCACGTAGCTTTCAGCCTAAAACATTGCATGAGACTACTCGTGGCCATCTTGTTCAACATTGCCAGTCGGGAGCTCAATAATATTAATAAAGGAAGTCCATGTCACGCAGAAGTGTGTGTCTGGGTGCGTTCACACATTGGCTGATCGTTAAGTACTGCTCGTAAATATTCAGAACATCCTGAATATTTATACCTACGTACAGAATGTATGAAGACCCAGCAGGCCAACTTATCGGCGGCTCACAGCGGCAAGATATCAAGCACTTGATCTGCGCCTAACGCAAGCTAAGTTAGTAGGACGTAAAGTCACGCCCCCCCCTCCAACCAACCCGCACCTCCATAATGAAAAGATTTTCTCGCCGGATTTACACGGTTCACAGGAATGACCCAGATCAATTTGTCTGTTACGGACTTCCGTCTCCTTATGGGAAACGTTCACGCCTGGCTGTTAGCTCGCCTTCTCGCACTCTTGCGGAGGGATGGCGGCATCGTTTCAAACTGACTAATGAAAAACGGTCTGATTTTTTTTTTTTTGAAACGTAGAAACTTTGAAGATGCTAATAAAAACCACCTGATTAGGGGCTCCCGAGTGGCACATCGACAAGGTGCGCGACTATCAACCCGGAGATCGCAAGTTCTAATCCGGGTCGATGCCACAGCCATCCGTGACCGGGAGTCCATGGGAGCTCATTGGACGAGCTCTCACGGGAGGAAGGGATGGCATACGCTCACTTCCCTGTCACTCACAGCGATCACAAGCCAATCATGGACGTCTGCGAGCTCATTCCTCCGAGTGTGTTAGGTCGCCCCGAATGCACAGCAGTTCGAAAAGAGGCGGGCGGTAGCATCGCATGTCACGGAGGGGGCATGTGCACGCTTACGCCCCTCCCTGGTCGATGGTGGGTGGAAATATGATGGGGGAAAAAATGGGGGGGGGGGACAAAAAAAACCCCACCTGATTGTAAAAACACACCTGTGATCATGAGTTTAGAAGGTCAGACATTTAACTGTACTGTGCATTTTTCTGAGACCTGGCAACCCATTTTTTAATCACTCTTCAGTTAAGTGTGACGCAACCGCCCGGACCCGGAAGCAATATGAATGAGTTCTGTGCTGTATTATCAGCAAAACACGGTTCGGTTTTTCCTCATTTGCATGAATTGAGAGCTAAATGACAGAGAACGACAGCGTTAATAAACAAACAACAATAATAACAACAACAACAACGAGAAGAAGACCCGGATGTTGTAATTTCTTTATACAAACAGGTCGCGACGAAGAGAAGCCATTTTTAATCCTCGAAATATTTCTTCACGGTCGTTAAAAACGGCTTACTTACTCTTTCAGACGAGACAGAGAGAGTGTGTGTGTTCCCACCCTGCTCCTTGTACCCATTGTTTTCTTGTACAGTGTTTCTGACTAACTTCAGTCCACCGCCAACTTTCCTCAGGGGAAAATCATCAACTGTTGTAGAAGAGTCGCTGGATGACGCAATAGGCTCATTTGCATACTGTTTTGGCTTGTCAGTCAGTTTTCCAGTTATTTTTGAGCCTCTGAAAATGAAGGCACTATGTACAAAAATGGCTCTAATTATAAAATGTTTACATTAAAATCAAGTTGTGGCTGATTTATCTCAAATATAACTGTTTATCAACTATACAAATGTACAAAACTGGTTATATCAGGATCAGAACACTTTATTTACCCTGGAGGGAATTGTGTGCACACAATTGCTCCATATTAAAAGAATAAAAGTCCCAATATAAAAAAAATTATAAATAAAATTATTTACTGCTTACCAAATTTATTAGGCCACTTGTCATAAATAAAAGCAATAAAAAATATTTTTGAGATGTTTAAAACAATTTTATTTGTGTTAAATAAAGATAACTGAGCAAATTATTCATTCATTCATTCATTCATTCCTTTACACCCTGAACAGCTCACAACTCTGACACATGCTCAACCGTTTGTACTCACATTCATACCTAGGGGCAATCTGGAGCAGTCTGTTATCCTAATATGCATGGCTTTGGGCTGTAGGAGGAAACCGGATTACGCAGAGGAAACCCACAAAAGTATGGGTAGGACATGCAACCTCCAGACAGAACTGCCCTCTCCGAGCCCAGGACTCAAACCCATCTCCTTCTTGCTGCGAGGTTGATGTGTTAACCACTGCATCACCGTGCCGACCTAATAGAACAAAATTTGACTGAAAACTCCGTATTTACTCCGTTTACAGTATGTAGTTTGGCCTCCTTTGGACTTTATAACAGTGGGAGTTCTTAAAGCTATTTGTTTTACTGCAGTTTCTGGAGCACTGGGTTCCAAACACAGTAGTTTGTAGCTCTCCCTTAAGTCTTATTGTGATCTTAAGTCTTAGAAAATCTTAAGAAGTCTTAAGAAATCTTATTGTGATCAATTTGTTAATTAATTAAATTCTATATTTGTTCAAGTGGATTCAAATCTGGAATCTTGGCCAGACATTTCCCCCCCCAATGTTACAGATTACTGTTTGTGGTTCCACTGATCTTTACAGAATTTATATGAATGTTGGGGATTGTTGTTATATATGAATCCATAGCCAAAAACAAATTATATTTATTTCACTTGTGACAGGTGGTCTATATATATATATATATATATTACTGCATACACATGTATGTATGTGTGTGTGTGTGATTGATTATATGCAAATATGTATTCAGAATATCCATATTTAGCCTCTGGAATAATTGTCTTGTATTATAATATATACATCCAGTGGATTGTGAGAAATACAGCATTATTATTATTATTATTATTATTATTTTAAGATAATAGCATATAATTATAGCTTTTCAGGGTGTACCCCATCTTTGCCAATGGTCAGCTGAGATAAGCTCCAGCCTCCCCGCAACCCAAGTAGGATTGATAGCCTGACCCCCACCCACCCCCCCAGAAAAACTCCCATAATTCAAAGGTAAGTTAAAACAAAACAAAACAAAAAAAGCTTTAAGATCATCAAGTAATTGTTTTAAACTTCATTCAGTGTAATTTTTATTCATTATTATTTGCAGTGCTAAGGTCTGTTGGTAGCCCAACCACAGCTCTTGAGGCTCTGAAGGTTTTTATTATTATTATTATTTTTCTTTATTGGTTTGTTTACAAATTTGTCTAAATTTATTAATTGCCCTCACTTTCACTACAAATTTATTATGTCTTCTGTTGTCCGGCAGATTGCTCCCAACATTTTTTTTCTGCCCTCCTAGTACACGCGCTGATATCCTGGTACTAGGGGAACCAATCAGAACTTGCCGTTGCTATTACCATTGAGTGTAGATATAATAAATCAGATATTCTTTATTTCAGGTTCACTGATTGCTCACTGGAAACAGTGGTGTTTCCTGATTGGTCAAAAGAACAAAATTAGTACTTTACACTGTTATGTAGACAATTGTGAATTGTAACATTTTTTTAAACCCCATTCATAATAGAAGCATCTCAAGTATAGCATACAAAATGTTTTTATTACTTGCAGTTTCCCCCAAAATGATAATAATATGCAAAGTTTGTTTAATATGAGAAACAATGTGTAGTATGTCCAAGAAACAACTAACAAATGACTGCAACTTTAATAGCAATGACTGTCCTGTTAGTGAAAAGTGGGAAAAGATCTACTAGATATCAACTGATGCATCACTGATTGGAGCCCTAGTTCCGTCGTTCCTTGTGTTTGAACTGTAGATGCTTTGCGTGGTAAAGAAAAGGTTTATAATGCTAGGTTTCAGTTATAATGTGGATAAATCAATCCAGTGAAGACCAAAAATATTTAAATCCCTTTATATAATGCCCAAAAACAAGAACACTACACTCTCAACTGTAAGTTTGCTAGCTTAGCTACTGTTACTGCCATAGCTTGGAACAATGATTTTGGCCCATTTGTAAATGACAGGAATGAAAAGCAGAGCAGATCCAATCACCGATACTGACAAAAAGACCCACAGGAAAACCCGGTCGAGTACTTGAGCCACAAACTTCCAGTCCTGAACAACCTGTGGAGGAATGTAAATATATAAGACAGTTTTTAGTGGGTGCAATAATTAGTGGGCATGAACGACATTTCAGAATGGATCTCCTGCACACGCAACATTCAGTCACCCGTTGGTTAAACATGTCGACAATATAAAGACGTTAACGAGGTTTAAATAAGTAAAAAGTATTCACCAAAGGTGAGGTGGATATCGCTGTTTATTCACACTGAAAGTGAGGGACTATTGATCGATATCCACTCATCCAGAGGTGAATAACTGTTTTAGTATATTCACAGTGGTCAGGCGTGGTCCTTTATGGTGATCTTTTGAAACTCACTCAAACTTTTTGTAGAGAGAGAGAGAGAGAGAAAACAAGGAGAGAAACACATATTGTGTAACTTCGTTCTATGTTTTGGGATGGCATTTTGTTGCATTTCTAGGATTTTAGAATTTCCTAGACAAATTTTGAGGTTTTTGTATGCCATTTTGATTCAGGCATTATCCTGAGTTTCAGAGGTGGATAATAAGCATTAATTGAATGATATGGGGAATGATTAAGATGACGGGATTGATAACACCCTCCAAGACCAAATAATTCTCCATATCAAAGCCGAATTATTGTTATTCATTTAAAAATTTTCACAACGTTCATGCAAAATGTAGAAGTAGGCAGGTTGGCGTGTGTTGGCGATAACTTTCCTTGACACTAGGTGGAGCTAGTAACTTGGAAACGGCTTGTAAGGGAGCAGGGAGGAGGGAATTAAGAGGAGGAGCATGTCTTTGGAATGTGGGAGGAAACAGGAGTACTGAGAGGAAACCCACACCAGCTTGGGGAGAACATGCAAACTCGTCACATAAACGTCCTCACCGTGCCCAGAGCTCAAACCCAGGACCTTCTTCCTGTGAAGCGGTCATTCTAACCACTGCATTACTGTGCCACCCCGTCCCCATGTAGTATATACTAATATCATTTATGTGTGAAATGATGACAAAACACCACAGCCGCTAGCCAAATATTGGGCAATTATTTCATTACATTTTGTTGAGCCTGGAAACAGGAAGTGCCAAATTAGAAACGTCTTTATAAGTGGATAATGACCAAGTCGGAATATACAGGAATCTACCTGGATGTGTCTGTTTTCATGCACTTAACTAGCTAGCTAGCTTCCGTGTATAAGAAAGACGACAGACCTGGAACACAGTGTAAAAGTACCTCGTGTTATATAAGCAACAAGAGCCATCGCTCACAGATTACTTCCTCTCCACTGAGCGCCATTCTTCTTACCTCCCTGACTTCATTCTCCTTTACCACATGCAGGGTAATGTATCGAATAGAGTCCAGTGCAGCCTTAAGGTTGTTTGCTGCTGAGTTTAGCAGAAGGCCGTTGTCTTGTTTTAAGCCCTTCCCTGAGTTCAGTGCTGTTGTTCCTCCAGCTCGATGACTCCCTCCTGTTGTGGCATAGCGGTCCACATGGCTACGCATGCAAAGCAGCTTCGGAAGACTGTGTAGGAAGACACGGCGGACCCAGGGCGTCATATCGTTATGCGTTGACGAGGATCGGTGGTGAATGTTGATGGCAAAGACCGTGATGATGATGGAGAGTGTGACGAAGATCATGGTGAAGACTAGATACTCGCCAATAAGCGGGATGACCTATAAGGAGAGGGAATTCAATGTAAAGGACTACATGCCGGAAAAGCAACATGGCATCAGACTTTGTATAAACATTGTGAAAAGCTATGAAATTGCAAATTAGGGCTTGTTAATTCTTTATTCATTCACCGAACCGATTAATCCTAATATGGTCGGGGGAGGTCGGAGCCATCTCAGCTGACTCTGGGCAAAGGCAGGACAGATTGCCAGTCCATTACAGGACCAACACACATACAATCGCCCACATTGACACTCATACCTAGGAGCAATTGGAACAACTAGTTAGCCTAATTTGCATGTCTTTGGACTGTGAGAGGAAACCGGAGTACCCAAAGGAAACCCACGCAAGCACAGGGAGAACATGCAAAGTCCACGCAGAAACACGCGAGCCCAGGACTCGAACCCAGGACCTTCTTGGTCTGAGGTAGACATACTAACCACTACGCCACCATGCCACATCTTGAGTGTGACACTTGTGACGTAAAACACAGACCTAGAAATTGAAATATACCTTTGAGGAAGACGGGATGATCTCCTCTATCACCAGGAGAAACACTGTAAGTGAGACAAGAACTGAAGTACAAAGTGTGGTTTTCTCTCCGCAGTTAGAAGGCAGGTAGAAGACGAGGACCGTCAAGAAGGACAGACCAATGCAGGGAATGATCAGGAAGAGCGTGTAGAAGAGAGGGAGACGGCGGATGATAAAAGAGTAAGTGATAAAGGGATAGGAGCCTGTCGTGTCCACCCTTAGACCGCGGCTCCCTGTAGCTTTCACGATCTCCCATTCGCCGTTGTCAAAGTAGTCTCGCTTGTCCACGTTGACGTCCTCCATGATTATGTCCACCTGAGAGTAAGAGAATAATTTCTCACAAGGTAAGCTTAAGCATAAAAGTTTAGCTTACTGTTTGTATATGTGTGATTGGGGTACCGGAAGTGCTACATGTTTTTTCACTCAAGAGGTGCGAATACTTATGCAACATGTTTCCCAATTTTTTTTTAAACATTTTCCATTGCTATTAGCAAAGTTTTATAATCAGGTGGCGTCATTCAGTTTGAAATGTACACAGTGTACTATTTCAGAACAACTTTATTAAACCATTAACAACAAAAATAAATACGGTTGCGACTCATGGTGTAGGTTAGAATACCTGTGAACCATCGTAGGTCCATGAGCCAAACTTCATGGAGCAGTTTTGAAGGTCAAAGGGAAAGAAGGTCACATCGATTGTGCAGGAGGATTTGTAGTTGCCGGGTGGCGTCCAGGAGATGGTGCCATCATGCTTCACTATTGCTTTAGTAGCTGTGGCCTCAAACTGCCCATCTGCACTATTAGAACATGTCCATTCATTTCATTATTTATTTTATCAGTAATTTTGCGTAATTTGCTTTCAGGCAGACTTGCAAATTATCTGATTATTATTATTATAATAATCATTGATTTTATATAATTCATTAATTTGCCGAACTGCTTAATCCTACTAGGGTCACGGGAAGCTGGTGCCTATCTTGGCGAACTCTGGGCGAAGGCTTCACCCTGAACAACTCGCCATTCCATCGCAGGTTCAACACATACACACACAACCATTCACACTCACACTCACACCCAGGGGCAATTTGGAACAGCCAGTTAGCCGAATGTGCATGTTATTGGACTTTTAAATCCTGCTAGGGTTGCAGGAAGTCTAAAGCCTATCTCAGCCAACACTGGGCGAAGGTGGGTACACCCTGAACAGCTCTCTAGGCTATTACAGGGACAAAGGCACACTTTTCTTAGTCTGTGAATTTATGTTGAAAAGGATTTGTCCCATGTGCAAAGTCCCTCGTGTTCTGTATGTAGCATTATTTGTGGTCATTTTTGTCTGACAGATTTCACTCACAGTGACATCTGATTGGTTTTTCCAGACCCCCACATAAATAATAATTATTTGCCAATGATGAGGTGGATCCACCAAGCCTGAGGTGAATAATTGTTTAAGTATATACTACACAGAAACAAAAGGAAATCAAACTAAAATGACAAACATCATCTTTTGCAACCTATGCAATGTTGATTTCTATTATTATTATTATTATTATTTTTATTTTAAATAATTTTGCTGACTGTCTACAATTTCAGAATTACTGATGATGACAAAACAACAGCTTTTGTCCACCATTTTAATTGACGCATTATCCTGAATTTGCGTGGTGGATCTTGTCTATCCCAAGGGACTGGGGGCAACTGTGGACTAATGGTTAGAGAAGCGGGTTTGGTACCTAAAATGTAGGTAAAAATGTGCGGCGATGGGAGGAGTAAGCAGCCCCTTTCCTTCCTCCATCTTCACCACTTAGGTGCCCTTGAGCAAGGTACCTAACCCCCAACTGCTCTCTGGGCACTGTAGTGTGTGGCAGCCCACTGCTCTGAGTGTGTGTGTGCGCTCACTGTTTACATGTGTGTGTGCTCACTTTGGATGGGTTAAATGCAGAGGCAATAATTTCCCTTGTAGGATTAATACAGTATATTAAAAAAAAAAGGATATTGAACCAATCAGATTGCACCATTCCAAACAAATTTATTGTGAATGTATTGTACTGTACATACTTGTCATAGAGCACAATGTCCGGAAGCCAAATAGAGTCCACTGGCACTCTGATGTATGTAATACCCATGTAGTTCCTAGGGTTCCATCTTAGCTCTGTGTCGACCCATTCCTGAACACAAGATGTTCTATGAGATAAATCTGAGACTCACAAGACAGGAATTTCACTTATCAGCGCCTGGGGTGTTATTTATTTATTTATTTATTTTTCTATCGATCTGTTGATGCAGTCTTCTGAGGGCCATAATTTCTGAACATTACCTAGCTCAATACTGAGCAAGAGCAATACAGGAGCGGATAGAAACTGTTCCACCTCCGTTTTCCTTCTGGTTCTCTCATGTGGTGGATCAGCGCTTAAGCCATGTGTAAACCAAAGAACCTTCCTTTCTATCATCCTAACCCTTTAAGAAATTGCTCAAGACAACCTACAACCTCTTGACCTCTTTGGGAACAATGGAGCTCCAGCCGATATGGCCAGATACAATCTCTATAAAAGTGTCAGGGCAGGAAATGTGGCACGTGGGCCGGAGGAGTGAGGGGGGTGGAGGAGGAGGAGGAGGATAAGGAAGGAAAGAGAAAGATTAAAATTGAGCCTTGCTGGTAAATTTCCACCGGGATAAGGAAGATTTCTCAGGGAAAATAAATGGATGAAATCTTATTTCGGCTTTCCGTTTGGTCGGGTTAGCGTGGAATGTATTACCTGCTTCATCCATACATTGGTGGTCATCAGCTGGTTCTTCTCATCCTTTGAACAAGATGGTTAAAATATTGAAATATCCTTTATCAGGCAAGAATTTGACTTCTAGATGTGATTTTGTCAAAAAAATTTCACATATTCAGCTGCAATTCTGAACACGAGTATCTATTTTCAGTAAAAATTAAATCAGTACTCACTACGTCAACCAACTGAGAAATGGCCAGTCCGAATTTGACTCGTATTGTCCCATTCAGTGTTTCTACTGGTCGCACCCACTTCTGGTATCTTTTAAAAAGATTATTTAGCAGCCTGTCCTCATTTTTGGCATACAAAGATATCTTTGGGGGAGCTGAGGCAAGAAAAAGCATAAAAGAAAAAGAAAATAAAAAACAGCACAAGCATGCTTTTTTAGACTCATTCAGATTTTTAGTATATACTACATGGAAATGCATGCACTCTGTAACCGCCTGTGTTCAAACTCATTCAAAGTTTTAGTATATATGTGACACATAAAAACAACAACAAAAAAAAGTAAAGTAAAAAATGCAGTTTATGGTTTGTTTTTCCATTTTTAAATGTTATAATCATGACACGTCCTGCTCCAAGAGCCCAACAGGCCATCTGTTTTTTGATTCAAGAATTATCCACCTGGTATAATGTGTATTAACCCTTGAATCACAGACCAATCAGACTGCGCCGTTTCTGTTTAGTATATATTAGTCGTGTATAGAGAGAAATGTGGGAAATGTATCTGAGATTTTGCAAACTAATCTGGACAATTTTCTTTGTAAAGGCAGAGCCACCATTAGTGCCGTCCCCAATAATCGAATTTTGCCTTTACACAATGAATTACAGAGGGAAGCTCAACTAGATTTAGTCTGACAAAGTGCATTACTGAAGGAGCAGATTCAGTTATGTGGCACAATTTATGAGAGATGGAAGTCTAGATATGGTTTAATGAGCTACTGTTGTATGGTACTGTTTGTATGATTAAAAAAAAAGAAATTGGTGCTTACTTTTTCTATTTCATTTTCAAACAGATGTATTAAAGCCTTAATTTAGAAAAGCTAGTTTCAAGTATTGATTTTTTTCCCCACTCTAGACTGCAATGGGACATAATGTATGACATGTAAAAATTTGTTTCTATCTTATTTGGGTTTTATCTGAAACAAGAAGAAAAGTCTCAATTACTAACGAATCCACATTTTCACCAGTGTGACGTGACAATACCGTTTACAGATGTATGCTACATCTGCTGCAATACACACTTGCATGAAGACACATTGTTAGCAGTTCGCTAGCTTTTGTTATTAGAGTCAGTATCATGCTAGGTGCCATTTGAGATAAGGAATGATCATGATAGCTAATAATTGATATTAGCAATAATCATACTAGTTATCGTTTGAGATTAGGACTAATCCTGCTAGCTAAAATTTGTGATTGGGAATGGTCATGCTAGATAACATTTGGGATGAGGAATGATTGTGCTAGCTAACATTGTACATTAGGAATGATCATGCTAACTGACTTTTGAGATGAGGAGTGACTGCGCGAGCTAACATTTTAAATTAGGAATGATCATGCTAACTAACATTTGAGATGAGGAGTGATTGCGCGAACTAACATTTTAAATTAGGAATGATCATGCTAACTAACATTTGAGATGAGGAGTGATTGCGCGAGCTAACATTTAAGATTAGGAATGATCATGCTAACTAACATTTGAGATGAGAAGTGATTGCGTGAGCTAACATTTAAGATTAGGAATGATCATGCTAACTAACATTTGAGATGAGGAGTGATTGCGCGAGCTAACATTTAAGATTAGGAATGATCATGCTAACTAACATTTGAGATGAGAAGTGATTGCGTGAGCTAACATTTTAAATTAGGAATGATCATGCTAACTAACATTTGAGATGAGGAATGATTGTGCTAGCTAGCATTTGAGATTAGGAATGATTGTGCTAGCTAACATTTGAGATGAGGAGTGATTGCGTGAGAAATTATCGTGCTAACTGAAATTTGAGAAATTATCGTGCTAACTGAAATTTGAGATTAAGAACGATCATGCTAGCTAACATTTAAGATTAGGAACGATTGTGCTAACTAAAATTTGAGATTAGGAATGATTATGCTAGCTAACATTTGAGATCAGGATAAAGCCGTTGTGAATTAACCAATGCCGGTGTTTTCCTTGCTTTCCACATCCAACTTTACATGGCATTAAAAAAGGCATAGCCAGCCTAGTAGAAGAGATGATTGTTTTTCCTCCAATAAAGTTGACGAAAGTCTATTTCAAGCAAGGTGCATTTTTGTCACATGATCCTCTGCCCTGAAACTACTATTAACTATTGATCTTGACAAAGAATTCAGGCTAGTTAGCTTTTCATATTTGCACAAAAATGTAATGCTGTTGCACAATTCATTAGTCGGTCCTATGCATATAACAAGGCTATTGTATCAATTATTATAATTAATAATCATAAGATGTAATTCATTTAAGGAATGAATGTAGGTGGAGCGGTGACATTTACCCGTGACATTGAGAGTGACATTTTGAGTCTGCTGACACAGTGGGATGTTCGATCCCATTTTTGATTACAATTGAGCAAATGTTAAGGCCCACTGAGACATGGACATAAAAAGCAAAAAAGTCACTGTCTGAATTTTTTTTCACATTGGGGTTTCGTGGATATTGACTTTTATGCTGTGTTTTGTAGGTTACTTCAGTCGAGAATTGTTAAGAGATCCGCCTACAGTGGACATCCCACAGTTAATCAATATCAGTGAGATAAGCTGGTGTGATGTGGGCCATCTTTATGCGCAGTAACTACTACCAGTGTCGAGTCATACTTTTTACCTCCCCCAAAGAGTTTGTTTTTGCTGGCATTGGTTTGTTTGATGTGTCTTGTTTGAAAAGTTTTAAAAAGATTTGAATGAATTTTTTTGGAGGAGTGGAGTACAGCCCAAGTAGCACTCCATTAAGATTTTGGAGATGGTCCGGATCAAATTATGGTTCCGGGAATTTTTTTAAAGGATTCTTTAACATTGTGAGATAGAAGGATTTTTTGGAAGTCTGGTATTACTGCGGGCCCAGAGGTGCTGGGTTATGTTTTTTTCTGGCTTGGAGGAGGTTTGTGCTCTCTAAACACTATTAGCTTTTTATTTTTCCTTCTATCCAATGATAGTTACAGTAAAGTTAACGGGTGAAAAGAAAAAAGGTCTTACTCATTAGTACAAAGCACTGGCTTTGGAGACTCCTTCCATAAATGTGCAATAAACTATTTATGATATTAAATTTCACCAGTTTTTTCTTTATGATAGCAAATATTTAAAATCTAGGCTTGAACCCGGCACTATGACTGCACTATAACGGCTTGTTCACACTTACTTTCCCACCTATGGGATGTTTAGCTTATCCAGTTGACATTTATATGTATTTGGACTGTCTTTGGAGGAAACCTGGGTACCCAGAGGAAACCACATAAGCACAGGGAGAATATGCAAACTTCACACAGGAGGCGACTGTGCTAACCACTGGGCCAAAATGCCACCATTCAAGTCCCATTGAAACCCGTGATTTGTTTCTCAGCCAGAATTACTGATTTACTGCCAGAACTGTTGCCGTAGAAAATGAATCAACCCCTACTGACCAATCAACACGGAGAATTTAGTTGTTATATGGTAGTACGAATGAAATTATTCAGAAAGTAAATAAACATTGAACACTGATGATGTAAATGCTTTGTCTGAAAGACTCACACTTTAAACATTTGGGTTAATTTTTTTATTTCGCATAAAGATTATATAAAACGCTTAAGTGAACACAAACGGTAGAGCTTTAAAAAGCTGTAAGTGCTACACTGTAGACATAAATTTGTTGTTGTTGAGAAAAGCTGATCTGATTATGTTTGCAGCAGTGTGCCTAACTACATCTTGATAATGCATTTATACCAACTCTGTCCTCTTTCAATTCCATTTAATTCTATTAGACAATGTGGTTTGAACAATAGATGTTGTCACCAAACAGAAACTTGGCTATAGATTTAGATCCCTAATGAAAACACCGGAGGAGGTTGTGGTGAGGGGGGAGGGTGGGGGGGAGGCTTCTAAAAAGGAAACAGATGATTGATGGTTGATGTGGATATGTGGATTGATGCGTCCTGATTAAGCAATGGACACAGTCCTTAAAATCAGAGCACATGGTCGGACAGTACATGGGTAGAAATCTACTGTATCCATAAAAGGAACTAAATTGGAATTCACTGATTTATGGGTTATATTTTATGTCATAATACCACCTTTTACCAGATCCACTGAAAATCATGATTGTATCGGCCTCCTGATGAAAAGTGCTATCTCCATTTTTTATTTAAATTTTTTTTCAGGAATGACAAAAAATGAAATGAAAGCACAATTAAAGATCATGCAGTGACATATATATATGTATTTATGTGTAAATTTACCCGCTGCCAGCTTTTTCAGGTAGATGCAATGGGTTATCTTAATTTATATTCATGCATAATCTCATTTCAACCAAAAAAAGTCTAGTCTTGGAGGCCGACGACATGTCACATCCTTATACATACCAATCTTTCATTTTAGAACTAATTTTAGTTCAATTTCCTGATCAGAAACTGTGAAAATTGACACGGAGCGAGGCCGGACCCTATCTCAGCTGATTCTGGGTGAAGACGGGGTGCACCCTGGCCAGTTCTCCAGTCAAAGGGCTAACACACAAACGACTATTTACACTCACACTTACACCTAGGGGCAGTTTGGGACAGGCAAGTAGCCTAATGTGGAGGAAGCCCACGCAAGCACATGCAAACTCCATAGAGAAACACTTTCGTGAGCTCGGGATTCGAACCCAGGACCAGTTAAAATATTATCTATACTAGATACTACACAATACTTAAAATACTTTTTCCCCCCAATTTTCATATTTTATGATCAGGAAATCAAATTAAATCACAATTATTTTTAAAATTATAAAATATTTATATTGTTTTGTTTTTTTTAACAGTGAAAATTTGGATTTTTGGATGTCTCGTGTCTGTTCCATCCACAAGGAACTGCTTCCTTGTTTGAACCAAGATAAAAGGTAATGTAACTCGGTGAGGTTGTGTGAACTCACCCAGGGCGGAACAGCAGCAGGCGAGCGCAACCAGAGAGAAGGATGAGATTTGCCCTCGAGGCATGTTGCCACAGGTAGATTTTCAGTGTTCCAACGACAGTACGAACTTGCCTACGAACATACTGCATCCAAACAAATAACACATTTTAAAGAACTACTGGAAGTGCATGAATACTACACATCACTGTATACCTATTCTGTATAAAACCAATTATAAATAATCCAGAAATACAACTATACTTATTCATAGTGCGTCCATCACTTCACAGAACAGCACCAAGCATTTCTGCACTACTTCTTTACTCCCAAAGAAGAAAACAAACATCCTGCATTCAGGAAAAATGCATTAAATGAAGACATTTGCGGTTTCCACACCTCCTCATCCTGTCACACACTCTCACCTTCCAGTGCCAAGTTTCCCTGCCGGTTCCCTTTCACACACATCACATGTACATATGCTGTGATCTCCTCCTCCTGCTCTCCTCCTTCTCCCTTTCCTCTGAGGGTTCTTTTCTCCCCCGGCAGGAAAAACAGCCAATCAGAATGAAGGAGCTTCGGTGAGATGGTAAAGTCTGCCACCTTTTGGTCAAGCATTCATCTCAGACGGTAAAAAAAATGAATTTATCTTGAAATATACATACATACATATATATATATATATATATATATATATATATATATATACTGTGTGTGTGTGTGTGTGTCTTAGCAACCTCCTGTGAACAGTTTTGATAGTTTAATCTAAAATTTTTATGATGAATAGGTGATAATCCAAGGATTTTCCCATTAAACCGTGGTAAGAATTCATGCACTGATGATGCCTGATTACCCTCATGGCTAAATGCACTGATTATCCACATTTCTTTTGAAACTAATATAAGACATGGGTATATTTTGATATTTATACAAATATTCCTAAATTATTTACACAGAAATCGAGTGGCACAGTGGCATAGTGGTTAGCACGTCTGCCTCACATCAAGATGGTCCCTGGATAAGTCCCAGACCTTGGCGCTTCTGTGTGGAGCTCGGTGTGCTTGCGTGGGTTTCCTCCGGGTACTGCGGTTTCCTCCCACAGTCCAAAGACATGCACATGCATATAGGCTGTTCCAGGTTTATCCTAGGTGTGAGTGTGAATGGTAGTGAGTGTGTGTTGGGCCTGCAGTGGTCTGGTGAGCTGTCTGGGGTGTACCCCGCCTTCGCACAGGGTCGACTGAGATAGGCTCCAGCCTTCCCGCGACTAGGATTAAGTAAATGGTTCTGTAAATGAGTGAGTGAGTACACACACACACACACACACACACACAAAAATGCACTGTTTGTTCCTCTCATTTTATTGACATTATTTCAGTGTTAAGTGTTTGTGCCATTGTCACTTAAATAAGATGAAAACATGTTCAATACATCAATACATGAAATACATGGAAAAAGAAATGATAATTTTATATATATATATATATATATATATATATATATATATATATATCCAGATAGATATCAGGAAAATCACAACACATAACAATAAAGATTTTAAAGAAATGATGTGTGGATATATTTCATATATTAATAAACAATATCAAGGAGATAAAAAAAAATACTGATAGGAATTGACTACACAGAACACCCAACAGTGTGGTTTGTAACCGTGCAGCTTGTTGATGTGAAACTGAGCGTCTTAGGTTTCACTCTGCTCATAGACGGGCTGTGGGATTGTTTAGATGATCAACGGTTCCATGTTCTGTGTGGTTTTTCTTCTTGGCCAACGTACTCTACCTCAGTTGTTCAGGGTGCTGTATATTACTTTGGTTTCACATGTGGGGCTAAAACTGAATAAGAAACAAACCAAACATAACAGTGTGTCAGGTGTCTACAGTAAAGTTCATCTTTTCAGTGTAAGTTCTGTCTCGGTCAAGATGTTAAAAATACAATTGTGCTCGAATGCAGTTCTTACCAACAACAACAAAAAAATTATCAAAAAAAATAGTAGAAAATAAAAAACATTGTAATATAAATGATCTAGGATATGTGACTATATTGATTAATATGAAAAATATATATAACTAGAAATACTTTACTAATATTGCAGTGATTTCTGTCAGCTCTATTAGACATTTACTCCCTCACTCTCTCACTCATGCATTTGCCAAACCGCTTAATTCTACTAGGGCGGATGGGAGGCTGCAGCCTATCTCGGCTGACACTGGGCGAACACCCCTGAACAGCCAGTTAGCCTAATGTGCATGTTTTTTTTCGGTTTTGGTTTTTTTTTTTGACTGTGGGAGGAAACTGGAGTACCCGGAGGAAACCCACACAAGCATGAGGAGATCAGGAGATCATGCAAACTCCACACAGATACGTCCGAGCCGAGCCTAGGTCTAGGACCCAGGACCTTCTTGTTGTGAGGCAGACGTGCTGTGCCGTATTGAATTATCACTAGGTGATGTATTTAGATTTAGCACTATCAAAATATATAAAATAATACTTTATGTTAAAGCTATAGTTTCATTCATGAATGCTACAAGCCGAGCACTTTGGTTGAGGTATTTTGGAAGTAAATGGAGGTATGTATAAGGGGTAACAGGGGAACTAAGTCAGTTTTTATTTTTCTCTTATATTTTAAGCAAATATTTCCTTATATTTTAGTATTATCACCCCATAGACTGGGACTGTAACCCAGGACCGTTTTGCTGTGGGCAGACGTGCTAACCGCTATGCCGCTGTGCCCTTTGGCAATTACCTTAAAGAGGTTTTTTAAATTTTATTTTAGTTTTGCTAATTTGCACAAGGCACAGATACTGTAGAATATATAGAACAAGCCTGCTACATTATCCAAGCTGCATGATGGAAGTACCTTGCACTAGTTACTCCAAATTATTGTTGTTTTATTTTCTTCTTATGCTTATTATTATTATTATTATCATTTTCTTCTTGTTCTTCTTCTTCTTGTTGTTCTTGTTCTTCTTCCTGTTCTTCTTCTTCTTCTTCTTCTTCTTCTTCTAATTATTATTATTATTATTATTATTATCATTATTAACAACTGTTACTAACCATAAAACCAAAAGAGAAAATTATTTTGGAAAATGTTGAAAATTACATGACGCTAAAATTATTCTTGGAAAAAGCAAGTCATTTTCTTTTGTATAAAATAATGTATTAATATTCAATTCAATGTTCAATGTTCAAGCTTTTACCCACCTTTGCATTACTTGATCTTCTTCTGTTTTGTCTGGAGGGAAAAAAAAAAAAAAAGTCTTAATTAGACATCACTGATAATTTGACAAGTCACATGTAGACAGACCACCTGCATTACCTTTGCGTTTATGGACTACAGTGTATGGAGCTCTCACAGAGTCATAACAGACTTCTTCTATATTTCTGTTCAAAAACATACCAGTGATTTCACATCAATGCAGAAACAAGAACAAAAACCTGCACAAATAAAGCGATAAACCACAAAGGGTTTAGGGAAGGTCAGTGGAAATAACTCACAGTGCTGCATTTTTGTCCACGGCTTGCTCACCTTATAAAAGAGTAAGAGAAAAAGAGTGAGTCATGTTGAGTGCTATGTTTTTATCCACTTTAAAGTAAATATGGGTGGCACGACGTCGAAGTGTTTAGCACTTCCTTTCTGAAAAAGCCATTCTGTGTGGAATTTGGATGTTCTTCCCATGCTCGCCTGGGTTACCCCGCCTTCATCTTGGATTTCACTCCCCCTACAACCCTGATGAAGGATAAAGAAATTACCCTCGCCACAAAATAGCGTTTTGGAGAAGGTATTGAATGAGGCAGTGGTGGAACAGTAGTTAGGGCTTTGGGTTACTAATGAGAAGATTAACGGTTCAAACCCCACTCCCACCAATCTACCAGTGCTGGGCCCTTGAGCATGGCCCTTAACCTTCAACTACTCGATTGTGTAAACAATATAAGAAATGCAAGTTGCTCAGAGTAACGGCGTCTGCCAAATGCCATACGTATAATTAGCTTCTTTTGTTTCACCAGACTTTGTCGGGACATTACCCCACCTGAGCCTCAGAGAAGATTTAATTTTGTAATGTCATGGAATACATGAGGGTGTGATGGTCAGGGATCCAGAAACCTCTGGCCATGGAGGGTTCACATTTTTAAAAGCATACGTTCATACATTTTCATGTTACACTGTACTGCATTTGACAGAAGAAAATAATACAAGGAACTTTGTTCTCATTTTTTAAATATATCTTTGTTTTTTTGTTGCATGACCAAGTAGCATATGTTTATACCAACATGGACTTATACTTGCAAATTTGTACGCATTAATTAAAAAACAAGGCTAAGGTTAATGCTTTATATTAAATACAATTTTGTGCTGTTTGTGAAAAAAATTCAATACAAATAATTACGGAAATGAAGTGGCATGCTGTTACCTCCATGATTTTCTACCAAGGCGTATGAATCATTCACACCATCCACTAAAGAATACACACCACTTCCAAATCTTCTGCAGAGAAAGCATTATAATAACACAATGTTTACATAAAAATGCATTTAAATGCAGAATTCGATTTTTTATGTACACCCAATGATGGTCTTATAATATACTTACTGCTTTGTATTTTCCTCCTGGTAGATTGTATCTTAAAAAAGGGATGCAAGAGGGATTAATTTGAAATGACAATAAAAAAGAGATTGCGGTGGAGAATGAAGCAGAGCAAACACTGTACCTGTCATAATCTCATGGTAAAAAGGCTCAGGGTTTGAAAGGCTTTTAAAAGAAAGAGAAAAGTGAAAGGGTTTTACTCAGTATTCACTGAATAAGGAGTGTGTTTTATTAACCAGCACTTCAGATCTGTATAGTTTCGAAAAACATTTGATACCTTACAGTGTGATCTTGGCACGCCCCTGAAAAAGGGAAAAAGAATGGTACATGTTATTGATTAAAGATATTAGAAAAGGTTTAAGGGTAAGACAAATAAACGAGATATGTTCTGGATTAAATGTGATATAAAATTAAATAAACTTTTAAAATTTTATAAAATTATATATATA
>JAQMYF010000001.1:67580695-67592700 GCA_030014195.1 Neosilurus mollespiculum
CGCATTTTGGATGTTATTTATGAATGATAATTACAAGTACATACTGATGAAATTTTTTAATAAAACATGCCATCATGTATTCTACACTTTATATATATTAAAACATATTGTATTATATATTTACATCATCTGATAAGATGTTAAACGGATTACTGATCCAGAAAATAAAATTACAGAAAATTAAAATATCGCCAAATTTCTGTCAAAATGTGCAAAATTGAAGGGCTTTGGGGGACCACTCTGACTTATTTTATAGGCCTGAAATTTTTACTGGGTTATTTTTTCATCAAAATCTCCTAAAATAGTAGGGTGTATTTCATTTAAAAATTGGCCACCATGTTGTACATATTGCTGTATATATTAAATATAATTTTTTAAATAAATAAATTAAGGATTATAATAAAGAAAGTGGATTAAATCTCTTACCAGTGACTTGAAGCTGGATTGAGTTAAGTCCTGATCCTGTGACGTTCTTGGCGTGATATTTTCTGAATGAGTACACGCAGCTGTAGCTACCCGAGTCCCATAATGAAACATTCTTCAAGGTGAAGGTGTGCTCATCTTTTATCTCAAGTAGTCTTAATCTCTCTCCAACACCATTTTTACACAAATATACGTGAATATCTGTACATGATCTCGGGACGTTAGGGATTCTGCACTTTAACTTTACATTTTCACCAAATTTTGCTGTCGAAGGTCCAAATATTTGTGCTGGAAAAATCTCCAAAGAATCGCTTGCTAAACAAAAATAGTCGAACATTTTAGCAATCTTTTAAAAAGTAAGATGATACATCTTCATTATGTAGTAATTTTTCTAATAATATATTCAGATAGGGAAAAAATGAACAAAAAGAAAGAAGTCAGTCCTTATCAGTGCTATTTATGCTAAGTTGTTTTTAATGCTTATTGCTAACATTTAGTATCAGTTTCAGTACATCATAAATATATCCAAGATTTTTCTTTAATAAAGAAATATATTTCTTACCCAAGACTTGAACAGGAATTGAGTTAAGTCCTGATCCTGTGATGTTTTTTGTAAGATATTTTGTAAATGAGTATAAGCAACTGTAATTACCAGAGTCCCATAACGAAAAATTCCTCACGGTGAAGGTGTGCTCGTCATTATTATTATCAAGTTCTTTTAATTTTTCCCCAACACCATTTTTACACAAATACATGTAAACTACTCTATGTGAGGTCTTGATATTGGAGATGCACCTTAATGATAAATCTTCACCAACTTTTGCTGTGGGGGGTCCACAAATTTTTGTCGTAAACACCTGCAGAAAATCACCTGTTCAGCAGAAAGTGTGAAACTCGAAAGTGTTGGTTACGACTAGGAGTTTTTTTAAACTGATGAAAAATGTGCATTATCTAGTAATTTCTTAGAAACTTAAATAAAATACCTTGTGCTGGAATTATCATCAAAGTAAACACTGAAGAAAGAACGAAAGAAAGACAGAAAAAACGCAGGTAAATTTATAGTAATGAACATATTTCATTTTATATTATTATAATAATTTTCCCATATCAGGTATAAAATATGTACAAATGATACTTAATGTAGGTAAAAGTAAAGTTAGATTACTTACAGATTAGAATGCGCAGTGTGTCCATCGTTGATCAAAACCCTCACAAGAATTTAAGTGAGGTACCACTCCCCACTTTTTTATAGAAATGCACTGTAACCAACCCAACTCTTCTTATTGGATGATATACCACTTCCCGGATTCTCACTCTTTATTACAAAATAAAAAAAAAAATACTCTGTTTTTAATTAAATTTAAAGATATTTAAAAATCTAATATT
This sequence comes from Neosilurus mollespiculum, assembly GCA_030014195.1. Taxonomy (NCBI): domain Eukaryota; kingdom Metazoa; phylum Chordata; class Actinopteri; order Siluriformes; family Plotosidae; genus Neosilurus; species Neosilurus mollespiculum. The sequence goes on from JAQMYF010000001.1 coordinate 67,582,505, forward strand.
TTAATCCAATTTAAACAGGTAATTATTTAAAGATTTATTTTTATTAATCAGTCAACCAATTAAAATAAAATATTTGGCACATCTACCTCACAGCAAGAAGGTCCTGGGTTTTGAGACCCTGGATTGGGTGTTTTTGTGAGGAGTTTGCATGTTCTCGCCAGTCATGTGTGGGTTTCCTCCCAGTACCCCAGTTCCTTCCAACAGTCCAGAGATATTCACATTAGGCTAACTGGCTGCTCCAAATTGTTCAGGGTGTATCCCGCCTTCGCCCAGTGTTGGCTTAAGTATTAAGTGGTTCGGTAACTTGGTAAGTGAGTGAGTGAAAGTAATAATAATGGTGATGATGATGATAATGATGATAATAATAATAATAATAATAATAATAATAATAATAATAATAATAATAATAATAATGGTCTGGTGGTAGGGTGCTGGATTACTGATCCCAAGGTCGGGGGTTCAAGCCCCACTATCAGAGGGTTGTCACTGCTGTCCCCCCAGTGCAGCTAACTGGGTTAAAGTCAAATGCTGGCCATGTCTCTCACTGTCTGTGGTGAGAAGCATGTAAAAGAACCATTGCTGATTTTAGTCAAGAGTTGGCTGCATAGCCGTCATCATGTTTCTGCCCTGCGATGGCCTGGCGAGCTGTCCAGGGTGTACTCTGCCCTCGCCCACTCATCTTGTCGGCTGAGATGGGCACCAGCCTCGCCGCGACCCTAATTAGGATTAAGCGTTTTAAAAAATGAATGAATAATAATAATAATAATGCTTGACTATGATATAATATAAAATTTTTCAAGTTCTTGCTGTCATTCTTAATGTGCATAGATCTGATTAGGTGTTTTCATTTAAAACCTGGTTCTAAAAATTTAAATTAGATTTTATTCCAGAACACTGTTGATTCATAAACAAGGACTGCACAATCAAAGCAGAAATGTTTATTAAACAGAAACAGAAGCATTTCACAAAACAATGATAAGGATCAAAGTGTCATATGGAATGTTGAAGTAAAAAATTTCAGTTTTTTATATCCAAAAAAAAAAAAAAATCCAAGAAAGTAAAAAATTACTAAACAATGCCTTAATGAGCTAAAACTCAAAATAATAATAATAATAATAATAATAATAATAATAACAATAATAATAATAATAATAATAATAATAATAATAATAATAATAATAATAATAAACAATCACTGGACCACTGGACATCTTTGTTTTATATTGCATTCATTATATTACCACTAATCACTGCTCATTTATTTCCTCTTCTCCTTCACTACTTGTGCATAGACTGCTGTTGCTCCTGCAGATTGTGCAGTCACTCCTTGCATGGTTTGTTGGTTTTCTGTCAAAATAAAAGTCCAGGTTAACTGATTATGAGAAAATGCATGGCAGGGTTCATTCAGGGCACTTAGTTTAAATCCAGACTCCAAGCAGTAATTAATGAGCAGTTATGTGATGCATTATTTCCCAATGCCAAGTATACTAACAAATGAAACCTCCATACCTGGGTGCTGCACTAAGCTGTATATCCTACAGGGGTCAGCAAGACTATACATGCATCTAGCATCACTAGGAAGAAGGAAAGGAGGTTGTACTCCGCATTTGTGTTTGTTTCACAAATATAATTTCACCAAAATGGTTTGTCATATATATTGTAGTCTGTTTAGGATTTGTCCAGAAAAGCAGAGCGTGCATGACTTGGTACTTTTACCAATAAGTGACTCACCAGGCAGCAAGCGGGCTGATGTTCCCTGTGAATACAGTGGGGTTTTTTTTATAGTAAAGTTTTATGGCACACGATTCTATCAAACCTCATTCATTAAACAAATGAACACTGGCGAGAGTACATTTTTTCCTCGAGAAACACTTTTCTACTTGAATAAGTAGAAAATTCACCAAGAATTTAATGAGTATTCATAATAATTATTTAAATAAAGGTGTTCGATAATATTTGATGTTACCTCCTACTTCAGATATTGTGGAATATCCCCCCTCGTCATCGTAACATTCATTTCTGCATGATATATCACCAAAATAAAATAAAATAAAATAAATTAAAATAAAATAAGAGAAAGAGTAAGAAAAATTAATTTTACCAGCTGCTGAGGAAATGTAAAATATTTTTACACAGCTACAAACATAAATAAACACACCATAAAGCATTTGTAATAGCTTTAAGATCTCTGTATCTTATTTATTTGTCATAAATAAGATACAGTCATAATAAGATGTCATAAAACATATTATTTTATTGTTATTTGCCTTTATTTTTTACTTTAGAAATTGGTTTATAACCAGATTGATAGATCTCAATGACTTTCTTTCTCATTTGTTCCTGAATTTATTTGGATCATCGGCATGATGTCTAGCTTTTGAGGATCTTTTGGTCTACTTCACTTTGTCAGGCCGGTCCTATTTAAGTGATTTCTTGATTGAGAACAGGTGTGGCAGTAATCAGGCCTGGGTGGGGCTAGAGAAATGGAACTCAGGTGTGATAAACCACAGTTATGTTTTAACGGGGGGGGGGTGGCTTATTCTAAAATAAGAAATCAGGAGGGGGGCAAAAATTTTTTTACACCTCTGTATCTCCAGTAAGTAATCTTCAGCAAACTATAGACTTACCTGTTCACTGTCTGGTGTATTTGTCCTAAACCATGAAAACACACACGATGTAACAATTTTATTCCCCAAAACTATAATTAGTCACAAAACAATATATTATTTAGATATGTACCTTCACCATTCCTTGTGCTTGCAGGCTCACTGCTGGACACACAGAACAAGTGTTAGTCTAACATTATTAATTTATACAGCTGTTCTGATCACCTAATGCATTACATTGATTATAATATATTTACTGTACCTCTGTTCTTGGTTTCGACACAACCCTGTGAGAAGGCATTGCCTGCATTAGTTCATCGAAAATTCATAATCATGAAATGTGTATTAATATTGCATTTGTGTATTGAAAGATATACAACATGACTTACGGTGGTATATTATCATTCTGTTGTGGTACACAGTAATAAAGATGATCCCAAACGAGATAAGCATGACAAGAGAAACCATGTCGTATCTCACAGGATCTGTTGGCTTCTTCTCTACAGTAAGATTAACAATAGTAAGACGAATTAAAGTAAAAGTATTCTTATACATAACCCAGGAACTCATATATATTCATATTTAATATTTATTTGCTGAAGGAGATGCATCCATTAAGCCTGGGGCAAATAATTGTTTAAATATATAAAACATGGGAGGGGCCGGTGGTGTAGTGGTCAGGGTGCTGGGCTCATGATCAAGAAGTCGTTGATTCGAATCACTGTTAAACCCCAACCATGTTCAGACGCCTGAGCAAGGTCTTAACCACAAGTGTGCCTCTGTCCACCCAGCAGTATAAATGGGTGCCATTAAAAATACTGAAAAGGTAACCTGTGATGGACTAGCGTCCCATCCAGGAGGAGTTGAACTCCTAGTCGCTTCACAATACAGAAACTGGGGATAAGCTTCTGCCTGTTGAGCACGTAGGCTCAGGTGTAGATTTTACCTTTACCTACATGGGAGCATAAGTAGCAAACTAAATCAAGCTAAAACAAAATTTTTGTATGACAGAGCAGAGGCAGGGTAGATGAGCTCTGAATGCCCATTAGCACTGTGTCGCTAATGGTGTCTTTTTATAGCCTTCTCATCCAGGGTTACATACTACATGGAAACGTAAGTAAACCGAGGAAAGTCAGAGTTTTAGTCTATACTACTCAGACTCACAAGAAAACGAATGTAATTTTTTTTAATGTAAGATTTCTATGGTTATATTACTTTTTAAATGTATGATAATGATACCACCGCCTGCTATAAGTGACTGTAAAAAACCATTAGAGTCCATTGTTTAATTCAAGAATTATCCATTTGGTGTAATATAGTAATAGCAAACCAATCAGATTGCGGCATTCTGTTTAATATATACTAATATGAGATTAGAGAGCCTCATAATAATGTGCAAAGAAGTGCAAGGAACTTCAGTACGTAGATACCCAGCTAAAAATACATTTCATTTTAAAAATATAAAATTGTAGACCAGAATTTGGGTAAAATTTATACCAGCATTGTATAGAGAAGATTTTAAATTACTATAATTGTTTTTTTTTTTTTTTAATTGTTTTTTTTTCTAATGCAGTTATGCTGTGATGATTTTTTCAATTTCAGTTTTGTTCAATTAATCTCACAACCAGGGTTAAATTAAGACACAAATTAAGTTCCGAATTGTTCAGACTGTCAAGATTTTTATCATGTGGGTCAGATGTCTTACCTGTGACTTGAACATGCATCGAGTTAAGTCCTGATCCTGTGACGTTTTGGGGCAAATATTTTGTATTCGAGTATACACAACTGTAGGTACCAGAGTTCTGTGATGAAATATTCCTCAAGATGAATGTATGTTCATATTTATTTTCAAGAAGTGTTAACATCACTCCAACATCATCTTTGCACAAATATATGTTAACCTCTGTGTTTGAGCTGTTAATTTTAGGGATGAGACACTTGAACACTAAATCGTTACCAGGGTTTGCTGTGGAAACTCCAAAAATTTGTGCTGGAAAAATCTTCAGGGGTTCAGCTGTAGGACAAACAAACAAACAAACAAACAAACAAATAAATAAATAAAGTGACACGGCATCACATTTTTTTTACATTTCTGATCTTATCAATGAAAAATTCACCCAAAATAAATAAATAAATTAATAAATTAATTAAAATTAAAATTTAATGAAATAATGGCACTTTTTAAATTAAGATAATAGGTAAGACATAAAGAAAGCAAACAAAAAATGTATATTATTCATAAATGTGTGCAAAACACAATGTAATCATAATGTGGGTAAATGAAATACCTTTTGATGAAGATAAAGAAGCTGCTATCATTAAATAAATGCCTTTCCAGAAAAACAGGGAGAAAAATATTCATAAATAGAAAAGAAGATAAAAGTCATTTAGCGTTTTTCCAATCTGAAGTTCAGTTACTAAATTATTTTACACTTTATAGGAAAAAATTTCACAAATTAATTTACAGTGGTTACTTACAAAGCATGGTGCCATGCAGAGCCATTTTTGATCATGTGTCTCACAGGGAGTGTGCGCTGTTCAACAGTCTATATGCACGGAAAATGGTGGAGGAAACTTTATTGCCTGAATTAGTACCAGCCCAACCTTTACTACTAGACAGCAGCAGCAGCAGCACACAGTGTTGTGGTTGTTGTTTTTTTTATCACTTTGGAAAATCTTAGTAGAATGCTATTTCTCAGCTGTGCTAAACTTTCCCATTTTAACAAGAACTAGTTCATGATGACGAGAGTAAAGAATGTTAACACTACAGAAAATGTGTAATTATTTTGGATAAGTGGTATTTTAGTCAAACTGATACTTAAGTTCACCCTTTCTTACTAATGCTGTACTTTTTTAAAGTGTACTTTGTTTCCAGGCCCTGCGATGGCCTGGCGTGGCGAGCTGTCCAGGGTGTACCCCGCGCTCGTCCAGAGTCGGCTGGGATAGGCGTCAGCCTCCCCACCACCCTAATTAGGATTAAGCGCCTTAGAAAATGAATGAATGAAGAATTTGTTTCAATTTTAAGTAAATTTTATTTAACTTGTCATAGTTTTCAACTGTTATTGCAATTGCGATACATAAAAGATATATTTGTGATTTAACTAAAATGTGTGGATAGTACATTTTAAATAGAATTCATTTGTATTTGAAACCACACTCTTAAAATTATATATATAATGTTTTATAATAATAATAATAATAATAATAATAATAATAATTATTATATTTTATATATATATATATACACACACATATATACATTTTAAATTTATTTATTGCTATACAAAAAATTTTAAGTGCATACATATATATATATATATATATATATATATAAATGATAGACAGATATATAGATAGATAGATAGATAGATAGATAGATAGATAGATAGACACACACACTGAAGGATGTTAAAGCGCGGTAAATAAGCTTAGCATGTGGCTGACATCGTGGAAAACTTTTTTTAACGTGTTTGCAATAGATTCAGGAAGCCTTGTAAACCACATACAAGGGCTGGTTTCTGAAACAGGCTTCAGTTCCAAACAGGCCTGTGTTTATTTTCTTAGCCTTGAGTTTCTGTGTTGTTTAACCAAAATTTAACCAAACCAAAACTTGGTTGACACCAAAAACAAAACAAAACAAAACAAAACAAAAAAACCCCACAGATGCATGTTTCAGGACCATGTACTGTGACTTAGAAAATAAATAAATAAATAAATAAATACATATATTCATTACATTATCGAATTAGAGTGTTATGCTTATATGCTTCTGTGTCATTTGTTTAGGTATATGATCTTTATCTTTAGGCCCTGGATCAAATACATTGAAAAGTCAACAATTTCTATAGGATGGACCTTTTTTCAGATGAATCTGTCACACTTTCGCACTTCACAGCAGTTATCTTGGGCACCCTCATCTTAAAAGACATCTCATGGCCTGCTAACATCACCACTTTGGTTAAAAAAGCACAGCAGCAGGTCTACTCTCAGAGATGGTTCATGATAGCCAGACTGACCCAACAGCTGGAGGGGGATTTTAGTTTTTACTACTAAGAGCATTCTGTTATACTGCATTTGGTAATAATATGCCAGCAGCACATTTCTCAATAAAATGACTCTGCAGAGGGTTATCTGCAATGTTCAGAAAGTCACCTGGGTCCACAGCTCAGGGTCCAGCCTGCTAAGGATTTTGTTGCCTGCACAAAGCAAGACACATCTAGATCTAGATCTCACTTATTCTTTTGACATATGTTTGCCTTCTTGCCATCAGGCAGCGTTTTCCTAAAGGTCATCATTTTATCGACTTATTCTGATCCCCTGGAACTGCATCCTCGGTAACTGAATCTAACCCAATCGCTCAGTCACACCGACTGCACACTAATTTACATCTAGGGGTAATTTAGTCTGGACTTTATTGGAGGTGGTGTATGGTATGTATGTTGGGTTCGAATCCTTGCAAGATCCCCACTGTGCTAAGATGCCTGTGCAACCTGTGATGGAGTAGCATCCCATCCAGGAGGCGTTAAACTCCTAATCGCTTCACACTACAGAAAACGGGATAAAGTCAAACGGATTTACTTCACCATACCTATAGCAACTCACATACATAAGTTTGGTGGTGGTTTCTGGGGATTGAACCCCCAACCTTCTGATCAGTAACCCAAAGTCTTAACCACTTAACTATAATATTTCAAAGGGGTTTATACAACCATGGAGACAAGACACAAATACAATTTTTTAATTATTATTATAGTGAAAGCCAACATGAACATAATGAATTAAAAAAAAAAAATCAATTCCCTCCGAGTGTGTTAGGCCGCCCCCAAATACGCATGCGCAGCAGTTCGAACAGAGGCGGGCGGCAGCATCGCATGTCATGGAGGGGGCATGTGCTTGCTTGCGCCCCTCCCTGGTCGGTGGTGGTCGTGTGATAGGGAAGGCAAAAGTTAATGGGTGGGAATTGGATATGACTAAAGTTATGGGAGAAAAATGGGGAAAAAAATCCAAAAAAAAAAAAAAAAGAAAAGAGTATAAAATACTACTGCAGATTCTGGAGTTTGTGGTCTCGTTCTATTGCTGCAGTCCGAACTGGAACTTCTGATTTATTCACGGATCTCTGCACATCTAGAAGAGAACAACATAATAAATATAAAATGTATCTCAAACACACACACACACACACACACACACACACACACACACACACACAAATTTAACTAAACTAAATCAAAGTTAACCTTAAATTAGCATCTGATTCACCAAATCCTATTATTATTTACCAGTAGTAAACCAGGTGGGCTTTATACATACAGAAGCTCACCTCATAAAGGTCATCATATGAATCGTGATCTGTGGGGGAAAAGAAGAAGAAGAAAAACACAAACATTAACGTAAATCCGAATGGTCCAGGGAAGGCTGCTGAATTAGTCACCTGTTCACAACTTCACAGAAAAACTCGCAGCAAAGATCATTGGGTTGTTCAGCATTTTAAAGATGCTAATCTAAATCTCACTCACCATTGTCTGAGGAATTATCCCATTCAGAGCTTAAGCTGAAATATAGAAATCAAATACAGTATACACAGTAAAAAAATTAGATTTAGAATTAGATTTATTCTCAATGTTAATGCCCCCCCCCCTAAAAAAATAAAAATAAAAAAAAAACATGCTCAAACCCTTCGAAAAACGCTTCAGACAACGTAAAAACGACGATGAAAAAGTTCTTTTTTCTAACGATTCTTGGAACTGAAAGGCTGCTGTTCTATAGACATGTTGTTCAGAGTTCTAGTAAAATATACATGTGCATGTAAAAGACTGGTCATCTAGGGTGTATTGTGAAGCAGAAAATTTAAGTAAACAATTACTTCTAAAAGATTCTTGTTATTTATTCTTGTATGTTTATTCAAAAATCTCCTTAACAAATTGCTGGAAGTCACCTCAAGTTCCCAGCTTCAGTCACTTTGCCTACATTTAGCTTTAAAAGTTTTTGGGCTTCGTCAGTCACCTCATTTCTCTCTAAAAAAAACAAAAAACAAACACCCCCCCCCCCCCCAAAAAAAAAAAAAAACAACAACAAACAAACAAACAAATACAAACAAAAAAAAAAACTGTCTCATTTAGGTTTTCAAAAGGTTTTGATGAGAAACCGAGATTTTTTTTTTTTTTTTTTAATCCGGCCCAAGCACACTCAAGATATAAAGTTTAAGCTTAGTTGGTCAAAAATAATGATGTCTAGACAGGAAATGAGGACGTATGAAATGCGCTGAATATGTGAAACAATCAGAAGTGCTCGTCTTTGTGGATACACTTAGGAACATTCTCAGAAATGCTTGATCTAAAGTTGCATAAGGCAGAACAAGTGTATAATGGTGTGTAATCAGCGCTTGACCAATTTGAGGGCTCTAAAAGTAGCTTACGGTAAAAGGTGTGAAACCAACAGGAAATATTTATGGAAATTACTTTTGCTGAATATGTGGAACAAAATAACCGTGGCAACTGTTGTTCAACACGAGGGGTTCGATTAGGACGTGCCGTTATCAAGGATTTTGTCTTCACTCATTTTTTTTCTAAAGATCACTTTGTTGAGCGAACATCTGTATTTGAGCTGCGTTCTGAATAAACATCTTTGAATCGTAACCTGTTTCTCTTCGGCGTGAATTAGACTCTGTTTGCTTCAACAGTAGCAAGCAGTAAGCCATAGCAAGGAAATTTTGTTATATGTGTTATATATACTGGAAATAACCAAATAAATGTATCAGTTTACCTGTGATGATTATGGACTTCACCTGTTAATGGGGAAAAAATGTAAAGAAATTAACATTTTAAAGACCGTATTAGATATTGAGCATTTGTATGTACGACAGCAGAACGGTGCAAACTGATTGGTTCATTATGTGGGGGATCCCGAGTGTATACTGCTTGAAAAACTACCTTTTTTTTTTTTAACTAATTCTGAGATCCTAGAAATTGAACATCAAAGATATGAATAAAGCATTGCAGTACAGCCCTAATGTTTTTTTTAAGGTAAAACAAGCACTTTATTTGAACTTTGAATTAGTTTTGAGATACTATTAAAAATGTGTGTGTGTGTGTGTGTGTGTGTGTGTGTGTGTGTGTGTGTGTTGGGGGGGGGGCTATAAAAATCAAATTTTAGTTGGCTTTTCTTGTAGGATGTGGGCTTACTAAAACCTTGAGTTTAAAACGAGGCCATCAGTACCTAACACCCCTAAACCTAGCATGTGGAGATCACCTGACCTGTCTCTGTCATGTATAAATATGTCAAATTACTGCCTTATTTTTTTTTGTTTTTCATTTTTAAATTCAATTTAATTTACTTTATATTTTTTGTTACTCTATATGATTTACTAAAACAATAATTCTTCCCAGACACTCCATCACAGGCACTATTCAGCATTATCCACCTCACCTTCAACAACCTTCAACTGTTAATTAGAGGATTAGTACTGGAAACGAAATTTTAAATTTCAGTTTCTATATACATTTTAAAAAATAACAGTAACAACAACAACAACAACAACAATAATAATAATAATAATAATAATAATAATAATAATAATAATAATAATAATAA
>JAQMYF010000001.1:67714557-67733825 GCA_030014195.1 Neosilurus mollespiculum
TTCATCAGGGTTCTTTATCACTCTTCTTCATCAGGGCTTTTTATCACTCTTCTTCATCAGGGTTCTTTATCACTCTTTTTCATCAGGGCTTTTTGTCACTCTTCTTCATCAGGGTTCTTTATCACTCTTTTTCATCAGGGCTTTTTATCACTCTTCTTCATCAGGGTTTTATATCACTCTTCTTCATCAGGGTTCTTTATCACTCTTCTTCATCAGTGTTCTTCATCAGTGTTCTTTATCAATCTTCTTCATCAGGGTTCTATATCACTCTTCTTCAGGGTTCTTCAGGGTTCTCTATCACCCTTCTTCATCAGGGTTCTATATCACTCTTCTTCATCAGTGTTCTTTATCACTCTTCTTCATCAGGGTTCTATATCACTCTTCTTCAGTGTTCTTTATCACTCTTCTTCATCAGGGTTCTTTATCACTCTTTTTCATCAGGGTTCCTCATCATGGTTCTTTATCACTCTTCTTCATCAGGGTTCTATATCACTCTTCATCAGTGTTCTTTATCACTCTTCTTCCTCAGGGTTCTTTATCACTCTTCTTCATTAGTGTTCTTTATCACTCTTCTTTATCAGGGTTCTTTATCACTTCTTCATTAGGGTTCTTCAGGGTTCTTTATCACTCTTCTTCATCAGGGTTCTATATCACTCTTCTTTATCAGGGTTCTTTATTACTTTTCATCTGGGTTCTATATCACTCTTCTTCATCAGGGTTCTTCTTCAGGGTTCTTTATCACTCTTATTCAGTGTTCTTCATCATGCTTCTTCAGGGTTCTATATCACTCTTCTTCATCAGGGTTCTTCATTAGGGTTCTTTTTCACTCTTTATTAGGTTTCTTCTTCAGGGTTCTTTATCACTCTTCCTCGTCAGGGTTCTTTTTCACTCTTCTTCAGTGTTCTCCATCACGCTTCTTCATCAGGGTTTTTTATCACTCCTCATCACGCTTCTTCATCAGGGTTCTTTATCACTCTTCATTAGGTTTCTTCATCACGCTTCATCATTAGGGTTCTTCATCACGGTTCTTCTTCGGGGTTCTATATCATTCTTCTTCATCGAGGTTCTTCAGGGTTCTATATCACTCTTCTTCATTAGGGTTCTTCAGGGTTCAATATCACTCTTCTTTAGTGTTCATCACGTTTCTTCATCAGGGTTCTTTAGGGCTCTTCATCACTCTTTTTCATTATGTTTCTTCATCAGAGTTCTTTATTACTCTTCTTCAGTGTTCTTTATCAGGCTTCTTCAGGGTTCTATATCACTCTTCTACATCAGGGTTCCTCATTAGGGTTCTTTTTCACTCTTCATTAGGTTTCTTCTTCAAGGTTCTTTAACACTCTTCTTCATCAGGGTTCATTTTCACTCTTTTTCAGTGTTCTCCATCACGTTTCTTTATCAGGGTTCTTTATTACTCTTTATTAGGTTTCTTCATCAGGGTTCTTCATCAGGGTTCAAGATCACTCTTCTTTAGTGTTCTTCATCATGTTTCTTCATCAGGGTTCCTTAGGGTTCTATATCACTCTTTTTCATCAGGGTTCTTTATCACTCTTCTTCAGTGTTCTTCATCATGCTTCTTCATTACGGTTCTTCATCAGGGTTCCATATCACTCTTCATCAGGTTTCTTCATTAGCATTCTTCTTCAGTGTTCTTCATCACGCTTTTTCATTAGGGTTCTTCATCACATTTCCTCATCAGGGTCCTATATCACTCTTTATCAGGGTTCTTTATCACTCTTCTTCAGTGTTCTTCATTACGTTTCTTCATCAGGGTTCTTCATTAGGGTTCTTCTTCAGGGTTCTTCATCACGCTTCTTCATTTGGGTTCTTTATCACTCTTCTTCAGTGTTCTTCATCATGCTTCTTCACTAGGGTTCTTCATCAGGGCTCTTCTTCAGGGTTCTATATCACTCATCTTCATTAGAGTTCTTCTTCAGTGTTCTATAAAACTCTTCTTCATTAGGGTTCTTCTTCATGGTTTAATATCACTCTTCATCAATGTACTTCATCACGTTTCTTCATTAGGGTTATTCATCACGGTTCTTTTTCAGGGTTCTATATCACTCTTCTTCATTAGGGTTCTATATCACTCTTTTTCACCAGGGTTCTTAATCATGTTTCTTTATCACTCTTCTCCAGTGTTCTTCATCACGTTTCTTCATTACAGTTATTCATCACTCTTTTTCATCAGTGTTCTTCATCACTCTTCTTTATCAGGGTTCTTTATTACTTTTCATCTGGGTTCTATATCACTCTTCTTTATCAGGGTTTTTCTTCAGGGTTCTTTATCACTCTTATTCAGTGTTCTTCATCATGCTTCTTCAGGGTTCTATATCACTCTTCTTTATCAGAGTTCTTCATTAGGGTTCTTCATTGGGGTTCTTTTTCACTCTTCATTAGGTTTCTTCTTCAGGGTTCTTTATCACTCTTCCCCGTTAAGGTTCTTTTTCAATCTTTTTTCACTCTTCTTCATCACTCTTCTTTATCAGGGTTCTTCATTAGGGTTCTTCATTGGGGTTCTTTTTCACTCTTCATTAGGTTTCTTCTTCAGGGTTCTTTATCACTTTTCCCCGTCAAGGTTCTTTTTCACTCTTTTTCAGTGTTTTCCATCACGCTTCTTCATCAGGGTTCTTTTTCACTCTTCATTAGGTTTCTTCTTTAGGGTTCTTTATCACTCTTCTTCATCAGGGTTCTTTATCACTCCTTATCACGCTTCTTCATCAGGGTCCTTTATCACTCTTCATTAGGTTTCTTCATCACGCTTCTTCATTAGGGTTCTTCATCACGGTTCTTCTTCAGGGTTCTATATCATTCTTCTTCATCAAGGTTCTTCAGGGTTCTATATCACTCTTCTTCATTAGGGTTCTTCAGGGTTCAATATCACTCTTCTTTCGTGTTCATCACGTTTATTCATCAGAATTCTTCAGGGCTTTTTATCATCATGTTTCTTTATCAGGGTTCTTTATTACTCTTCTTCAGTGTTCTTCATCAGGCTTCTTCAGGGTTCTATATCACTCTTCTTCATCAGGGTTCTTCATTAGGGTTCTTTTTCACTCTTCATTAGGTTTCTTCTTCAAGGTTCTTTATCACTCTTCTTCATCAGGGTTCATTTTCACTCTTTTTCAGTGTTCTCCATCACGCTTCTTCATCAGGGTTCTTTATCACTCTTTATTAGCTTTCTTTATCAGGGTTCTTTATCACTCTTCATTAGGTTTCTTCATCAGGGTTCTTCATCAGGGTTCAAGATCACTCTTCTTTAGTGTTCTTCATCATGTTTCTTCATTAGGGTTCTTCAGGGTTCTATATCACTCTTTTTCATCAGGGTTCCTTATCACTCTTCTTCAGTGTTCTATATCATACTTCTTCATTACGGTTCTTCATCAGGGTTCTTCATCACTCTTCATCAAGTTTCTTCATTAGCATTCTTCTTCAGTGTTCTTCATCACATGAAGAACACTGTTCCTTTCACATGTTCCTTTTATTAGGGTTCTTTATCACATTTTCTCATCAGGGTCCTATATCACTCTTTATCAGGGTTCTTTATCACTCTTTTTTAGTGTTCTTCATTACATTTCTTCATCAGGGTTCTTCATTAGGGTTCTTCTTCAGGGTTCTTTATCATGCTTCTTCATTTGGGTTCTTTATCACTCTTCTTCAGTGTTCTTCATCATGCTTCTTTACTAGGGTTCTTTATCAGGGCTCTTCTTCAGTGTTCTATATCACTCTTCTTCATTAGAGTTCTTCTTCAGTGTTCTATATCACTCTTCTTCATTAGGGTTCTTCTTCAGGGTTCTATATCACTCTTCTTTACCAGGGTTCTTAATCATGTTTCTTTATCACTCTTCTTCAGTGTTCTTCATCATGTTTCTTCATTACAGTTATTCATCACTCCTCTTTACCAGGGTTCTTTATCACGTTTTTTTATCACTCTTCTTCAAAAGGGTTCTTCATAATGGTTCTTTATCACTCTTCTTCATCAGCGTTCTTCACTCTTCATCAGGGTTCTGTATCACTCTTCTTTATCAGGGATCTTCTTCAGGGTTCCTCTTCAGGGTTCATCATGGTTCTTTACCACTCTTCTCCAATAGGGTTCTTCATCATGGTTCTTTATCACTCTTCTTCATCAGGGTTCTTCACTCTTATTTTTCAGGGTTCTTCACTCTTCTTCTTCAGAGTTCTTTATCATTCTTCTTCATCACGATTCTTTATCAGGGTTCTTTATCACTCTTCTTCAGTGTTCTTCATCATGCTTCTTCAGGGTTCTATATCACTCTTCTTCATGAGGGTTCTTTTTCCCTCTTCATTGTTTTTTTTTTTCAGGGTTCTTTATCACTCTTCTTCATCAGGGTTCTTCATTAGGGTTCTTCATTAGGGTTCTTTTTCACTCTTCATTAGGTTTCTTCTTCAGGGTTCTTTATCACTCTTCTTCAGGGTTCTATATAACTCTTCTTCATCAGGGTTGTTTATTAGGGTTCTTCATTAGGGTTCTTTTTCACTCTTCATTAGGTTTCTTCTTCAGTGTTCTCCATCACGCTTCTTCATTAGGGTTCTTTATCACTCTTCATTAGGTTTTTTCATTAGGGTTCTTTATCACTGTTCATTTGGTTTCTTCATCACGGTTTTTTTTCAGGGTTCTATATTACTCTTCATCAGGGTTCTTCAGGGTTCTATATCACTCTTTTTCATCAGGGTTCTTCTTTAGGGTTCTTCATCAGGGTTCTTTATCACTCTTCATTAGCTTTCTTCATCACGCTTCTTCATAAGGTTTCTTTATCACTCTTCATTAGGTTTCTTCATCACGGTTCTTTATCACTTTTCTTCATCAGGGTTCTTCTTCAGGGTTCCTAATCATAGTTCTCTATTACTCTTTTTTAATAGGGTTCTTCATCAGGGTTCTTCACTCTTCTTCATCAGGGTTCTTCTTTAGGGTTCTTCATCACTCTTCATCACGTTTCTTTATCAGCATTCTTCATCACTCTTCTTCAGTGTTCATCATGCTTCTTCGGGGTTCCTTTTCACTCTTCTTCATCAGGGTTCTTCTTCATGGTTCTTTATCACTCTTCTTCATCAGGGTTCTATATCACTCTTCTTCAGTAGGGTTCTTCATTATGGTTCTTTATCACTCTTCTTCAGGGTTCTATATTACTCTTCTTCATCAGGGTTCTTCATTAGGGTTCTTTTTCACTCTTCATTGGGTTTCTCTTTCGGTGTTCTCAATCACGCTTCTTCATTAGGGTTCTTTATCACTCTTCATTATGTTTCTTTATTAGGGTTCTTTATCACTGTTCATTAGGTTTCTTCATCACGGTTCTTCTTCAGGAATCTATATTATTCTTCTTCATCAGTGTTCTTCAGGGTTCTATATCACTCTTCTTCATCAGGGTTCAATATCACTCTTTTTTAGTGTTCTTCATCACGTTTCTTTATCAGGGTTCTTCAGGGTTCTTTATCACTCTTCTTCATCACATTTCTTCATCAGGGTTCTTTATCACTCTTCTTCAGTGTTCATCATGTTTCTTCAGGGTTCTATATCACTCTTTTTCATCAGGGTTCTTCATCATGGTTCTTTATGACTCTTCATCAGGGTTCTATCACTCTTCTTCATTAGGGTTCTTCTTCAGGGTTTTTCATCATGGTTCTTTATCACTCTTCTTCAGTGTTCTTCATCATGCTTCTTCAGGGTTTTATATCACTCTTCTTCATCATGGTTCTTCATTAGGGTTCTTCATTAGGGTTCTTTTTCACTCTTCATTAGGTTTCTTCTTCAGGGTTATTCATCACTCTTCTTCAGTGTTCTTCATCATGCTTCTTCAGGGTTCTATATCACTCTTCTTTATCAGGGTTTTTTTTCACTCTTCATTGGGTTTCTTCTTCAGGGTTTTTTATCACTTTTCTTTAGTGTTCTTTATCACGCTTCTTCAGGATTCTATATCACTCTTCTTCATCAGGGTTCTTCATTAGGGTTTTTCATTAGGGTTCTTTTTCACTCTTCATTAGGTTCCTTCTTCAGGGTTCTTTATCACTCTTCTTCAGGGTTCTATATAACTCTTCTTCATCAGGGTTCTTCATTAGGGTTCCTCATTAGGTTTCTTCTTCCGTGTTCTCCATCACGCTTCTTCATTAGGGTTCTTTATCACTCTTCATTAGGTTTCTTCATTAGGGTTCTTTATCACTGTTCATTAGGTTTCTTCATCACGGTTCTTTTTCAGGGTTCTATATTACTCTTCTTCATCAGGGTTCTTCAGGGTTCTATATCACTCTTCTTCATCAGGGTTCTTCAGGGTTCAATATCACTCTTTTTTAGTGTTCTTCATCACGTTTCATCATCAGGGTTCTTCAGGGTTCTTTATCACTCTTCTTCATCACATTTCTTTATCAGGGTTTTTTATCACTCTTCTTCAGTGTTCATCATGCTTCTTCAGGGTTCTATATCACTTTTCTTCATCAGGGTTCTTCATTAGGGTTCTTTTTCACTCTTCTTTAGGTTTTTTCATCAGGGTTCTTTATCACTCTTCATTAGCTTTCTTCATCACGCTTCTTCATTAGGGTTGTTTATCACTCTTCATTAGGTTTCTTTATCACGGTTCTTTATCACTCTTCTTCATCAGGGTTCTTCTTCAGGGTTCTTTATCATAGTTCTTTATCACTCTTCTTCAATAGGGTTCTTCATCAGGGTTCTTCACTCTTCTTCATCAGGGTTCTTTTTCAGGGTTCTTCAGGGTTCTTTATCACTCTTCATCACTCTTCTTCAGTGTTCATTATGCTTCTTCAGGGTTCCTTTGTACTCTTCTTCATCAGGGTTCATTAGCACTCTTCTTCAGTAGGGTTCTTCATCATGGTTCTTTATCACTCTTCTTCAGGGTTCTATATCACTCTTCTTCATCAGGGTTCTTCATTAGGGTTCTTCATTAGGTTTCTCTTTCGGTGTTCTCCATCACGCTTCTTCATTAGGGTTCTTTATCACTCTTCATTAGCTTTCTTCATTAGGGTTCTTTATCACTGTTCATTAGGTTTATTCATCACGGTTCTTCTTCAGGGTTCTATATTACTCTTCTTCATCAGGGTTTTTCAGGGTTCTATACCACTCTTCTTTATCAGGGTTCAATATCACTCTTTTTTAGTGTTCTTCATCACGTTTCTTGATCAGGGTTCTTCAGGGTTCTTTATTACTCTTCTTCATCACATTTCTTTATCAGGGTTCTTTATCACTCTTCTTCAGTGTTCCTCATGTTTCTTCAGGGTTCTATATCACTCTTCTTCATCACATTTCTTTATCAGGGTTCTTTTTCACTCTTCATTAGGTTTCTTCATCAGGGTTCTTTATCCATCTTCATTAGCTTTCTTCATCACGCTTCTTCATTAGGGTTCTTTATCACTCTTCATTAGGTTTCTTCATCACAGTTCTTTATCACTCTTCTTCATCAGGGTTCTTCTTCAGGGTTCTTCATCATGGTTGTTTATCACTCTTCTTTAATAGGGTTCTTCATCAGGGTTCTTCAGTCTTCTTCATCTGGGTTTTTCTTCAGGGTTCTTTATCACTCTTCATCACGTTTCTTTATCAGCGTTCTTTATCACTCTTCTTCAGTGTTTATCATGCTTCTTCGGGGTTCTTTATCACTCTTCTTCATCAGGGTTCTTCTTCAGGGTTCTTGATCACTCTTCTTCATCAGGGTTCATTATCACTCTTCTTCAGTAGGGTTCTTCATCATGGTTCTTTATCACTCTTCTTAAATAGGGCTCTTCATCAGGGTTCTTTATTACTCTTCTTCATCAGGGTTCTTCTTCAGGGTTCTTTATCACTCTTCTTCAATAGGGTTCTTCATCATGGTTCTTTATCACTCTTCATCAGGGTTCTATCACTCTTCTTCCGTGTTCTTCATCATGCTTTTTCAGGGTTTTATATCCCTCTTCTTTATCAGGGTTCTTCATTAGGGTTCTTCATTAGGGTTCTTTTTCACTCTTTATTAGGTTTCTTCTTCAGGAACTCTTTTTCAGTGTTCTTCATCATGCTTCTTCAGGGTTTTCCCTCGTTTTCACTCTTCATTAGGTTTCTTCATCATGGTTCTTCATCACAGTTCTTCTTCAGGGTTCTATATCACTCTTTTTCATCAGGGTTCTTTAGGGTTCTATATCACTCTTCTTCATTAGGGTTTGTCAGGGTTCAATATCACTCTTCTTTAGTGTTCTTCATCACGTTTCTTCAACAGGGTTCTTCAGGGCTCTTTATCACTTTTCTTCATCATGTTTCTTTATCAGGGTTCTTTATCACTCTTCTTCAGTGTTCTTCATCATGCTTCTTCAGGGTTCTATATCACTTTTCATCAGGGTTCTTTATTAGGGCTCTTTTTCACTCTTCATTAGGTTTCTTCTTCAAGGTTCTTTATCACTCTTCTTCATCAGGGTTGTACTGTACTGATACCATACTGTACAGATACTGTACTGATACTCTATTGATACTGTACTGATACCGTAATGTACTGATACTGTACTGATACTGTACTGTTCTGACAATCTACTGACACCATACTATACTGATACTGGACTGTATTGATACTATTGATACTATACTGACACTGTACTCAACTGATACCGTACTGTACTGATACTCTACTGATACCGTACTGTACTGATACTGTACTGATACCGTAATGTACTGATACTGTACTGTTCTGACACTCTACTGACACTGTACTATACTGATACTGGACTGTATTGATACTCTATTGACACTGCACTCAACTGATACCGCACTGCACTGATACTGGACTGTACAGAAACTATACTGAACTTACAACACAGTACTGATATTGTACTGTACCGGTACTCTACTGATTCCATATTGTACTGATACTGTACTGTATTGATATTGTACTGTACTGACACTATACTGAACTTACAACACAGTACTGATATCGTACTGTCCTGATACTCTACTGGTACTGTTTTGTACTGATACTGGACTGTATTGATACTGTACTGTACTGAAACTATACTATACTTACACTATACTGTACTGATATCATACTGTACTAATACTCTACTGATACCATACTGTACTGTTACTGTACAGTACTGATATCGTACTGTTTTGATACTGTACTGACACCATACTATACTGATACTGGACTGTACTGAAACTATACTGAACTTACAACACAGTACTGATACCGTACTATACTGATACTCTACTGACACTGTACTATACTGATAATGGACTGTAATAATACTGTACTGATACTGGACTATATTGATACTGTACTGTACTGACAGTGTACTGAACTTACAACACAGTACTGATACTGTACTGTACTGATATTCTACTAACACCGTACTATGCTGATACCGTACTGTACTGATACTGTACTGTACAGATGCTGTACTTAACTTACAATGTATTGATACTCTACTGATACTGTACTGCACTGATACTGTACTGTACTAACACTATACTGAACTAACAACACACAGAACTGATACCATACTGTACTGATACTGTACTGCACTTACAGTGTACTGATACTCTACTGATACCGTACTATACTGATACTTGACTGTATTGATACTGTACTGTACCGACACTGTACTTTTCTGAACTTACAACACATAGTACTAATACCATACTGTACTGATACTGTACTGCACTTACAATGTACTAATACTCTACTGATACCATTCTATAGTGATATTGGACGGTATTGATACTGTACTGTACCAACACTGTACTGAACTTACAACACAGTATTGATACCGCACTGAACTGATACTGTACTGAACTTACAATACACTGATACCATACTATACTGATAGTGGACTGTATTTATTCTGTGTTGTACTGACACTATACTGAACTTACAACACAGTACAGATACCGTACTGTACTGATATTTTACTTACACCGTACTGTACTGATACTCTACTGTACTGATACTGTACTGATATCATACTGTCCTGATACTCTCCTGACACTGTACTATACTGATACTGGACTGTACTGCACTTACAGTGTACTGATACTCTACTGATACTGTGCTATACTGATACTGAACTGTATTGATACTGTACTGTACCAACACTGTACTGAACTTACAACACAGTATTGATACTGTACTGTACTGATCCTGTACTGCACTTATAATGTACTGATACGCTACTGATACTGTGCTATACTGATACTGGACTGTATTGATACTGTACTGTACCAATACTGTACTGAACTTACAACACAGTATTGTTACTGTACTGATACTGTACTGAACTTACAATATACTGATACTCTACTGATACCATACTGTACTGATACTGTACTGTACAGACACTATATTGAACTTACAACACACTGTACTGACATTGTACTGGTACTGTACTGATACCATACTGTCCTGATACTCTACTGACACCGTACTATACTGATACTGGACTGTATTAATAATGTACTGATACGGTACTGTACTGATACTGGACTGCATTGATACTGTACTGTACTGACACTGTACTGAACTTACAACACACAGTACTGATATCATACTGTACTGATACTCTACTGACACTGTACTATACTAATACTGGACTGTATTGATACTGTACTGTACTGACACTGTTCTGAACTTACAACACACAGTTCTGATACTTTACTGACACTGTAAATACTGATACGGTACTGACATTGTATTGATACTGTGTTTACACTGTTCTGTACTGTTCCCTTGCTGTATAGACATTGCACTGATACCTTGCTTTACTGACACAATACTGTGCTGATACTGTACTGACATTGTTTTGATAGTGTACTGACGCCGTGTTGTATTGACTGTGTGCTGTACTGACACTGTGCTTTACTGACACTGCTGTGTTGTACTAACGCCGTGCTGTACTGACACTTTGCTTTGCCATAATGGCACAATGTGTTTTGTTGTACTGTGCTGTGCTGACACTGTGTTCTGCTGTACTAACACTGTGCTGTCCTGTGCTGTACTGACACTGTGTTGTGTGGTGTTGTGCTGTTCTGGCACCGTGCTGTGCTGTGTTGTGCTGTACTGACACTGTGCTGTGTGGTGTTGTGCTGTTTGGCACCATGTTGTGTTGTGTTGTACTGACACTGTGCTGTGTTGTGCCGTACTGGCACTGTGCTGTGTTGTGCTGTGCTGACACTAATGCCATGCTGTACTGAGGTCATGCTGTGCTGAAAAGACACTGTGGTATATTGTGCTGTGGTGTACTGTCGCTGTGCTGTGCTGTACTGATTCTGTGCTGTATGTTGCCGTGCTGTGCTGTACCAACCCTGTGCAGTGCTGTATTGACACTGTGCTATACTGACGCTGTGCTGTACTGACGCTGTGCTATGCTGTACTGATGCTGTGCTGTACTGACACTGCTGTGTTGTGCAACGCTGTGCTGTGCTGCACTCACACATTGCTGTGCTATACTGATGCTGTGTTGTTCTGTACTGATGCTATGCTGTGCTGTACTGACACTGTGCTGTGCTATACTGACACTGTGCTGTGTTGTACTGTGCTGTACCAACACTGACCTGCTGTACTGACTCTGTGCTGTGTTGTGCTGACACTGTGGTGTGCTGTGCTGATGCTGTACTGTTGTACTGGTGCAGTGCTGTACTGACACTGTGATATGCTGTACTGATGTTGTGCTGTGCTGTACTAAAACAGTGTTGCACTGCTCCTCAATCCATCACTCTGCCACTAAAAATCACATTGTGAACATGCAGGACTGAAGCTCCTCCTCAGTACTCCACAACGCCACCATTCTTCTCCCTTTCTCACTCCTCTCTTTTCCTTTTCAGTTTTCTACTTTACTCCAGCGATTGTTCAGAGCACTATTTGTTATTCTTATTATTCATGATGATGTTGTTACGTTTCAAAGGGTTTAAGGGTTCTACCACTCACTGTGTTCCGGACCTGATTTATTTTCATCCTCCAGGTTCAATATTTGTGGTCCCCTCTTGTCTAAATGTCATCCCTTCTTCCGAGACAATACAGAGGGGTGAAGGATGACAGAATGGAGTTTGGGAGGAAGGGAGTGACGGAGGGGAACACTCGTAAAGAAGAGCAACAAACTTTGGGAAAATTAAACAAGAGGTAAAGGGGACAGGAGCATGTCCTCTCTCTCTCTCTCTCTCTCTCTCTCTCTGTTTATTTATAACTGTTTTTAATCTATTTCACACAAAATATATATTTTTTATAAATATAGAGAGATAAAGAGGTGGCATTTTGTGACCCTAATAAGGATTAAAGTGGTTCAGAAAATGAATGAATGATTGAATGAATATCAAGGACATATTGTGTAGTGTCTTCATGTTTTTGGGACAGCATTTTGTGGAACTTCTAGAAATTCAGAATCACACACCATCAGTTTTTTGTCTTATTTGGATTTCAGGATTATCCAGAGTTTGGATGATGATTTGTCCTGAGAAAGTCAACCAATCAGATCAGATTAATTCTCCAAAATACAATACATTTACATGATCCTTTCTTTAACTGACAAAAGTACACACACAGATACACACACACACACACACACACACACACAAAGTGTGTTCATCTCTAACAGTGATAATGAGCTCATCTCTCTCTCTCTCTCTCTCTCTCTCTCTCTCTCTCTCTCTTTCTCTTTATAACCCCTGTCCCCCTGGTCTTTATCCCCACTCGTCCGCTCTCACTCCTCCGGATCGATCTTCTCAAGAGGAATACACTCTGTTATGTTTTGGGGAAAGGATATGTGCAGGGATTTTAATTAGGACTGGAGTTGACCATCGATTAGTACTTTATTTGGACTTTAATGAACATTTTAATCACAACTTGAAATAAATTAATCCACGGATCTACTAAGACACTATTTTATTTTATTTTATTTGGTTTAAAGATTGATTGTTTTAAAGTAAAAGTCCGCAGTGTTAATAATAATAATTTATTTATTTATGAATATTATTTATTATTATTCCTGTACAGTATACTGAGTGAGTGAGATGAGACGTGGTGTGTAAATCAATGCAGTGTATTGAATGATCCTCCTGTTGGATTTCTTTTTCTTGATATTATCATTATTATTGTTATTGGATGGTTGCCGTGGTGCTGTGAACAGGTAAGAATCACTTCATTCCAGCTAAACTTTATTTCCTCATGTAACACACACATACACCTCTAACTCTGAGTTCATGATCTTTTAATGCAATCATTTAATTACACAGTTAATTATTACGTAATTATGTAAACACAATACTGCTGTCAGTACGGTGTGTTGTGATTGGATGAGAGCAGTATGGCTTGTTTTGATTGGAGAAGAGCAGTATGGGGTGTTGTGATTGGATGAGAGAAGTATGGTTCTCAGAGTACACTGTACTGCTCTCATCCAAACAGATCAGGGCAGAATTCTATGTTTTTGTGTTTTTATGTGGAATAATTTTATAACTGCTAATTTTTAACACTTTGACAGAGATGAGGGGAATATCCCCAACACTGCACCTGAGAGAGTGAGACAGACAGACAGACTGATAGACAGAGACATAAAGACTGACCAAATTATAAATATAGAATTATAGAAAATATAAAGAAAATAAACAGATTGGTAGAAAGAGAGATAGAGTTATAGATAAACCAACAGATGACTAGATGCATATTCAGACTAATAGATCCCTATATAAAGACTAACAGACTGACGGACAGGCAGACAGAGACAGACAGATATAAGCAG
Organism: Neosilurus mollespiculum; assembly: GCA_030014195.1. Taxonomy (NCBI): domain Eukaryota; kingdom Metazoa; phylum Chordata; class Actinopteri; order Siluriformes; family Plotosidae; genus Neosilurus; species Neosilurus mollespiculum. The sequence goes on from JAQMYF010000001.1 coordinate 67,728,259, forward strand.
ACAGACAACTAAAGCTACAGACGGAGGAGGGATACACAGTCTGATGCCCACTGTCTCTTCTGTCAATCACACGGGACGATGCCTCCTGCTGTTGCTATGGGCAGTGCACATCACCATGGCAACCAACTGGCTGTAAGTGAACAATGACATCAGACACACCCCATGGGTAATCCCAACACCGTGTCACACTTCCAGATTCCTAACAAATCACCTGACTTTTTTTTTTACAGTAAAACTAGAGGTGGAGTTGTGGGAGGGGTTAAGGGTGGAATTAGCATAATTCCTTTTTCCATGTGCACCTTCCTGCCAAAAAGGGTCTCTGATTTAAATGAGTGAATATTTTAGAGTGTTTGATTGGATCATTACTGCAGTGTTTCATGTTTCAGCTGTAACATGTTATTGAACCTGAACTGATGCAGTGAGTACCTTCTCTTTTCATAATCAACCATATGGGAAGACGTCAGGTCCCCGTGGTCGGGGAAAACGTACATTTTTTAACCTGCATCAATCAAATCAAACATTAAGGGAAACTTCTCATGGGAAATATGGTGTAAAATGAATAGTGTTTACTGTACAAGCCTCTGGAGGCGGGGTTATGATCTAGGGTTGCTCCAGTTGGTCCAGTCGAGGCTCAGCAATGTTAATGTGGTAATAAAGTGAAGTCAGCAGATGTACTGAATGAGCAGGTTATCACATCAGTGCACTTTTTCTTCCCTGATGGAAAGGATATAAAATGGGGACTCGAATAAAGAGCGAGTGGTTCAGGGAGCATGAGGAATCATTTTCACATATGTATTGGCCCCCCAGAGTCCTGACCTTAACCCTATTGAACGTTTTCGGGATGTGCTGGGGAAGACTTTATGGAGTGGTTTCACTCTCACATCAACAACACAAGATTACTGAGAAATAATGAACACAAATCTGGACTGAACTAAAAGCTGTGATGCATAAATTTATTGAAACAATATTTTGAAGAATACTTTTAATCACAGATAAAGCTGAACAACCAAATATAGAGCCTGACTTTCTTTGGCAGGGGAGTGTATGTGGTACTGTATGGGTACACCAAATCCTATTTACTTCGTCTCTGTATCCCCGTCTGTCTTTCTGTCCGTCTTTCTGTCTCTGTATTTCTCTCTTCATCTCTGTATCCCCGTCTGTTTGTCTGCGTCTGTGTGTGCGTCTGTCTATCTCTCCGTTTCTGTATCCCCGTCTGTATGTTCATCTGTCTTTGTATCTGAATGTGTCTGTCTGTCTCTTCGTTTCTGTATCCCCATCTGTCTATCTGTCTTTCTGTCTGTATCCCCGTCTGTCTGTCTGTGTCTGTCTGTCTGTCTGTCTCTCCATCTCTGTATCCCAGTCAGTCTGTTCATCTATCTGTCTCTGTATCCGAATCTGTCTGTCTGTCTTTGTCTCTGTGTCCCCATTTGTCTATCTGTCAATCTCTGCCTCTGTATCCCCATCTGTTGGTCTTTCTCTCTGTATCCGCATCTGTCTGTCTCTGTATACCCAACTGCCTGTCTGTCTCTCTCTATCCCCATCTGCCTGTCCATCTATCTGTCTCTGTATCCCCATCTGTCTCTCTGTTTCTGTGTCCGCATCTGTCTGTCTCTCTGTCTCTCTGTTTCTGAATCACCATCTGTCTGTCTGTCTCTCTGTATCCCTGTTTGTCTGTCTGTCTGTCTGACTCTGTATCCCAACTGTGTATGTCTGTCTGTCTTTGTATCCCTATCTGTTTGTCTTTCTTTCTGTCTCTGTATCCCCATCTGTATGTCTGCCTCTCTGTCTCTGTGTCCGCATCTGTCTGTCTGCCTGTCTGTTTGTCTGTGTATACCCAACTGTCTGTCTGTCTTTTGTCTCTGTGTCCCCATCCGTCTGTCTGTCTGTCTTTGTCTCTGTATCCCTATCTGACTGTCCGTCTATATGTCTCTGTATCCCCATCTGTCTGTCTCTGTATCCCCATCTGTCTGTCTGTTTGGCTCTGTATCCCCATCTGTCTGTTTGGCTCTGTATCCCAATCTGTCTGTCTGTCTGGCTCTGTATCCCCATCTGTCTGTCTGGCTCTGTATTCCCACCTGTCTGTCTGTCTGGCTCTGTATTCCCACCTGTCTGTCTGTCTGGCTCTGTATCCCCATCTGTCTGCCTGGCTCTGTATCCCCATCTGTCTGTCTGGCTCTGTATCCCCATCTGTCTGCCTGGCTCTGTATCCCCGTCTGTCTGTCTGGCTCTGTATTCCTATCTGTCTGTCTGTCTGGCTCCGTATCCCCATCTGTCTGTCTGGCTCTGTATCCCCATCTGTCTGTCTGGCTCTGTATTCCCATCTGTCTGTCTGGCTCTGTATCCCCATCTGTCTGTCTGTCTTTCAGCCTCAGCAGTAAATACATATGTATTCAGACACAGTTATGGCTAATTTAAATGAATAAGCTCCTAAATTACAACTGTGGTTGTCTTTATATATATATCTGTCTGCAGTTCTCTGGTGCGTGTGCCGCGCTCTCGGCCAGTGTCTGGCTCAGGGGTGTGTGTTCGTCTGCGGGGTCTTTCTGTGGGGCAGGTGGGAGTGTGTAGGGCGAGAGGGGAAGTGATGGAATCTGTACGCAAGGCAGCTGAGATGGTCATCGATGAGGTGAGAGAAAACGCTCAACAGGCCCCGCCCACAAGCAGTAGAATTTAGTAGACACATTCAAAAGGCAAACTACAAACAATTTTTAAAACCTAAACACCTGTAGGGGTGACTGGACAGAAGAGCAACGTTGTTCTTAAGGGAAGTCACATGGTCTCAGAGCCCCATCATTATTGTACATAAAATTACATCATATGAAATATAAAGTAAAATATAAAAAGTCATCATCATCATCTTCTTCCGCATAATCCAGGGTCAGTTCACGGGGGCAGCAGTCTAAGCAGTGAGGTCCAGACATCCCTCTCCCCAGCCAGTTCCTCCAGCTCTTCCGGGGGGACACCAAAACTGTGCCTAGAAATTCTTTTCATAAAAATTATAAACAGAACTGGTGACAAAGAGCAGCCTTGGCAGGCTCCAACCCTCACCGGAAACGAATTCGACCTGTTGTTACCAATGCGGACTAAGCTCTGGCTCCAGTGGTACAGAGACCTAATGGCCCGTGGCAATGTGTCTGGTATACCGTACTCCCAGAGCACACTCCACAAGTGTCCCCGAGGGACACGGTCGAAAGCCTTCTCTAATTCCACAAAGCACATGTGGACAAATTGGGCAAATTCCCATGCCCACTCAAGGATCCTGTAGAGCACAGGAGTCAAATTCAATGCCCGCAGGCCAAATCCGGCCCTCCGGCTCATTTTATGTGGCCTGCAAGAGCTTTTAAAGTATTTGATTATCATACATTATTTGCTTTAACCATTACCACGAATCGTAATTCATCGTCCATTGTAATTCATCCTCATTTCAATTAAACAGCTAGCTATTCATGACTCAGAAAAGATTGCAAGCTAGATTCTCACTTTCAAGCATTGTCAGAAAAGGAAAGTGAATGAAGGAAAGAGGACAAATGCGTAAACAAATAATACCGCCATGCAGATTCCATGGTTGACCTTTCTGAATAGATGTTGAGGGATTATTCAGCACTCGATGACCTTGAAATTTAAGGACGTGGCCCTCAGTGAAAATGAGTTTGACATCCCTGCTGTAGAGTGTATAGAGCTGGTCAAGAGTGCCGTGGCCAGGATGAAAACCACATTGTTCCTCCTGAATCCGAGGTTCAACTATTGGCCGGATCCTCCTCTCCAGTACTCCTGCATAGACTTTCCCGGGTAGGCTGAGGAGTGTGATTCCATGATAGTTGGAACACACCCTCTGGTCCCCCTTTTTAAAAAGGGGAACTACCACCCCAGTTTGCCAATCCAGAGGTACGGCCCCCGATGACCACGTGATGTTGCAAAGACGTGTCAACCAAGACAGTCCTACAACATCCAGAGCCCTGAGATATTCAGGGGGGATCTCATCCACCCCTGGAACCTGGCCACAGAGGAGCTTTTTGACTACCTCGGCGACCTCAGCCCCAGCAATGGGCAGACCCCCCTCTGAACCCCAAGGGTCTTCCTCCTCCATGGAGGGCGTGTTGATGGGATTGAGGAGGTCCTTGAAGTATTCCTTCCACCTCCCAATGATATCCGCACACACACAACCATTCACACTCACACCTAGGGGTGATTTAGAACAGCCAGTTAGGCTACTGTGCATGTTTTTGGACTGTGGGAGGAAAACAGAGTACTCAGAGGAAACCCACACAAGCACGGGGAGAACATGCAAACTCCACACAGAAACCCCCTCGCCGAGCCTGAGACTTGAACCAAGGACCTGCTTGCTGTGAGGTGGACGTACTAACCACTACACCACCATGACACCCACTGACAAATCACAAGTATTATAAAACTCCCAACATTAAAATCGGGAAATAAATACAGAAATCAACAAATATAAACAAAACACGAATGTCTCTTTCTCACTCTCTCACTCTGACCTTTCTGTTTCTCTCTCCCTGTCTCTCTCTCTCTCTCTCTCTCTCTCTCTCTTTCTTATCATTCTGTCTCTGTCACTGGCCTTTCTGTCTATCTCTTTCTCTGTCTCTCTCTCGCTGACCTTACTGTCGCGCGCTCTCTCTCTCTCTCTCTCTCTGACCTTTCTGTTTCTCTTTCTTTCTCTCTCTCTCTCGCTGACCTCTCTCTCTCTCTCTCTCTCTCTCTCTCTCTCTCTGTCTCTCTTGCTGACCTTACTGTCTCTCTGTCTCTCTCTCTCTCTCGGACCCTTCTGTTTCTTTCTCTTTCTTTCTCTCTCTCTCTTTCTCGATCTATTTCTATCTCTTTCTCTCTCTCTCCCTCTCTCAGTGTCAGCATCAGTTCCGTAATCGGAGGTGGAACTGTTCCACTACTCCTCGTGGTGTGAATGTGTTCGGCCGTGTCATGAACCAAGGTCAGAGATGTCACCACTAACACACACACTCTCTATCTCTCTCTCTCTCTCTCTCTCTCTCTCTCTGACCTTTCTGTCTCTCTCTCTTTCTTTGTGTGTTTATGCGTGTGTGTGTATGCGGGTGTATGGGGTGTGCGGGTGTCGCAGGTACGCGGGAGGCAGCGTTTGTCCACGCCCTCTCCTCTGCAGCTGTAGCTGTTGCAGTGACACGTGGCTGCAGCAGGGGGGAGCTGGAGAGGTGCGGCTGTGACCGCAAAGTCAGAGGAGTCAGTCCTGAGGGTGTGTACACACACACACACACACACACACACATTTCAATCCTGAGTACATGTCTGAAAGCATCCAGTGTTCGGCAGCTAATGTTCGATACTTGGCACAAATGATTCTGCTATTCTGTTGGATAAGTGAGTCACATGACCTTGTACCGCCTTTACACACACATGCACACAAACACACACTTACTTATTCAATGATATTTTTATTGTTATAACTATAATTAATTTGTTAAAAGTATCTAAGATTAAGTTCATCACTACTATAGATTGACGGTCTGCATGTTTTATTTATGGTCTTATTCTTAGTTAATTCTGCAACAATATTAAATAAGTATTTTGGATTA
>JAQMYF010000001.1:67759138-67785534 GCA_030014195.1 Neosilurus mollespiculum
AATGTATATTTGTTTTCTGAAAATGTATTTTTGTTTTCTTAAAATGTATTTTTGTTTTGCACTTCCCGGCCACCGTAAATAACATCCAAAATGTGAACTTACACCATACTTCAATTATTTCATTCAAAAGTAACATGTTTTGAAAAGTCTTGTTTTAGTTTCTATGCAGTAAATATATCACTGTGAGAAGCCTAATCTGTATCAGATATTTATCTCAACACAGGAATATTGGAGCTGGTCCCATTTTGAGATTATGGACTCGTTTGGAGCAACTAATAACTGGTAGCTTGTTCCACAGTCTAGGTACGCTGTGAGCACAGCTCCATCCCCTCATACACAAGTTATAGTTACTAATATAGCAGTTCAGACACACCGTCTGCCAGTAACAGACACAATCTGATGCGTGAAAGGATTCACCCAATCCTCACACAATCATCTGCAACAAAAGGACGATTTCTGGATGTATCATGCAGGTTAGGTTCATTTTGTACTTATGTTTATTGTTCAATACACACAATCGTACACCACTCTGTGTTTATATGATTAAATAATAAAAAATAATATGAACTCATTTATATGAGTAAATGAGTTCATATTATGTACCAATATAATTAATTATACAGAAGTAGTTAATAACTGGCAGACAGTGTATCTGAACTACTATATTAGTAACTATAACTTTTTACAGGCCTGAAATTTTTACTTGGTTATTTTTTTCATCCAACCTCCTAAAATAAGAGGGTGTGTGGGAAAAAAAAACATAGAATTTAATTTTTTCCATATAAAATGTGGCCACCCTAGAGTCGCAGTGGTTAGCACAGCTGCCTCACAGCAAGAAAGCCTCGGTTAGATGCTCGGGGTGATTCTGTGTATAATTTGCATGTTCTCCCTGGGCTTGTAGGGGTTTCCTCTGGGTACACTGGTTTCCTCCCACAATCCAAAAAAATGCACAGTAGGCTGATTGGTGGTTCCAGATCACCCCTAGGTGTGAGTGCGAGTGTAAATAGTTGTGTGTGTGTGTGTTGCCCTACGATGGTCTGGTGAGCTGTTCAGGGTGTACCCTGCCCTCGCCAAGAGTCGGCTGAGATGGACGCCAGCCTCAACACGACCCTGATTAGGATTAAGAGGCTTAGAAAATTAATGAATGAATGAACAAATTATTATTATTATTATTATTATTATTATTATTATAAATGTTATTATTATTATAAATGTTGTCGTTGTTGCTGTTGTTGTAGGTTTTGTTGTTGTTATATATGTTAGAATGTTATCCAATATTCTGTGTTTATAGTTGAAAATCCTGTGAGATATAAATATAGAAAGTAGAAACGTAATAAAGAAGGAAAGGAATGTTCGGATATTACGAATCGTTACCTGTTTTGCCCTTTAGCCCTGAGGGTCCAGTGCTTCCTCTCTCTCCTGTTTGTCCTGAAAATTACATCAAATTTATAAATAAATAAATAAATAAATAAATAAATAAATAAATAAACAAACAAACAAACAAACAAACAAGTGAAGAGATTAAAAGGCAGATTGTTAAATGTAAACAACTGAAAATTTGTTTTGCTCATTCCTGGATCTGCTTCAATTGATAGGATGATTTTTAGAATCAAATTTCATGATTTTTAAACCTTTTTTATTGACTTTTGCTTCTAGCCATGTATATCATATATTTACAAATATACATATTTATTTCTCCTCCCCCCACACAGGGGGCGTGTCCAGTGTTAGGGATTAGAACACATCCAGCTGTTTGTGATGAAATGATGGTGAGGGTGCAGTGTGAGGGATGAACACCAGGTGGCAGCAGAGGACCAGAGAGGCGACTTAAACACAGCGAGTATGCGCCAGGGTTTAGAGGTGAGGTAACGTGACTCAGAGATTTATAAATATTAAAACTTCATGTCTATATTGTTAACAACTTACAGAGTATTCAGAGTGAAAGTACAATGATTTCTGATTACAGCCGTTTTCACAGTTTGTAAATCATTTCCACCTGAAGAAAGTTTACACTCCGAGTTTGTTACTTCAGGTTAGCTTTGATGCTAATGTTGCTAACAGGTAAACGGATTAGCATGAATAAAACCTCAGTGCTGATTCTTTAAAGTCTAAAGCAGTCATTAATGTTTGAGAATGGTATATTTAATACACAGATGAAGAGATTTTCTTTTTTAGTGGGTTTATTGTAGAAAATCTGACAGAAAGAAACTGCTAATGCTAGCTTCTAACTAGCCTCAGTGTTTTAATGCTAGTCAGTATATAATAATAAAAAGAAATAATGAAAATATCTAAGAACACTAGAATTTTATGCAGATTTCTTTGCAAGTTTACAGGTTTTATACTTCTTACATGCTAATATTGCTAAGTTATGTGAGGTGGCTAATGAACAGTTTTCTTAAATGTGCTTTTAAGATGGTGTTCAATATTTTGTCAGTAATTATTTTTGCTCATTTTAAACATAACTGTTTTGTTTTTTAATGTTTTATGTTTAGCAAAATTTCGTTATAGGAAATACTACTTGCTAAATTGAGGCTAATGTACTGTTGTTGTTGTTGTTGTTGTTTAGCAGTGTTTAGATTTGGTAGAGTAGAATGCTGTGCAGGTATTTGTGCGCGGTGACGTACGTGAGTATTTAAGTATTTGCCCCTTTATCCTTTGTTATATTTTATAATGACCTTGTTTTCTACACAAAACACCCTGAATTACAATATTACTTTCAAAAAGTGATGTAATAGTAAAAAAAAAAAAACCCAAGGGTAAATTTTATGATTGCTAAATATTCACACACACACACACACACACACACACCCCTGCTGAGAAACAGTGAAATCATCTCGAGCACAAGCAGCTGGTGCTGGTGTGCATGGTGGTGGTAGCGTCATAGCACCATCATATACTTACTCATCATAAAAACAAAAATAAACAACCTTATATGGGGGGCAAAATAATGTGTACCAGCCCATCAAGAGGAATGTGAGCAAAAACTACGGTATATAATGTTTTATTTCTGTATAGAACATGTTTTAAATTCGGCTCTGATGATAACAAGTTATCTTTCTTCTCAGGTATTCCGTCTGCATCACTTAGAAAACACCAAAAAAAAGCAAATGTTTGATGTCAAATCTTCCCGTAGCCAGACAGGAGGTGATTTATTCTGGACAGGAAGTCAGGTCTCATGGGAAAATGTTTCCTTGAAATGACACTGAAGTAATAGAGTCTCCTTTTTAACCAGAGGAAATGAAACCCGACAGCAAGCCATCGCTCAGCGACGAGCTAATCACTAAATAAACAGGTGCTCACGCTCAGCTACAGGGGAACGTCCTTTACAGATTCTCCACCTGGTGTGAACCCTCGGTGAGTCGGAGGAAAACGGTGATGTAACGGTACACGTAAGTCATAATTTATTTTACATCACAGACCTCACCGTTAGCGATTGCGCTCACTGATTCAGATTAGCAACATTAGCCAGTTTTCTCACCACGTTCTCCCGCAGGACCGGATTTCCCAGGTCTCCCAGCATCTCCTTTCTGTCCGCTCTCCCCCAGGACGCCTGCGACATAACAGAACGAGAAAAACAAAAAGAAAAGGAAAATGATTGTGATGTTAAAGGGCAGAACGTCTTCAAGCCTGCTTTCTTCATCAGTTCACGTCAGAAGTCTGGAGTATAGAGCCAGATGCTGACGAAATACAAAGGATAATTTCTGAAACATCAAAGTTTTCACGCTGCTTTGAAGTTCTCCAAGTGGTTCTCCTGAAGAATGTATTTATGTAACATGAGTCAAATCTGGAAAAAAAATACCAATACGGTTCCTTTGATCTTAATTCGGCTTTAATTGATGCTTCTATGGACAGTTAAGAGTTCTGACACTTCCGGAAGAACCCATGGAACCATCTCAGTGAGATAAGCACATGGTTCTCGGTTCCTACTGAACCTTCCATGCATTTAAGAAACTGATTGAAGGTTCTAAGTGTTCTACTTGAATCCTTTTTTCTGTAGCTTAGAGCTCTTTTAGGAATCCACAAGGGTTCTTCAGACAGGTAAGTGTTCTGAGATTGTTGAAAGGGTTCTTTGAAACTTCTGCATCGTCTGCAATGTCTCTGATCAAGAAACGTTCAAGAACCCCTGTTGTGTTGGAACCTGCGCTGACGAGTGAGCGCTGGTGTTTAATCAGAAATAAACGTTTCCTGAGTTTACGTACTCTCAGACCAAAACTAAATCCTTCTTTCAGCAGGTCAGGGCGTCACAACCCATCACTCAGTTTTATTATTCGGATTCGTGGCTCATGTTTAAGGGCAAAAACTAAAAATAAGCCCAATTTGAGGCTCTAATTCCATCGTGGTTCTGATTGAAAAAGCAGGACAGCATTCCTCTTTCATCTTCAGACCCTTCCCGGCATCTTTGTGTGTGTGTGTGTGTGTGTGAGAGAGAGAGAGAGAGAGAGAGAGAGAGAGATTAACACGTCTGAGGCAACTTTCCTCAGGAGGAGACGTGGTTTGGCGGAATCTGAGCACTATCCAGTTCGCACCCATGCCCAAACACACATCAAACACACACGCACACACACACACAGAGAACGCCAGTGTGCTGCTCTCGCTTCATCTTCTTTGCTCCTGAAAGATGTTTCTGTAAAACTCAGTGAGTTCTGCAGCCGAATGTTTCGCCGTGACCTTTTCGTACCATTTCCACCTCTGGCGGTTCTTTGTAGAACCCCATCAGTGTTCCCTAAAGTGTTCACTTTTAGAACATTCAGGATTTGCTCAGTAATATGTTTTCATATCAGGATACGTACCGATACGATACGTTCCACACCGAAAAATAATATACATTGTACTGCACCATATTTATTTAGATAACAATTTTTATAAATGCTTGAGTAGATTTAAATACACTATATATTTATACACAGTGGTGCTACGTGATATATTTATATATGTTGTTTTGTGTATAATTAAGTTACTCAATATGGGGTTGAAATCTGACAGTTCTCACCATGCAGTGTTTCCGAGACGCTCTTCCCTGTCGTCTTAATCCTCTTCACTGAAACATGACCCCAAACCTTCCCCCCATGGGTTCATATGCGAATAAAACATTCCCTAAATCATGTTCATCAATGTCAGGTTCACTGACTTCTCTCCAATGGTCATTAAATCACTGGAAACTGACGAGGACTCCGAGGCTGACATGCTTGCATGTTGTAAACAAACCTACGTGACCCGTTTCAGACATAGTAGATCACATGACCAAACCATGATCTATTTGTTGCGTTTTGGAGGGCTAATGCTGCTGGCTCAAAAAAACTGGATTTATTTCTTTACCTACATACTTTCTTGTTCTAATGATTACAACATATCTGCAAAATAAGATTTAACATATTTAAGCATATTTATGTCCTACATAAGACTCTACCTTTAAAGATTCCACCAGTGGGAAGAGAGCCTCTCCGTTCTCAAGTTTAAATATGAAGTTTGTATGTTTTGTTACCTCGTTCTTCTCATACCTTCAGTCAATTCCGATGTTTAGTGGCTCTATGCAAATAGAGGGTTGTCAGGTCCTCCCCTAATCCTCTACAACACTGCTATTCCAGGCCATCTCCCATCCAAGTTCTATCTAGGTCTGATCCTGATCAGCTCTTAAGATCAGATGGTTCCAGGCATCATTTTAAGGGATTAAGAACTCAGTCTCTTAAAAAAAAAATCCTGTAGAGAACCTGTTTCTAAGAGTTCCTGAAAGGTGCTCAGGGTTAAGAGGAAAATCATGAACAACGAGAGCACTTGGATAGCACAAACCGCCACCAATCACAGCAGTCCTCCATATGACAATGACAAAGAACCTTTAACAAATTCCTGGAATGTGATTTATCTCACATTCATTTCGAAATTCCAGCAGACTCTTCCTTGTCCTAAGCTGTGCCTTGGTTGAACTCAAGAAAATCTGCAGATAATGTTTGGTGTAATATTCCTCATAAACACACAAAACTGTCTGAGATGATAACCAGGGGTGTTCTTTGAAGAATCCTTGGATAATTAAGGCTTCAGAGCTCCAGAATTGGGTTCTATCTGGAACTGAGTGTTTTTTGGGGGCTCCGTCTTTGGCTGATCCTGTTGTATAATCATGAGCACACCAGTCAAGTAAAGTTTTTCATGTTCTTCAACATCTTAGCAGTTCTCTGAGATGAAGATCAGGATGAGGTTCACTGGCTCTAAGAATTCTAAAAACTTTAGGAAGCCAGGTGGAATTACTTGAAGCAGAATTGTATTTTTTATTAACTTGTTTAATCCGTCAGCAACAGTTGTTTATCTGTACACTGATGTCATACAGACCTGTGAGTCCCGGCGGTCCGGTTTTCCCGAGTCGTCCCTCCTCTCCTCCATCGCCCACCTCGCCGGGATCTCCTGTGGAGAACAGCAGGGGGAATGTTTTATATCTGGAGCCACACGCACACAAAACAAGAGTCTGTATCTCATTAGCACTGTTAACTGAATCCACACTTTACACACCAGACTGATTTAGTTTTTGTCTTTTTATTTCTACCTCGTTATTCCCAGAAATCCTCCAAACTGAGGAGTAAAATGTTCCTGAACATCAGTGTCCTGGTGCAACGGAACAGAGACTTTCACATGGCCTCTTCTGGTGAGAGCCAGGCTGTAAATGACGGAATGATGCTGGAACTCTGGTTCTCTCAGCAGGGTTCTGGTTATATGAGTTTCAGTAGCAGAGGACCATGTGAGTGAACCTCTTAAATCCAACATCGGAACGTTTTAAAAGGGAAAAAATTTATTAGACTTTATTTTACAAGCTCATTTATGTAGTAGTGTGAACTCGCCTGGACTTTCTGCACTCACACAGGAACTTCACGAGTTCTTCTAGCAGCTCTAATGCAGAAGTGACGAGGCCACTTACAGAAGTTTTGGGAAACTTTAACCCAGTTCCAGTCACCTAATTTTTATTGTTAGGAACCACTACAAGATATCGCGGGTTATCTTTAATAAAAAATATATATATATATATATATATATATATAAGGTGAGTACCTTTAGATCCAGGCAAAATGGTGTTGGAACAAACATCCATGGGGAACCCTGAAGAAACGGCATAGAGAAGCAATAAGAGGGTTGTGGTGAGGAGCTTGTGTCCAGCCATGTCTATGCAGCTCTACGGTGGAGTCGAGTGGATGAAGTAGAACCTCGGCTCCACTGGTGTTTACATAAACCTTATCACATCAGTCCAGCTGTCAAACAACACTGTCCAGATCCCACATATTCCTCTCCCAAGATCATGCCTCAGTTATTAAGAGAAATTTAGAGATTTCTGGAAGAAATAAAATTTTACCAAATCAGAGAACATGCCAGTTCTCAGTGAACACTCCACTGGTAAAGATGCTGGACAGTTTTCATAAAGGTGTGTACATTTTCACAAGAGAACCCATGATAGGACTCATAAAGTCAAAGTGAGAGCAGCTGGCTTTCAAAATGGAATAAAATGAAAGTTAACTTTAATAGAACCTCTTTAACCTCGAGTCACTAATCCAAAGGTGACAACATAACGATAAAAACTCCCTCAGCAGGAGGAAGCAAAATCAGCAGACGGAACCCATCCTCCTCCTTCCCCTACTCCTCTTCGCCCACTCCTCCTAAACCCCCAACCTGCCTGCCTGCGCTGTCCACACATCTCAGTTCACTAAAAGGAAATCAGAAAGATGAATCTAGAACCCGACAAATGATTGTTTCACTATTAGAAAGTGTTTTTAAAAAGAACCATAAAATTTGTACCAGGTACCAGGAGACGACTATAAATCTCCTGCAAGGCTCGCGATACTAAGAGCAGAACTTGCCCAATAAATACACACACTTTTAAAAGAGATGTTTCACAAGGGTTTTTTGAGGGTTCTTAGCATCCACACTCTGTTTCAAACCCTTTCTGGTGTTGGTCTAATTCCTAGTTTGTGTACCTGTTTTGGAACTTGGTGTGCTCTTTATAAAAAGAAGGGTCTTTCAAGGTTAGAAACCTTTTAAGGAGGTTTAAAAACTCCAAGTTATCCAACATATCATCAAAGAACCCCTATTTGAGGAGTATGTGTACCATCCCGCTAAGTTATGTTCTTTTCTACTCATAGAGAGGTTCTAGATGTGAAGAAGGAAACAGTGAGCAAGAATCTGTACTTTATTGTTAACGCATCAAATGAAAGGTTTTTTGGATAAATAAATGTTCAGAGCTTCTGAAAGAACTCATTCTGGAAGGAAAACACATATTCTGCATAGAATATTGGAAGATTTCTTTCGATAGACTGCTGAAGAACCTTAAGAAAAATGCTTCTAATTGTTTTATGATGGGTTCTTTGCATCATGAAAAGGTTCTGTTGCTCTGTATGAGTGAGTTCCATTTGAACTATGTGCCATGGTGCAGGGGTAATGGTAGTGAGAACCGGATCGGTGGAGAAATCTTAAGCATTTCTCATATAAAGTTCTACGTTCTTTAATATTGAACTATCCCGAAGAGTTTCTCTAGGATGAGTGGTGAAATTTAGAGGTTTAAGTAACCCAGATGATGGAAATACAGAACATGTTCATGGTGCTAAGGCACATCAAACCCAGGTGTGTTTAGGTCTTTTCTCCATCCAGTACATTTTACTAGTTTCTATTACTCAGAACATAATGAATCTCTTTCACATCAGAAGGTCTAAAGGTTTCTGTTCTCCATTAGGACACATCACAGTTCTGGAGCTGTCTGAACAGACCTTTGACCTGATAGTGAGAATCTCTTTATATGACCATTTCTTTGACCTGACTGAATTCCGGTTGTTACAGAGCTTCCGAAATGCGTGACGGCAGGGCAGAGCCAAGCCTCCTCAGGATCCTGTGTTTCCTCATCATGTTGAGTGACCTTGAGGCCAGCATGCGGAACACACACGGTGTATAAGTGGTCTATAAATGTTGGCGGTGCTGAGCCGAGCCTTGCTCATCTCCCTGGAGTTTTTGTTTGGAGTGGAACCCTCTCGCGTTTGTGGTTGTCTCCATGCACCATGACTCTGTTACAGTGAGCGCTAATTGTTTACATGTGGTTTAATGGCATTCTTTTCATTTCGCCGGCGCGCTCGGGAGTGATTCACACTGCAGCGGCGAGGACATTTATAGGACTGGAAGTAATGTCATGCCGCAAATTGCTTGCAGAACATGGAGCGGCTTTTACAAGACATCAGAAAATGGCGTGATCATGGGAGACGACGGCCAAGACAATTCGTCCGTGCTTCACTCCGCCGGCTTTCTGATTTCACCATCTGTTTAATGTTCTCATGTCGTTCGGTGACTGTGTGTTTATTGTGACTTACAGAAACTCGACAGCTTGATTGTTATTGTGGGAAAGTACGAGCCGTGACTGAAGAGAATATTTTGGATCTTTGTGTTCTGGTTGTGTCACGTTGAGAAAGCTGAAGTGACTCTGCGGCCTTCAGACTGAATTGGATAGGTTGCTTCTTCATTAATCAAATCCTCCTCACTGCCCGGTTTACTCAGCACCTCATTATCACTTCAATGCTTCACTATGCGGCTGTTTTAATACTATGTTATTGGTTTTGTGACCCAGGTCTCAGTTTGACCTCTTGACCTTTTCCTCATCTGTTTTTTTTTCTTCTGTTGTTTGTTCTTTCATTCCTGAAAACCCGTGCTGCATGACATTCTGTGCATCTGTAAATAAACTGACTGATGCTAGCGCATGAATGATTCAGTTTAAACAATCTGTTTTTGTGCTTTTGTGGTTTGGTTGGATGTGTGTGTGTGTGTGTGTGTGTGTGTGTGTGTGTGTGTGTGTTCCATTTCCTGTTACAGTCCCATCCACGATTTATAATTTTTGGCAAAAGCATGATGGATTAGCAAGAGTGTGATCGATTGTTTCTGCACTTCGTGTGCTGTGATAGAGCTGAGGGACAAATCAGTGCGGAGATGTTCTCGGTGTGGAAATGCCACATGGGCTGTAGATTCTTGAGCAGGATGTACTGTATCAAGTGCTACCTGCAGAACTGCTAAAAAAGGAGCCCTGTAAGTAATGTTCTTGGGTATGATACAGTGTACATGATTTCCTATCATGTAGGCTCCTCCTCCTTCAGGAGGTAAAGATAGAAGTCACAGTGCACCACCGCTAACTTCAATCAAACCATTCTCTCATGACCTTATGGAGCGGTCCCACCTCACCTGAGAGTGTAAACGGATGTCCGACGGAGAGCAGACTTTTCAATCTCTTCATCTCCGTTTACAGTTTCTAGTTTGGCGAATACGTTCCTTCTCAGGCGAGGATCCTTATCCAGTGGACTGTTTCATGCATGCACAAAATTTGGAACGGACTCCACTGGGTAAGTCATCCGTTGGTTATACGGTTTTTGTGCGTTGCTTGTGTTTTTATTCAGAATCCATGCATTCTTCGTCCTGTTCTTGTCAGTTCCTATCATATTTATTTATGTCCGGGTGGACCTGACGTGCGGCCGAACTAGTACTTGACAAACAGCGGGTGAACCAGCGGTGAAATGGCATAGAGCCCATTACTGAAATGGAACGCATGGGAACTGATGAATAACGGCTGTGTAACCGGGTCCGAAACCAGCAGAGACGTGGATCCTCCAGGGTATTGCGAGAGTCCAGAGCAGCAGGTGAGAGGCCGAGATATGCCGCGTTGAGCAGATGGGGCGGAAGCGCTGGGTGAACAATCCTGGAAGATCATGTGTACGTGTAGCCGAGATGGGAGAAGTGTTGGGCGAGCAGTCCTGGGAGGAGGTGTGTCTGCATTCCAGAGATGGGGCGCAAGCATTGGGGCTTGTTAAAGGCACTGGAAGGAAGGGAAGACAGCAGGAATTAGTCATCAGGAGAACAAACACAACTACTAACACAAACTACTTGTAAAGCACGAGAGAGCGGGCCGAGATACTGCATCAGCAGTGAAAATACTGTGGTGCTGGAGAAGCCTCCAAGCAGGGCTTAAAATGCTGGTGGTGATTGCAGGAAATCCGGTGCAGGTGTGCAGGTGCGGCCCCCTCAACGGACGCCTCCTGGCGTCCTTCTAGGCCTGTCTGGGTGCTCCAAGTAGAAATCCCTAAGTAATTAATTGTACAGAATGAGTTTACGCGATATCCAGGACCGCACCTCTGGACCATATCCCTCCCAGTCCACTAGGTATTGAAAATCCCAACCTTGGGACCTGACATCCAAAATCTTAGACACAATTACAAAACTAAACCAAAAATAATGCCATCACCACAAATTTTAAACCCAATTAAGCATTTACCCCCACATGATGTTTTTGCTGTGATGTGTTTTTGCTCTGACTTTTTTGTTTTGTATGTTTTAAATGGAAGAGGAATTTGAACATTTTCCAAAATCCATATTAAAGGATAACGAAAAAGAAGTTGTGACAGACTTCAGAAAGGATGAGGATGAATAAAAATGTACTGAAGCGTTTAGTCTGGGATCTGAATACAGAGGTGTGTGTGTGTGTGTGTGTGTGTGTGTTAGTCAATATTACATCACAAATCTTTCCGCGATTCAGGTGTGTGCTCTCGAGTCTGTGACGAAAGCCGCATTGAACATAATCATAATTTGTCGTCAGCCGTGCATTTTTAATTCCAGCCTGTCAGAGATTCGCTTTCATCATCTCTGCTATCTGAAGCAGTCTCAACAAGTTATTTGTTGGGAAACGTTGCAATAACACACACACCACCGCGCTGTTATTATCGTCTTGTACGAAGCCTACTTTAATCCAGACAGATTGATTTAATATCGAGGAATGAGGCAGAAAAGGAACGTGTGTTTGTTTAGTGAGTCACGTTTCAGACACATCAGATGCATGAGGTCCTCGCAAGGCGTTTAATCAGATTTAGGCCTCAGGATAGACAGCCATAATGGCGGATCATCCCTTTTTCTGAGATGTTGTAGAAACACAGGATTTACATTCGCGAGAAAACAGACAGCATGACTCATGAGTCCACTGTTCGGACGAGTTGCGTCCCTCGCATTCAGTTTTATTCCGTTCTTAAATTCTCACAGCAGCTCAGTTTGGAACTCTGGAGCTCGGAGAAGTCAAACCGAGCGCATCATAAAAAACGCGTACAATTAGAGATGAGTTAATTAAGTCTCTGGATTCGCTTTGTCACGACTCTTTGTCATGGAAAACAACGAAAGCACTTTGTCGGGAATGTATTGTCAGAGAAAGCTCTTTTTTCCTGAGGATCAGTCATTGTGGCCAAATGAATTTTAAAAAAAAAAATGAAAATTCCCCGCCCACTGTAGAGCATTGTGAAACTCTTGTTTCCCGCTTGTTTCGCGTCTTCGGCAGCGCAGGACTTTTTTATGGGCCGTGAATCGGCTTCGCTGCTGCATTCCATCCTCTGTGGCAGCTCATCAACGTGCAGAGTTCGGGACACGGGACAGGAGCTATAAATACCAGAACAAATAAGCTCCATTTTTAAGTCCTCGGAGCATTTCAGAAGGAAAATATTAGCACAACGATCTGCTCCTGGGTTTCTGCTCCGAGTCCACTTACGACTTACTCAGATTTATGGCTCATATTATAATCTGATAATAACACGCCTCATTTGATGTTGCTTTGACGTCCATTGTACAGATATTCTCTCACTTTCACTTGTTTTTGAGAGACGAGGCCCCAGGCAACCAGCGTACTTTTATACCCTCTCTTGATGAAATAAATCACAGGCAAAACTCAGATTGTGGAGTTTGATTAATGAGTGGAGCGACGGTGCTTGGATCCTTTTCCACCGGACTTGGAGCAGACCTTGTTGCTTTAGGCAGGCCCGGCCCGGCCTGGAGGAGTGAGAAGCAAGCTGTGTGAAACAATACCTTACGTGCGGTTACAGGGGCCTTGTGAGTTATGAGATGGGCTTGTGACACAGACGGACTCGGAAATGACCCGGGCTCCTGTGTTTTTAAATATATATGTGTGTATATATATCTCAGGACTACAGAGCATGCGGTTTTCCTCTAGCAACTGGGTCAGGAACTTTACATAATAACAAAATAAGCCCATTAAATTTATTCCAGACCACACAGACACAAAACACAGAATACCACATGCCATTTAATATACATCAGGATCACCATCAGGAATTCCTTTTATTTTAAACATTGCTTTTGTTTTTGCAAAGATTACATCATTAACAAAAGGCAACTTGAAATGGATTTCATTTACAGCAGTATTATCTCCCCATATAGGGCTGTGCATAAGTATTCGTCCCTATGAGCTATAGTCTATCATAGTGGGAGGGATATGCAGTATGTACACCATGACCTGAATGTGTAGCCACATAAAGAACAAGACTGAAAAAGAAAAGCTGAATAAAACAACAATAAATTTCAAACATGACCATGAGATTGACATTCCCGCCGATTTACCCGGAATGTGAAATTCGATGATACTTCTGTTCTCATTCTTCCCAACAGAAAAATTCAGCCTTCACACACCTGTCTTTCTCACTGCACTTTAGCGACGGTTGCTAGGGATTCATTGATACAGAACTCTGAGTTTCCTAACAGGAGTAAAGGAGGTTCTCATTACGACGTCATGCTCAAATCATGACGGATTGTGATGCCATCTTTACCTGAAGGAACCCAGTGTCTGAATATAAAACTAGCTAAGCATAGAAGCTAAATGTATAGCCTCACTCC
Organism: Neosilurus mollespiculum; assembly: GCA_030014195.1. NCBI lineage: Eukaryota > Metazoa > Chordata > Actinopteri > Siluriformes > Plotosidae > Neosilurus > Neosilurus mollespiculum. The sequence goes on from JAQMYF010000001.1 coordinate 67,772,801, forward strand.
TCCCAGATGGAGGAACAAAATATACGATAAAGTAAGTCAAATTAAACCAGGCTCAGATTTAGACATTTAATTAAAGATTTTAATGCAGACTGACTTCCCTTTTATATATGTACTGATTGTACCTCTTGTTTTCCTGTGTTTAGCATGTCTGCCTCACAGCAAGTAGGTCCTGAGTTCTAGTCCTGGGCTCAGTGACGATGTTTCTATGTGGAGTTTGCAGGTTCTCCCAGTGCTTGCATGGGTTTCATCCAACAGTAAAAGACATGCACATTAGGCTAACTGACTGTTCCCTTTGTCCCTAGATGTGCGTGTAAATGTTTGTGTGCACGATGGACTGGCGAGCTGTACAGGGTGTACCAGGCCTTTGCCCAGAGTCGCCTGGGATAGGCTCCAGCCTCTAGACACTAGTAGGTTTAAGCGGTTCATTGAATGAATGAATGTAATACTTCTACAGATGAAACAGTCCCACCCCATTCTAATATTATGGGATGTTTTAATCCCAGTTCTTTCCATTTCAGTTTAAAAGTTCTTCAATGTTCTGTGTGATGGTTTTAATATGCAGTATATATGAAAATATCCGTCTTCATCTTTCCATAGTCGTATAATAGCTTTTGGATGTTCTGAACACATCATTACCAATCACTAACGCAAGCCTGAAATCTGCAGGACGCCGAGGAAAAGCTTTATTAAGTTAAAAAAAGGGAAATAAACTTGGAACCAGCGCATCCAATTATCGACGCAAAGTAGAGGAAGAACAGGCCAATCGGAATCTTTTACAATGCAGCCAATGTTTGGTGTAATTCATATGCTATATAATTTAAAGGACGAAGGAAACAAAGTCTGTACAGTTGGGTCTTGAATAAACAGAGTTTAGTCGACTTTAGTGGGGCTTAATAGTCTCATTTAAAACTAATTCTTCTGTGCTCGTTTTATTCACATCTTGTATCAACAAACAGATTAGTGAGAGCAATAATTCATGATGTCATCATCGCCGCCTGCCAGATGGCCGTGTTTTCTTAATTTGTTTTTTATTCACAATACTTCTCCGTTATTCATTGTTAGTTTGTTTAGATTGAGGTTCGTGTTCAAAATGCTCTGGTTATGAAAGCAACACAGTTTTTGGAAGCACTCACGCGTGGAACACAGGGCTACGCCCCGGACGTGAAAGCAGACGAAGGGGCGAACTCATCAACCGTGGGTTAATAAGTAAAGAGACAAATAAACAGGGACATGTATTCCTGTCTCTTGACTTTCTGATGAAAAGAACAGACGGGGTTCTGGCACCATGTTCCGCCGCCTCTGTTGGGAACCGGCGGTTGCCATGCACGGCGTCGCCACACCGTCCACTATGAGCGTTTTCCTGTGTCCATACCAGGAAAAGCCCTCCCTGTTCCACTGAAGCGTCTCTCACTTCCAGATGCCCGGGGTTTTAAAACTGTCCCTCTGATGTAGGGGAAGAAAAGGTCATGTGGTGTTTGTGAAAATTACAGCATGCTGCATGAGGCTGGTGACATTTCCACATTTCCATACCGTGTTTGTCATATTAGTTTTGAGATTATGATCATGACCCTTTTGTTTTGTTTTTTTGGAAGGGGGGTTGGTTTTGCTGACTCACATCTGTGGCGAGATGACGTATAGCACAAAAATGTCCCCAGCAGGAAGAAACAATATGCTAAAAAAAAAAAAGGCGAAAGAGTACAGAGAGAGAGAGAGAGCCATCCCGCAGAACATTCAACTTCCATCTATGTCGTGTTTGGTCATGTTCAAGACACCGGCACTGCCATCTCTTTGCACAGCACATGAAAGCACATTTGCGTTTTAGCGCATGGTGTCAGGAGACTGACTGCACGCTTATTTGAGAGAGTTATTGGTGTGATAAGATCACAGCATGAGATTTTTGCATCGTAGAGATAAAAGGAGGTAGGTTAACGTCAACACCGCCGTTAGAGTCGCAGCGTGCACAAAGAATCTATTCATGCAGCAGTAGCAGAAGTGTGGAAACTCCCGGGTCACAGCCAGCTCTTACAGCTTGGCCTTCGATGGCAAAACACTCGTCAGACTTTTAAAACACCAGACGTGGCCAAAAAAATAGTCACTGCCTTTAGTTTATTTATATATTTGCAGGAGCAACTGAGCAGCACTAAGCTGCTGATAGTCATACATATGCTTTACGTCACGTTTGCATCAGTACACACCTTCTAATGTGTGTTGCTATAGTAGCAGCTCGCTCACAACATACACCGGATGCTGTCATTGTATATGTCACACTTTACGCTTATGGAAGGAGGCTCCAATGTCAGTGCTTGTTTTGTGACAGCCTGAAGTTTTACATCACACTCACAACAGGCAAACTTTATTCCAGAGATTTAGCGACGGTATTGTAATCACCAGTGATTGTTTTTGTTTGTTTTTGATCCAAATCCCGACCACACCTTTGCGCAGATTTTAACCAAACTTGGTGGGGACACTGCACTACCATTGTCCCAGAGATGATTTGATTTGGAATGTCTGGGTCAAAGGTCAAGGTCTGAGCAAGCTCAAAAAAAATTGGTGCTTCTCGCTTCAAAGTGAAGAGACGTGAAAATAGATATGTGGTTACCAATAGGAAACCATATGTGGACTTTCAGAGGAGATAATTACTTTTGACCTTGAGTAACCTTGAAAGGTCAAAACCCAGCTATCTAGTAAATCCTTCACACAAAAGAGTTATTCATTTTTTACGTATTTAATCACGTCCACTTACTGTAGGTCATGTTGTAATATGAGCACAAGTGGGATTAAAATTAGTAGCGTACAGGATTTACTACATCATCCATGTTGCAGGGCGGAGCTACGTTACACCCTATGAGTGCACCTCTGGTTCATTTTTGGTCTTATTAGCTACAATACAGAGAGGGAAGTGAGAGGCTGGTGAGGAATTGAAAGGAAAACCTTCCAAACTGTTACTTTTACTTTTACTGTTACACTGAAAATATATCGATTTTCGAGTCTAGTGAGAGTGAAATCATGAGAATAGGACATGGGCGTGTCAGTATATGGATATTAAGCTAAGAAATCAGATATAAACTAGTGAATTTCTGAATAAAATAAAACTCTGCACATCATATCAGTTACATTTACACACATCACACACATGTCGGCTTGTATGCATGATCAACAGTTCCGTGTTAACTGCTTCTTCTACGGGAGTCACATGTTACTTTTCACCAGTACAATAACGCCCCCCTGTGTGAGCATTTATTACCCTTTTTTTCTTCACGAAAAAAATTGTAATAAGAATAGTGCTTTTGCAAAGACATATACCATGTATGCAAGCCTTTATTAGGTTTGGGTTTAATTCCCCTTTAGAACTGGTATGATGATGATGATGATGATGATGATTGAAATTACGGAACAGACATCCTGAGGACTATGTCTCCCCAAGTGATACAACATCAGGATGGTAACAATAACTCGTTCCTCATCACACCTCATTATCTTTTATGTATGAGCTTTTCGTGAAGCAGAATTTAAATAGTTCTGTATATCTGTTTATTATTGTTGTTGTTTTTTGAACATCTGGAAAATTTGAGGCTCCTTCAAGTGATTTTTTTTTTTCCCCTTCATCTTGAAGTTGTTCTCTGAACTTCTGCTGTAACTGTATACGTTCCCAAACAAGACCTTGTGAACTTCTAAAAGAAAGCAAACGTTTTTCACTTAGCAAGCCCGAGGAACATAGAGAGCGTAACGCTAATGTTGGTGCAGGTGGTTTAAAGTATCACAGCACGCGACTGGATCAGCCACGATCGATGGAACCACAAATGTTTTGGCGAAGCGGAGAGCCAGGCAGTTTTTCCATCTCCAACATGCTGGATGGTGTGAAGTGTTAAGATGGAGTATCTGCCTTCTCTTCTGTTTGCACGCTACATCTTCTTTAAACTCTGGGTGAGTAGAAAAGCACAAGCTGAATGCTTCAGTTGTTTATCTTGCAGCACTCGGAGGACGGACGGCCAGCGTGGTGATCTTCATATGGACGTTTGGCATAGAGGTTCTGGTTGGAACCGTTCTTGCTGGAGTTTTGACGACCTCATCTCCAACTCCTCTAACCCGGGTTTGTAAGGCTGGAATTTAACAATAAACTCTGGAATTTGTCATTTTGAATCGTCTTTCAGTCTTTCTGCTGGATGGATAGTTCAGTGCCAGTTGATTTGGAAGGTATCCATTGTGTATCCCAGCAGGAACTCTGGATTTTGTTCTGTTTTTTTGGTTTGATTGCATTATACTCCAGTCGTTAATCATTTCCCTGGAGAACCGTGTTCATCATCACTTATGGGTGACCCTCATTAGCAGGGTCACTGGTTTCCACACCTTCACCTTAGCCATTTGTCTTTACTGTCTGGAAGCGTCTTGCCTTCAATTTCCCATAAATTCTTACATCCAAGTCTTCAGCCATTACAGAGCAGTAGTATGATTTCACACACACTTCAGACATTTAATTTGGCGGCCTGCTTTGCGAAACAGCAGAGGAAAAAAGGAAAATTGAAACAATGTGTAGCCGCAGAGTGACCGCGACTTCAGCCGTAGTAAACGGGGCCGCTGGAAAAACAAACGCTCGGCACTGCACATTGTAGCGTCTGTTTCACAACATCTGTGAGGTTGCAGAAGGATGTGTGAAACGTCTGTTGGTGCTTCTTTTTTCTTTCCTTTTTTTTTGGAAAAGCCCACTCTTATGATAGTGGAAGCCTTTGGCAGCCCTGTGAACTCTTGACAATGTAGGCCTTGAAGACAGAGACCTGATTCAGCTCTTCATTGGCACGACGCTAGCCAATCTGTGAGGGGTGCACAGATAAAATCCTGACATTTGAGTAGTGACCATCAGGGGAAAGAAATTCAGACACACCGGAAGATCTGAGGTGTCCTGGATGTTAAGTGACTTGGAGCTCCAATTCATAGATATAAGAGATTTGAAAAGAAGTAAAAGTTCGAAGTGCAACCTGAGCCTCATCAGATTAATAAAGGAACACAGCGAGCTGCTTGTTTTAGAGATTCTGGGAGTTTAGAGATGAGCAACGTCACTGATCATGAGGTATCATTGTTCATTAAATTTATTCATTCGCTGAACTGCTTAATCCTTCAAGGGTCACAAGGATTTTGGAGCCTATCTTAGTTGATTCTGGCAAAGCTGTAGAACACCCAGAACAGACCATGACAGTGTACACAACCATTCACATTCGTGCTCACACCTAGGGGCAATTTGTAATTAGCCGAATGTGCATGTCATTGGACAGTGGAAGGAAACCCACGCAATCTGTGTAGGTCATGCAAACCCAAGTGTAATTCGCTTGAAGGATTTTCCTTTACACAAAGATCCACTGCAAAAGATGTGACGAGTTCGCATGAAAGTGCGAGCGGTCAGGACTGTCGTCTTGGTCCAGATTGGTTTCCTATAAAGTCTCCATCACTCAGGTTCTTTATGCGATCGGGTCAACAGATTACAAACCTGTTTAAACTCATCACATTGGGGACCTGTAATTAAGTGCATTGGCTCCGCTGCTCATTCTCTGCCCGCAATTCTTAGTTGATGGGAAATGACCACGGCTCAGGGAAATTCGTTCAAACCCCAGAGCGCTTTTGAAATGAAGTCGATTCAGAGAAGGTTTGGAGTTTCATTTATGCCCTGGTTAGCCACAACTAACCACATATTGTGCTCTGAAGTTGCCATCAAGGTCCAGATGTTGATCTCCCCTCCACCTTTTTTTTTTTTTTTTTTGAAGTATATCAGGAACTAGTGGCTTGAGGAAACATAATAACCAAGCAATGTATTTGATGTATGATCTTGAAAACGTGGAATCTGGATGTTTGATCCGGTTTCGATAAGGCATGAAAGTTGATGATTCCAGGCTTCTTTTTTGTGGCCTGTGGTTTCTTGAGACAATTTTGTGGAAACGTCTTTACGGGTATTACTTATTGCTAATGACCTGCTGACTGGATTATACTGGAGCTCCTGAGAAATGCAGTAGAATGATTGTGTAGTGACTCGGTTGTTACCTATGACTCGAGGATGGATGTGACTCACACATCTGCAGGATTCCTCCTGTATCTCCGGTGCCAGATGTGAGAATTTAAGGCCTGCTGTGGTTTCTGGGGTTGAAGCCAGTTCCACATGAATACCTATGCAGTCCTGCTGGTGTCCTTTAGCAGAATTGGCTAAAATTACCACCCGCTCTGTGAAAGACCCAGACCTCCCTCTATTTGGTTTCCAACAGAAGGTTAAAGTGTGTGAAGCTGACCAGAATTCCACTGACCATCACACTGACAAGTGTGTGCTTTCTTTTGAGGTGAAAAAAACTTTTTCAACCTTCTTGAGCAGAAGGCCAAAGTGTGTGGAGAACTCAATGAGCTGTTTGTTTAACATTTTAATGAATGTCATTTTTACTCACTCATTTCAACTCGGATTCCTCAAAGGTTCCTGTGGTCGGTTAACAATTACAACTTAAGAAATATTCGCCGAAAAGGGAAACCGTTCCTCAGATGGGCCAACTGAAGAACTCCAGAGAGTGACATCACACACTCAGATGTCTTCATGATTCTATAATTATGTGAAAGTTTTTTTTTTGTTTGTTTTGTTTTGTTTTTTTTAGCTAATGATTGGTTTCTTCTCTCAAAGTGTACAAATGCCACAGAGCACCTGACCTTCTCAGATCTTTGCTATGTCATGGATCTCCATCCCATGACCTTCTTGTGGCTCTTTTATGGTTTCCATACAGCGTCCTGCTCCCAGCTTGAAGTTGAGGTCACTTGTGTTGTGTCGTGTGGATGAAGGAGAGGAAGGACAGGAGGTCCCCCAGATGTTGTCACCCGAATCCTTTCCATATGACTTTGATGGTTGCTCGAGAAGTCCTTCATGTGGTGGACTCATGACTTCCAAGAGAGATGATCTGGTTCATAATGTGGGTGCAGAGTGGCCGTGAATGTACTGCTCATCAGGAGATGGCACCGAGCGACGCCCAGATGGAATTTAAGAACATTACATAGGCACTTAAAATAAATATGGTATTGTGGAAGAATAGGGAAAAAAGGCAAATTGATTGATATTTATTTTTCTCCATTTTCACAACTGGAAGTCTTTTTTTTTTTTTTAAAAGAGAAACCCTATTTCCATTCCACACCTATCAATTTCCACCATCGCATTAAACCGGTTCTTCTGTTCTCTTTCCAGCCGTGAAACCTCAGTCGACAAATATAGTGCTCTGCTTCTCTTTTACTGGCAGTGAATCGATTTTATTTAGCTCTCTGTGTTTGGCACTTCAGTTCGGTTAAAGCAGCTGTCTGTCTAACCTTCATCCTGGTGGAATCAGAGCTCTGTGTAACCCATGGCTCATCACATTAAAATTAGTCTCGGTCGAGGACAAGGACAAGAAAGAGGAAAACATGTCTCAATGTCCTGAATGTCCAAATGAGGAAATCTGAAAGGAGGGTATTTTTTAAAACCAGGCCAAATATTTCAAATTAAATTTCCCTCATGAGCTTGAGTCGGATCCCCGACAGCAAATGATTTTGTTTGGTTTAGTTGTAATGATCTACTTTAACATCTCCTTCACAGAGTATTGGGCCATGTTATATAAGACATATGTTATATGCAGTTTGGTAACTCCGGCACAAAACAGATCACCGGTGTTTGTTTGTTTGTGAGCAAAATCCTGACCCCACCCGTGCAAGGATTTCCACCAAAAATGGTGGGGACACTCCCTTACCTGAGTTCCAGAGGTTATTTGATTTTGGAACGTCAAGGTCAAAGGTGAATGTCAGAGCAAGGTCACAAAGTTTTAGAGATAGACAGTTCCCATTTCAAAATTGAACGGGTTATATCTCAGAAATAACATGACCCAGACCCACTGCTAAAATGAAATAGATAGAAAACCATATACACACTTTTAAACTGCATAATCACCTTTGACCTTATGTCACCTTGAAATGTCAAAATCAAGGTCACAGGATTTTGAACACCTATAACTTCGAAGTGAGTGCTGATCAACATGCTATGGAGCACAAACAGGAAACCATATATGGGCTTTCAAAGGAGTTTCAACTGCATCTGAAAACTGTAATCCAAAAGACAAAGATATGATGGTAATGTTTCATTTTTATTCTTGCTACTATGGGTGGCCTGATGGTGTAGTGGTTAGCAGGTCTGCCTCACAGCAGGGCGTTTCTGTGTTTGAGTCTGCATCTTCTCTCAATGCCTGCAGCACGTTCCTTCAGGGATGCCGGTTTCCTCCCACAATCCAAAGACATACACATTAGGCTAACTGGACACTCCAAATTGCCCTTAGGTGTGAGTCCGTCCAACCATCCATCCATTTTTCACTGTTTATCTGAATTCGGGTTGTGCCGGCAATAGGTCTCGGAGGGCATCCCTATCACCAGCCACACCCAAGACATTCCCAGGCCAAATGTATAATCCCTCCAGCAATTCCTGGGTCTGCCCCAGGGCTTCCTTCCAGTTGGACGTGTCTGGAAAACCTAATCGGAGGCAGCCTGGGAGGCATTCTAATCAGAAGCCTGAACCACCTCAACTGAGTGTGATAGGCTCTAGCCAAAAAGCAACCTTTGTAGGATTAAGTAGTTTGGAAAATGAATGAATGAATTAATTAATTTTTGGTCACCACCACATGGTTGAATATTTTTCAACAGCAGCAGTGTTTTATTCCTCTTTCACCACATCAATTCCAATCCAGTATTTACTACAGGGGAGCACGTCACACTTTTGATCTGTTTTTGGTTACAATCCACGTTGTGGAACATCTGTGAAACGATATATCCCAGCTGAATTTAATAACTAAGTTAATAAATAAAAGGCAGCTTGTCATGTAGCACAGAAACATCTGTAATGACCTACTTTAACATCCGTTTCTATCACAAGTGATTAGGATAACAGTTCCTTTCAGAATTAATTTGTTTTTCATTTAGAGCAACATTCCCTGGTCAGGAAAAGTGAATAGTAGGTGATAAAAAGATGTGGAGTGTTTATGCAAGGAATGAATTTGCCGAATGTTACCGCCGAGGAGAAGGAACCCAAACACTTTTCACTCTCGGATTCTCTGCCATGGGAATCCTCGGGGTTGTGATGTATGGAATAGTAAAATTTAAGATCTGACTGTGGTCAGGCACGACTCTGGATGGTGGAATTTCAGGAACAAAAGATCTCAGCACATTCAGGAGATTCTTACTGATTTTAACAAGTTGTTTGTCATTATTTTCACCCTTAAGTAACGAGATCTGCAGGAGATTTACTGTATGGAAAATGCTTACAAGGATAATGTTGGAAGAGAAAAGACAATAAAGGAGTTGGCGGAAAAAGTCAGTGCGGGCCATGTGGAAAGTTCATCAGGCCACTTCTCGTCCATCTGATCGCAGTCTCCTCAAAATGAAAGTGTATTGCAGATATCGGCTTTCATTTCAGGGCTGGAATGAAATATTTGTGATTGTTAAATAGTCCATCTGTACTGTTAGAGATCGTTCAGAGTGTGTGGGAACAGGACAGACAGAGAGACAAACACTGTAGTGAGGAAAGCACAATGTTTAACAGGCATCCTGAAATCGAGTGTGACGTCACGAGACGTACAGGACATCCGTGACCGCTGAGTAGGAGCCACTCCAACGCATGCTTGTTTTGGACTGCAAACACTCTGTACAAAACAGACATTCACCAAGCTGCCCATGAAATGGATAAAACAAACATAAAACAAGCAGTTTGCCTGCGCCTGTTTACTTTCCTAAGCCGTGAGTTTCCCCTCCTGGCGAGAAAGCTCTAAACACAGAACGCGAGCTGTGATTTAACTTTGAGGACTAAAGTGAGCACATTCCCGTCAGGAATCACTCCTGAGGACGTTTTGTTCTTTTATTTTTTTGTTTAACAAGTCTAGACGCTATAAATGTGTATGGAAGACTCTCTTGTTTCCCAACATTAAAATAAAGCCCATTGTTGCAGGAGACATCGACGGGGAACTGCGAAATTGCGGTCTCGTTTGTTTGGAGGTTTCTCTGTATTATTATCAAAACAGGTAGAATTTTCTGGAAAACAGAATCATTTAAACATTGTGTGTTTCACACCTGCAGCTCTGAGATCCGACTGAACATCATTTTACACTGTTGAAGACAAATTTAACCAAAATCATACTTTAGATACATTTTATTATTAAAAAAAAAAAACTACCAGCAAACCCCCTGAGGTAGAAAGTTTCCTTCTGGAGACTCCTTACATATGTAACTGTTTAACTGAAAAGCACACTGCCTCCAACCAATCATTCAGACCAATCAGAATCCAGAATGCACTGGACTCCTTCCAGCCAATTAGAACCCAGAATGCACTGGTCTCATTCTCACTTTACAGGATCCAGAAGGCACTGGACTCATTCCAACCAATCAGGATCCAGAACACACTGGACTCCTTGCAACCAACCAGACTCCAAAATGCACTGGATTCCTTCCTGCACTAGACTCATTCCGACCAATCAGAATCCAGAATGCACTGGACTCATTCCAACCAATCAGAATCCAGAATGCAGTGGACTCCTTTTAGTCAGCACCCAGTTGATGTGCAGGGATGGTCTTAAAGGCTGGTTCTGGTTCCGGTTCCGATTGTGACCTTCTCGCCTGGTGGAGTGATGTCCAGTTGTTTTCTGCTGTCTGGGCTCAGAAAATTAAAGACAGCGAGACGTTTTGTCTCAGTGAGAAGATTGAAGGATGCCATCTGTCCTGAACTTCAGAAGGTCTTGTGATGATTTTGGGTCACCTGCAGGATCTCATGGAGGATTTTTTAAAATTAAAACCAGTCATCATATACCATCCCGAGCCCATCACGCACACACACACACACACACACACACACACACACACACACACACACACACGACAGGAGAAGGTTCTGTCTCACTCCAGGACAGTGGGGCGGAGATCAGCTTTATTCAGTGAAATTAATTATTAAAATCTGTCTGAATTCCTACAACAAGCTTTGCTAAATTCAGTGTGTATCATCACGTATCATAACGTTCCTGACATTTAATAATGTTGAATAATAATGTTGACGTGTGCGGCAGTCTCTGGGTGAGGAGTTAATAAATAACAATGTTTGGATGGATTACATGTCCGTGACTGAGTACGACAGGCGCTGGATTGATGTTGTTATCCTAACAGTTGGGAATTCATCTCAGGAATGTTTACCCTCCAACTCTCAGTTCAACTTCCTTTTCTTTTCATCTCCGAGGTCTGTTATGGAAATCAGGTTGTTGTTTTTGTTCTGATGACCCCGTCAGTTATCGGCATGCCGGTGCAGTGTTGAGGGCGGAGACTGGAGTGTTATGCAAATCAAAGCTTTATGGTTTTATAACTGTTCATCTGAGAGAGAGAAATAAAAACAAATTACTCACACAATGAAAGCTTGGATGAGGTTGGGGTGTGAAGACATGTTTTGTTTTTTTTTTTATACAAATGTTGGGGCCTGCTGGTAGGGTGCTGGTTTACTGATCCCAAGGTCGGGGGTTCAAGCCCCACTATCAACGGGTTGTCACTGCTGTCCCCACTGTGCAGCTAACTGGGTTATCAAATGCCGGCCGTGTCTCTCACTGTCTGTGTAAAAGAACCATTGCTGACTTTCGTCAAGAGGAGGCTGCACAGCCGTCAGCGTGTCTCTGCCCTGCAATGGTCTGGCGAGCTGGCCAGGGTGTACTCTGCCCTCGCCCAGAGTCGGCTGAGACTGTAATTAGGATTAAGCAGTTCAGAAAGTAAATGAATGATATACAAATGTTCATATTTATTTCTCATGAAGTAAAAGTAATTAAATGAAAATAAAAATTACAATAAATTACTTTTAGCAATGTTTACAAAATAAACTAATTCATAAAGCAATCATTTATAAATTGATAAGTAGAGATACATATAATACATATATAATAAGTAATCAAACAGTAGAATAAATAAATAGAAAACTATAACTATTTAATTAATCCTTTTCACTCTCTCAGTTCGTATCGTTACTCTTTTTAAATGTTTTTGTTTAATGTTTTGTGTGTGTGTGTGTGTGTGTCTGAAGCATCATTTTAGGTGTTTTTTTTAATTTTCTTTAACAATAAAAGAATAACTATTTCTCAAAGTGAAAACAATACTGTAAGTTTCAGTGCTTTTAATTAATGTGTTGGAGAAATTCTCTTTAAAAAAAATCCTAATGATATTTATTTTTAACATGTAGCACCATGATGATGATGATTTTTTTTTTTTTTTTTTTTTAATGAATGAGTTCCTGAATGTTTTGAGAACCCTGAGGTCAGAGTCCTGATTCATCAGGATGTGTTTAGTCTTCGGTGTTGAATTCAGACTTTCTACAATACAGAATAAACCTAAGTAAATAAAGTATAACCTTTATTATAGCATAACCTTTATCATAGCATAACCTTTCTGTGTGGAGCTGGTGACACTCCATTCTCCACTGAAGTTGTGTGGATGGAGAACATGTGGACAGAACATGACTCACGGACGCAGTAGGATTTGTAGATAGAAAATGTGTGGTCAGAGGAGATTGTGTAGAGGAGGACGTGTGGATGGAGGAGGACGTGTGGATAGATAGACAGAGGATGGGTAAATGGAGGAAAATGTGTGGATGGATGGATAGAGGACATGTGAATGGAGGAGGACGTGTGGATAGATAGACAGAGGATGGGTAAATGGAGGAAAATGTGTGGATGGATGGATAGAGGACA
>JAQMYF010000001.1:67808029-67840706 GCA_030014195.1 Neosilurus mollespiculum
GAGGAGGTTGTTGTCCTGGCACCATAATTCCAGGTTTCTAACCTCCTCTAGGTAGGCCGTCTTGTCGTTGTTTGAGACAAACTCCACGCAGAGCTCCACATGCACTTACCAAGACTCGAACCCAGGACCTTCTTGCTGTTAGGTGGATGGCCTAACCACTACGCCAACAAAAGTGGATTAATAAATATATTTTGACACTTTCAGGCAAAATGCTAACCTTCATTTAATTGTATTTTATTCTGAGGGTTTTTAATCATTAAAGCATCACTGCTGATTAATGCTAAGAGAGATAAATATTTTTTAAAGCATCATCGATCATTTTAAACATCATTTGCTTATTAATAAGCTTAGGGAAATGTCAGATGCTAGCCAGTGAGTCAGTTTCTTATCAGATTTTATTTTCAATATTTTGTACGAAATATTGAATTTTTCTAATATTGAATTTTTTTTGTACTAATTTCTTTATCACTATGGCTAAAATATCTAATTAAAATTTTTTTTTAACAATTCTAGACCTGTTGATATTCTTTACAACTGAAATTAACATATAGACTTTCAGTCTTCTACAAATTCTGTATATTAGGAATAATCACCCTGTAATTTTGAACTTGATTTGATTTTTTTAAAATATAATTTTATCTCCCAGCTCCTTTCCTTTATCATTCTTATAGTCTTCATTTTAGATTCTGTCACAGTATTGCGTTAAATGGTATAAAGAATATTTATGCACGGTGTATTTTTGAAATACCCCCAACACACATGAAGTTACAAAGCGCACTGTAAAAAAAAAACAAACAAACAAACAAACAAACAAACCAAAAACCCCAGAAACAGCGTCCTGTTAGTGCGCATGCGCAGTTTAATCTGTTTCCCAAACGCTGGGTCTTGCTGTGACGTCATCAGCGTGCGCGGAAACCGGGAAAGAAGGCTAATTCGAAACTGCGGCTAAATATAACTTGGAAGAAGATGTTTAGTACATAAAATTAAATACAAAAACAAAAACAAGTAATGTTGGCTCTTATTTTACACAATTTAAGCTTTAATTTAAGGTCTGTGTTATAGTTAGGTGAGATGTTTATCGGTAATATCTTAGTTTTTTGTGAATTTGACAGTTAGCTTGTCTACCTCTCTTAGCTAACCGTTATTTACTTCAGGTCCTGATATTTCTGGCGCAGTTTTCTTAAGCTTTTATAAGATATTAGGGTATGAAATCACTATTTTGCAAGCAGAGTAAGACGAATGTGGAATTGAGGAAGGTTAGAAATATGTTTGTGTAAGATGTTTACCTCTTTACATCTTTAAAGATTCCTAGAAAAAACTAAAATTGTATAAAAATCATAAAATGATTTGAGGAAATACACTGTGAGTGTATATACAGATATATACTAAGGATTAAAATGTCTCTTTTTGTTCCCCTTAGTGATGTGTACACACCTCCTGATGCACTTCCCATCTTTGTTGTTTTAATCATCATACAGTTAATGAGCGTTTTCTATCTGCAGCGTTTGTGATCACGTTAAAGATGGCAGCTGCTGCTAAAACCCCTCCTGGAGCTGACCCCAAGCAGCTGGAACGCACGGGGACGGTCCGTGAGATCGGCTCTCAGGCCGTGTGGTCGCTTTCTTCCTGTAAACCCGGTGTGTTCACTTCCATCCTTCATTGATAAGGTTTTTTTTTTTTTTATCATTAAAAAAGCTCTGTGACAGTTGATGGCAATACAGCTTTCACTGAACATCATTTAAAACAATTAGATGTATATATATTTTTTAAAATCAGTCACATTTTGTTTGAACACTTTTTGTTTGTCTGGTTGAACAGGGTTCGGAGTCGACCAGCTGAGGGACGATAATCTGGAGACGTACTGGCAGTCAGACGGCTCTCAGCCTCACCTCGTCAACATCCAGTTCAGGTAGCCGTGGAGCTCCGTACAGCCTCTCTGTACATCCACTTATCACAGAAACGCATCGGTATTGATTGTAGTATAGGGTATTACATGTGAAAATGTGTTCGTGTCACTGCACTCTTAAATACCATCACAGTAAATACATCTCAAATATTAAACTCAGCATGATGAGTTCATCACTCACAGCACAGCATGCAAGCTAAGTGAGAAAACAAACATCTACAGATTACACTAGGTGAGTTAAAATAAAGGTCTTAGACAGTGTGAAGGATCCTGACCTGATGAAATTCAACAACCAAATATCCAACCTGCAAGAACACCGAGAACAGGACGCCGGCCAGCGGCATGTTAGACCTTCTACCGACATTTAAGGATGTCTGGTGAGATATTGGGTGACACTTGTGTAGTGTTTAGCACGTCCACCTCACAACAGGAAGGTCCTGGGCTTGATGAAACTGTTTTCGTGTGTGTGTTGGCCCTGCAATGGTCTGGCGGGCTGTTCAGGTTGTACCCTGCCTTCACCCAGTTTTGGCTGAGATAGGCTCCAGTCTCCCTGCGACCTGTATAAGATTAAGCTGTTCGGCAAGAGAGTGGTAAGATATTTGTGCCTCAGTGCTGCTGATCTTCCCTCTGGGCTGCAGGAGGAAGACTACGGTGAAGATGCTGTGCATTTACGCCGACTATAAATCTGACGAGAGCTACACGCCCAGCAAGATCTCCGTCCGTGTCGGAAACAACTTCCACAACCTGTTGGAGATCCGGGTACGAGTCCACGGCAAAACCTGGAGCTTTTTATACCTTTTTAAAAATAGTTTTTACAGTGGCGAGGGCTGGTAATGTTTTTGTCTTATACTGTTGCATCGTATTGTTTCCTAAGTTGGGCTTTTGGACTAACTGGGGTGTGTGTGTGTGTGTGTGTGTATGTGAGCAGCAGTTAGAAATGGTGGAGCCGAGCGGTTGGATCCACATCCCACTCCTGGACCTGGTAAACAATCCCATCAGGACTTTCATGATCCAGATCGCCGTCCTGGCGAACCATCAGAACGGCCGTGACACGCACATGCGCCAGATCAAAGTCTACACACCCGTGGAGGAGAGCTCCATCGGCAAATTCCCACGATGCACCACTGTCGACTTCATGATGTACCGCACCATCAGGTGACCTCATCCAGCAGCGACGACACCTGATCTCCATTTGATTAACGTGTGGAAATACGAGACGTGACGAGTCGCACTGATGAACACGCCCTGTCTCTGAGTGTTATCATTCACAGGGATGTGAAATAAAAACCTTTGTGTTCATCTGAAACGTCTTCACTGTAACCTTCATGTTTATGTTGATGTTGATGTTTATGTATGTTTTGAGAATGTGTCTGTTGTGCAGATAATAAAGTTGTTTGGTTTTTTTTCTCCTTGTGAGTGATTCCTGTTAATCACATCACTGTGCTCTGAAAACGCACAAATACTGAAGACAGCACATCGAATTCTGGATCCAGGAATTTTTTGTTAAGATTCTTTAACATTGTAAGAAGTCATGGTTCTTATGGGATATTGCTGGACTTGGTGGAGGTTTGCGCTCTATGAATACTCTTGTTTAACACGTATGACCTTCTGAACACTGGTGCAGTGGTGGCTCACTGGTTAAGGCTCTGGGTTACTGATCCAAAGGTTAAGGGTTCATGCCCCAGTACCCCCGATCTGCCACTGTTGGGCTCTAGACCTGAATCCTCACTTGCTGAGTTGTATAAGAAAGTAAGTTGTACTGGATCAGAGTGTGGAATGTAACATGGTGGAACCTCAACAGACACACTGGGAGAACATTAAAAAAAGCTTCATCAGGAGCTGCTATATCAGCAAGCTGGTCTGAAGATGGACAAGATCAGAGGGCTTCTTCCTGAGTACCAAGGATGAGTCTTGTTTCAGTGGATAATTTTTTAATTCAAGAAAATGAAGTGACTCTGTCATTTTCTCAACATTTCTGGTGGTTTCAGGACGTCTGAGGGTCACTGAGAGGTTGTCAAGGCTTTATATGATAGAGCTTTGCAAATAAGACCTTTGTTGAAACAATGGTTGATGTCTTTTTAGGGTGACGGATCCGAGTCCATCCAGAGGCATCAGCGGTCTCGAAGCTTAGGGTGCCTCATCGTCCCATAAACAGCTCACAATCTTCTGTCAGTCTGACTTCCTGTGAGTGGTTAGAACATGCTCTGTGTGTGTGTGTGTGTGTGTGTTTGCAGGCATCCTGTTCACACCGTCTGTCTCACATGCAGTGATGACGCTCACACTCACAAAACGCAAAGTGGAAACAAGAAGCCATTTCGTGTGCATGAGGTGCAGGGAGATAGATCTGTATATCAAAGTGCAGGGAGAGAAACTGAGATATAAATAGAAAAACAAGAAGAAGAAGAAGAAAAGATGTCTCAGAGTTGTGTTCATCTGATCGCTTTTGCCCTGGGTAAGAACCATTTATTATTTTAAAGGTCTTTAAAGATCTGTGATGCTTTACGACAAACATGTGGCTTCAACCTGATATTAAAATTATTATTTGTACATCAACTGTTTCCACAGTGGATTTATATCAGTATACATTTATCCAAGCATCATTTATTAGGATTATAATTTCCATTTAATCCGAACCATCTCCGAGTTTTTCAAATTGTGTTTCTGGATTTTAACCACTGTGGGTTTTTTTCTCTGATTATTAAAAGAAAGGCTGGAATTTATTTATCTGCTGCTTTAGACTTTAAATAAATAATCCAGATCATCTGCCTTATTCATGTCTCATTAATTCATACATAATAAATCATTAATTACTCATTTATTTCTGTTTTTTTTTCTTTCAATTTCCCCCCCTAAAAACTCTTTTACACTTCCTGCTGTCCAGAAGGTTGTTTGTTCAAATCCCAGAGCTTCTATTAATTTTTTATTAGGATTAAAACTCAGTTTTTTGTGTAAACGTAGCCTAATTACTCACCCACTTAATAGCCGAACCACTTGAACCTATTAGGGTTGCGGGGGAGGCTGGAGCCCATCTCAACCAACTCTGGGCAAGGGTGGGGTACACCCTGAACAGCTCACCAGTCCATTGCAGGGCCAGCACACACACACACAACCAATCCATTCACACTAGCTCACAACTAGGGGCAATTTTGGAACAGCCAGTTAGCTTAATGTGCATTTCTTTAGATTCTCGGAAGAAACCGGAGTACCCAGAGGAAACCCACACAAGCACGGAAGGACCATGCAAACTCCACACTAAAACGCCCTCGTCAAGCCCAGGAGTCAAACCCTGGACCTCGTTGCTGTGAGGCGGATGTGCTAACCGTTACGCCACCGTATCACCTGTAGCCTAATTAAAGGACACAAATTAAAAAGTCCCGCAGCAGCGTGTGTCCGAATAACGAATATTTTTTCAAAGGTAGTAAATATCTGTTAAAAATGTTTTTTTCTTTTTTCCGCTTTTAGTTTTCGAATCAATTCTTATTAAAATTTAGTCCACTTCAGGATATAAATACCCTCAATATTATTATTAATCCTGTGATGCATGCTGGGAAAAACAGGATCGTATAATGAAATGTAAAAAGTGCCTAATGGTTAATTGGTATGAATTTTTGCAGCTGGGATCCCACATGACCTCGGGGATAAAGTGTCAGGAGGTTGTGTTAGGAAGGCTGCAAACGTGTATCTGGAACATGCAGCAAATGATGCTGTGGATTTTCCGCGTCCGGTCACTTTGTCCACGTCAGATCCGTTTCTTTGATTTTTTTTAGATTTAGCATTTAATGTCATTAGAACTCATCATGTGACGAAATACCTACAGAAGCACATGGGTTATGTTTTTTTTTAAGTAGATTTGTAGTGCAGGTGTATATTAGTGAGAATAAAGTGAGAGAAAGACCTCATTAAAATATCAGGCACGTCCGTCTCACAGCAAGGAGGTCCTGGGTTCGATTCTCAGGCTCGGCGAGGGCGTTTCTGTCTGGAGTTTGCATGTTCTCCCTGTGCTTGTGTGAGTCTCCTCTAGGTAATCTGGTTTCCTCCCACAGTCCGAAGACATTCACATTAGGCTAATTGGCTGTACGTGAGTGTAAGAGTGAGTGTGAATGGGTGTGGGTGTTGCCACTGTGATGCTGTTTCAAGCTGTTCGGGGTGTGCCCCACCTTCGCCCCCAGAGTTGGCTGAGATAGCTTTCAGCCTCCTGACGACCCTAGTAGGATTAAGTAGTTTTGAATGAAGGATGAAAATAAAGTAATATTGTCTCTCTCTCTCTCTCTCTCTCTCTCTAGTGGCTGTGTTGTACATCTGTACGATCACAAGTGTTTCAGGCTCTGAGAATGGATCTCAAACAGAAAACACATCCACAGTGTTGAATGAGAGCACCGCTCTCCCACACACAACACTTCCTCCCAGTCCCAAAAACATCAGTGAGGATCATCACATCAACCAAACACATGAAGATCATCACAGCAACCACACACACGAGGATCCCTGCATCAGAACCAGCACAGCACCTAACACCGAGAAACCTACCACCATAATATCTAACCCCACTTCCATAATATCTTCCACCACTGACAAGCTATCTACCGCCACGAAGTCTACTGCTGCAGGTAGGACACCGCAACATGCAACACACACACACTACATACACCACACACACTACATACAACACACTCTCATACAGTCAGCGTATTTATATTCACACTAATAAACAGTGCGGCCCTGTGGCGTAGTGGTTAGCGCGTCCGCCATACAGCATGAAGGTCCTAGGTTCGGGTCCCGGCTCAGCGAGGACGTTTCTGTGTGGAGTTTGTGTGTCCTCCCCATGCTTGCGAGGGTTCCCTCTGGGTACTTTGGTTTCCTCCCGCAGTCCACAGACATGCACATTAGGGTATTTGGATATTTTCAATTGCCCCTAGGTGTGAGTGTGAGTGGTTGTGTGTGTGTGTTAGCCCTACGATGGTCTGGGCATCTGTTTAGGGTGCACCCCGCCTTTACCTGGAGTTTTTTTTTTAAATCTGATTTTGTTACTTAGATTCAGGATGTGTGTGTGTGTGTGTGTGTGTGTGTGTGTGAGAGAGAGAGAGTGTTCATTAGGTCTCTGACTGTTGAGTGTCTCTGTGGAGTTATTTAGGTCAGTGCATGCGTGCTTGCAAGTGTGCGCGTGCATGTGTGTGTGCGTGGTTTTGCGTGTGTAAGGTATCTGTTGGTGTTGTAAGTAGAGGCACTTAAACATGCAATCAGACACACCGGAGGATTCCACTTTCTCTAATTTAAAATAAATTATAATGAGACGGTAATCTCTCTCTCTCTCTCTCTCTCTCTCTCTTTCCCTGTCTCTTTCTTTTTTTGTCTGTCCCTCTCTTTCTCTCTCTGTCTCTTTCTGTCTCGCTCTTTTCTCGCCCTCTCTCTCTCTCTCTCTCTCTCTCTCTCTCTCTCTCTCTCTCTCTCTCTCTGTAGATATCACCCTATGTGAGGAGGCCATGTTCCAGTTCCTGTTATCTCCTCCTCTTGCGTCGGTGGACCTCCTGCTGGAGACTCTTCCCGGGAGGAAAGTGGATAAGAAGATTGTGGAGCCCCTGAAGAAGAAGTGCAGCCCCGAGCAACAGGCCCTGCATCTCCTGCGGCTCTGGAGAGAGCAGAATAAAGACCAGGGGAAGCTCTACAGCATCATCCAAGGTTAGTCTGCTGCTCCTGGCTTGGTTTTAAAGCTAGCGTTTTGATTGGTCGGTTGATCGCAGCCTGGTTTAACCTTTACAGTGTTCTATATGGAGGCGGATCTTTTTGTTCCTGCATCTTAAATTTTTTCTGGGAAAGTGATCCACCAAAGAAGCATTTCTGTTCTGGTGAGTGATAAAAGGATTAGCAGTGAACGCGTAGAGTAAATGAGTTATCTGTGAGACATGTCCCGTTTAACCCGGAGAAGAGCTTTATTAGGAACAGAGACGCACCTGAGGGAGGATTACACTGCGCTGAGTCAAAACCACTAACATTTCCGTAACTGGTCACGTGCACCAGTCTGTCTAAGTACTGGCCCTGGAGGTTCCCTTTAACAGCATCAGAACCCAGACTGGGGAACGCCGAGCGAGAAAGCTCGACAGAATGAGTCGAATTCCTGATTCTCATGAAGGCTTGTGAAATCGATTCTTCATCCTGGATCTGAAACCTGGCGTGAGGAAGGATGTGGCGGAGACCAGAGAGTCCGAAGAACCGAAACGGCTCGTATTCTTCATCGAAAATGAAAGACATGGAATATTACAGGGGGAAAAAACTCAGGACTAGGAAGATGTTTGCAACAGGACAGAAAGTTTGTGGTTTTTTTCTGGATTTCTTCTGAATGCTTTTCAATAGAGGAAGAAAAATGCAACCAGAAATTTGCTATCAGTCAATGATAGTAAACTACTATGTTTGTTTGAGATACTATGTTCTCTCCATGCTTGCATGGGTTTCCTCTGGGAACTCCGGTTTCCTCCTGCAGTCCAAAGACATGCACATTAAGCTAATTGGCTGTTTCAAATCACCCCTAGATCTGAGTGTGTGTGTGTGTGTGTGTGTGTGTGTGTGTGTGTGTGTTACCCGGCTATGGACTGGTGAGCTGTTCAGGGTGTACCCCACCATCGTCCTGAGTCGGCTCAGATAGGTTCCACCCTCCCTGGGACTCTAATAAGAATCAGCAAATGAATGAATGAATGTTTCCAGCTGCTGTAGTATAAATAACAGGAAGCAATTCCTTATATGGACATTTCAAACAGCTGAAATGTACCATTTATACAATATTATTTTATTTAAAAAAAAAACTTTAATCACGTTTAACCTGCTGAGGTATCAGAGTAAAATGAAAACATACACTCTTGTGCTGTTTGTCCCTCTGTGTTGATTTGCCGGACTGTGACAATGTGTTCTCGTCCCGCAGGTTTGAACCACTGCGAGAGGAAGGTGTCTCGGTGTGCGGGTCTGAAGAACGTCACACTGGAGGACCTGCTGGTGCTGATGGACAGCCTGCCTGGCGAGAAGGTTAACGAGGAGGCGATCCGTGCACTGGCCCTGTCCTGCCCCACCCACCGCCACGTGGCACAGTTATTGCACCTCTGGAAGAATCAGAATACCGGCCGCGACCTGGCCAAAGCTCTGAGTCACAGTGTGCGGCAGCTCCGGTCTCGCAACGTCCCGAAGACTCTTCTGCGCGCCGTCAAACGCATCAGTCGCGTCATTAACGCCTCAGCACTCCGACCGTACGAAAAGATCTTCGCCGGCACCCTCCGAGACGCCTCGTGCTTCAAAACCAACCCGTATAACGACTGAAAGCATGGAGGCGACGCGACACGACACGAGGCCAGACCTGAAGGTCACACGAAGGACAGACGAAGAGGAGACTTATTTAATGGAGTTGTATATAATGTTTGGGAATGAACTGATGACGGAAAGGCAGAGATTGGATTTGGGAGTTTGTGCTACGCAATGCTACGCTACGCTACATCGCGCGGAATGAGACGATAGAAGAAAATATTTTTGTGGCCTTTTTTTTTTTTTTTCTTTTTTTGATGTTGGACTGTTTTTTTATAAATAATGAGGAATGTTAGTGATGAATGTACAGAATAAATGGAGTGCAATTATTTAATTCTAATCATGTGTGTGTGTGTGTGTGTGTGTGTGTGTGTGTGTGTGTGTGTATGTGTGTGTGAGTGTGTGTGTGTGTAAAATCCAAATTTGCTTTAAATGTTTTTATTTATCGATGTTTGTCAGAAGAACTGGACTCCTGAAGCTACATTTCTGTATTTGAGATCATTTTTTACATTTTTCTTTTTAGAAAAAAAAAAAACTTGTGCTTTTTGTTTTTATATAAATACTTTTTCTTTTCCTTTTATTATATTTTTTATAGTGTGTCTGTTTGAATTTAAAATGTCATATCCGAGTGCCACTATTCTTCCTGCCTGATTTAAATATAGTGTTTTGTTTCCAAAGCCGTGCCGTGTCGTGTTTTCCTGCTGCACATTGAAAATTTCAGGGATTCACGTTGCTGTGATTGTGTTGCCTGCCGCTGACGCCTTCACGGAGAGAAAAATAAATTCATTTTTAATCCTTTAAGCAAGAAAACCCCCTCTTTGGGTAATCCTCTCTTTCTCTTCAGCGTCACTGCTCAATGTCTCGGTGTGTATTTCGAGTTCTCTATGAATGAACGCTTAGTAATCACTCAGATATTCAGTTCATCATGTTCTGAAAGTCACGTGAAAGAAAAACACCACTGAAACGCTCGTAACATGGCTGAAACACGGCATCGGCGTGCAAGTGTGAAATTAAAGGAAAAAGCAGAACAGTTTCAGTAACCTCCCTTTGTGATAGTAAACCTTGCCTAAAAGAAGAAGCGTCCACTTCCACTGCTGGAGAGCGTGCTGAACTCAGCATGATTCACCAGAATGGTTTCTGTTTCGTGATGAGCAGAGTGAAGGCGTGTCAGTGAGCATGTCGGGAACAGGATACGACTGGTAGCATGCGCCCTAATACACACATTTCCCCTAATTTAGTTGTCCCTGTTTTCCCAACCCGTGACATATAACCTCCCCGTCACACACAACCGTCACCTACCAGGGAGTCGTAAGCAAGCAGGTACCCCTCTGTGACATGTGATGCTGCCATTCACATCTTTACAAACCGCTGTACATGCACATTCAGGGGCGAATGATCTCCCATGATAAGTGTCCGGGAATAGGGCGTACATCATCCCTCCTTCCCATGACGCCTGGTCGCGGGATTCTGTGGCATCAACCTGAATTTGAAGCTGTGATCTCCAGGCCGATAGTCACCCACCTTGTTGACGCGCTTCTCAGGAACCTAAACTTGAACCTTTTAGAGCTTCTTTTGAAAAAGAGCACTTAGGGAGTGCAAACCTCAGCCAAGCCATAAAAATTAGGTATGCACCAACACCAACACACACCATCCCCCCACCTGCATGGCCTGCTGTACTACCAGACTTCCAAAGAGAAGATTTATTATCATTATTATTATTATTATTATTATTATTATTATTATTATTATTATTATTATTATCATGATTTCACCCATTATAAGAGACTTTGATATTGTTGTGATATCATCAGTGTGTGGATTCTTCCCAAAATTTAATGGGAGCATCATTGGTTGATTATCATAAACATTCCAGACTGATCTGTTAAAAACTGTGGATAGGAAGCTGCTAACAAACAAACTCACGCAGATAAAACCAAAACCTTCCTGAATATATCAGTGTATTAGTGGTCATGGTGGCACGGTGGTGTAGTAGTTACATGTTCACCTTACAGCAAGAAGGCCCTGGGTTTGAGTCCCAGGCTTGGCGAGGGCATTTCTGTGTGGTGTTTGCATGTTCTCTTGGTACTGTGCGTTTCCTCTGGGTATTCCGGTTTCCTCCAACAGCCCATAGACATGCGCATTCAGCTAACTGGCTGTTCCAAATTGCCCCTGAATGGTTCTTTGTGCTGGCCCTGTAATGGACTGATGAGTTGTTATGGGTGTACCCTGCCTTCACCCAAAGTCAGCTGAGATCACCCTCTGACCCTCTCGATCAGCTGTGAGAAGCTGTGTTAACTGTGGTTAAAGATGAAGCCTGCAGGAAGAAGGTCTTCAGGAAAAGAGATGGTGACTAGCCGTAATATAGATCATATCTTCAGATGATCTTCTCCCAACTTGAGAGCAGAGCAGGACATCGCAAAGTGCTGCTTCCGTGTTCGTAGTGCCGGTTTACTGGATGTCTCCACCCAGAAGCAGATTTACGCTCCACTATAATTCCAGTGATGAGACAAACCTCGGATAATCACAGTCCTCAGCGTTCGTGTGTAATCTCTCGAGCCGACATGATAATACGCTCAGGTAAATATCTCTCCAGTCCTGTCCACATGCCTGCTCCTGGTCTGTGGTTTATTTGTGCTCAGACCTGAGACAGACTCGAAAAAAGGGCTTCTTCAAACAAACACAGGACTCTGAGTGAGGATCAACCCTTCATTGTTCCCGTGGTTCCATCAGTCCACCTTGCAATTACTTTGAAAGACTTGGTTTCAGGGGTCAGGACCTTGCGAAAGGGAGAGACGTTCTCTGCTGTGCTTTATTTTGTACGTTTGGTTCAGGAGAACTTTTCCAAACAAACTCCGGCACATCCTCAGATCTGGATCCGAGTTCTGCTTGATGATGTTGGTGATAACCTGAATTTACACTCGTTCACTGCAGCTGAGCTTTTGCTCGGTCATATTTTACAGAAAGTACGTCACGGAAACTGAAGATCAAAGCGTGGCTTGAGGTAAGATCTAATGATACTCGGGTCAGCAAAAGAGAACTTCTAAATCAAGTGACTGAAACTGTGCGAGGTCATTGTGTCCTTTAAAAAGAAGAGCTGACCTTTATTCAGTCGCTCATTTCCTCTAATGTGATGCGCTATGGCTTCATCCCAGTCTATAAACACTTAGTTGGGAAGTACAGATGACCTTTACATGTCTGCGGTATCTCTGAGCAGATGTGCGTATCAGGGCATGTGTGTGTATCAGCGTGTGTTTGGGGGGGTTGGGCGGTTTGTGGTCAAAATATGTAAAGGTTTCAAACTAAAAATGGTTTGAAATAAGGAAGTCTGTGGCACAACCGCGGCTATCTGTTGACTGACGTCCTGACTGAACTTTATAAAAGGAACTCAGTGACTGTTTTAAATATAGAGGATAAATGAATCAATGATGGATATTAGTACAGAAATCACATTCATTGGTCTTAATATCAAAAGCAGAAATTTTTCATGGAAATTAAGAAAATATTTATTTATTCATTTCATTTACCAAACTGCTCAATCAAACCAGGGTCGCGATGCTGGAGCCTATCTCAGCCAACCCTAGACAAAGGCGATGGACACCATGAACAGCTCACCCAACCATCACATGACTACGTCAGGGCAATTAGTAACATACTTTTGACAATCCAAATATATGTGAGCCACTAGAGGCATTATACGGATTAATTCGCAGGGTCGTGTTTTGATTAAGAGCTAAAGTGAGTTGAAAATGGCCTGGATGAAAATGTGATATCGCCAAAAATACATCCTTCAAAGCAAAATCTTCCAGATGAGCAAGTTCGAATATCCATAAACACAATCTCTCCATGATAAAATACTTGTTTTAGAAAGGGTTCCGTGTCCACGTTGTTGTAAAACAATAGAAATCTCCACTTATTGTACTGATTTTCAGACGGCATTTGTGGTTGCTCAGGGTATTTCCTTATTATCCAAATTCACTACCAGAATCCCCTCCATACTTACAGAATCCCAGAAGGATTCCACCAATTATATAACACTAAACCAATGAGAAGAATCAAACACACATGACTCGGTGTAAATACAACTCATCTGTTGCTAGGAAGACACGAGTACGATGGTGCTGATTGGTGGAGAGTCAGATTCATTTAGTGTTTGGATGTTGGGGAGGTTCAGATGTGGACATTAAGAAACTGGTTCTGTAACTGTTATTACTATTTTCTCTAAAGTAGCATTTCCTGATTAGTGACTTTACAAAGTGATGTAACTCAGTCCATTTTCATGCTAATATATTACCTCATTCTGAAGCAGTGGATCACATGTACATAGAGAAAGAGCGCGTGAGAGCATACATTTTGTGACATGGCAAGGTTGTGGTTAGCACCTTACAACAAGAAGGTCCTGGGTTCAAGTCCCAGGCTTGGCGTGTGGAGTTTGCATGTTCTTCCTGTGCTTGTGTGGGTTTCCTCCAGATACTAAATAATACCAGATAATAAATCAATGATTCTGTGAAGTAAGAAATTTCCCAAAACCTCTGAAAGCAGAAACGTTCTGTAAGTGTTCACAGAATATTTAAGAAAAAAGTTACGCACTGTTTACTGGATCAAACATATCACTCATATAAGAAGCAGAGCTGACGGTAAAGTAGGATAGAAAATTTTCTTTAAGAGCATTAACTTCTGCACAAACTCACTTAATCAGTGATTTTATTCTAGGTAGGAGTTACTTGGAAAAATAGTGGCATATATTTTAAAAGACAGCTGAACTCCATCATGAGACACAATAAAAAGTCTGGAGTCTGGCTTCGAGTACGACCGCCCTGATAAGAATCAACACCATTAAAAAGCTTAATAATAAATAAAAAGCTTTCAGGGATTTAATTCAATTATATAATCTCAAAACAAAAATCTACATCATCAGCCCTTTTATTGAATTTCATTAAACTATTAGAAAATCCCACCCCTGACACAGGAAGAGGAGGGTTGGACAAGAACGTGTGATGTCACATCCAAATTCTCTGATAAAGATATCCTGAGTCATTCATTCCAAGATTTTCGTGAAATAATAAAATAAAGATTTGTTCAGCTTGGAAATTAAAAACATCACACGTTCCAGCAGACTGTTGATCCAGAGCACCATGACAATAACTACAAACCACAAAAATCCATCACTTGTGCATTCTCCTGTTCCCATCACACCGCACACCACAGACTGCTGGGAATTCTGAAGACATGTGGCATGAAGTAGATTGAAAATGTCCGATTGGTTAGTGAGTCTTCTTTTTTCACCATCGCAAACCTTTGTGAGCATCTTCAAATATTTGCTTTCCACAGCTCTGTGTGGGTATAGTGTGGATGCTTCTAATATAATGTAAGTATAGCATTAATATTGTGTATGTGTCAGCATAGTGTGGATAAGTGTTTGTATAGTGTGAGTACACTATGGGTATTGCAAGAGTGTAGTGAGTGTGGTGTGAGTATAGTGTGAGCATAGTGTAAGTATAGTGGGAGCATGGTGCAAGCGTAGTGTGAGTATTGTGTAAGTATGGTATGAGTAAAGTTTATGTACAGTGTAAATGTGTGAGCATAGTGTGCGTATAGTGTGAGTATGGCATGTGAAAAGTGTGAGTACAGTATGATTATGGTATGAGTATAGAGTGAATACAGTGTGATTAAATGTGAATACAGTGTAAGTATAGTATGAGTGCAGTGTGAACAGTGTAGTATGGAGTGTGAGTATTGTGTAAGTATAGTTTAAATACAGTGTGAGTACAGTACGAGTATAGTGTGGGTATAGAATGTAAACAGTGTAAGAATAGTGTGAGTATAGTGTGAGTGCAGTATGGTATAAGTATAGAGTAAGTATAGTGCAAGTACAGTGTGAGAATAGTGAGTATAGTGTAAGTGCAGTGTGAATGCAGTGTGAGTACGATGTGTGTACAATATGAGTATGGTATGAGTATAGTGTGAGTGCAGTGTGAGAGCAGTGTTAGTACAGTGTGAGTATAGTGTGAGTACAATGTAAGTATGGTATGAATATAAAGTAAGTATAGTGCAAGTATAGTGAGAATAGTGTGAGTACAGTGTGAGCATGGTATGAGTATAGAGTAAGTATAGTGCAAGTGCAGTGTGAGTATAGTGTAAGTACAGTGTGAATGCAGTGTGAGTACGATGTGTGTGCAGTGTATGGTATGAGTATAGTGTAAGTGTGGTGTGAGTGCAGTGTAAGTATGATGTGTGCACAGTATGAGTATGGTATGAGTGTAGTGTGAGTATAGTGTGAGTGCAGTGTGAGTATGGTATGAATATAGAGTAAGTGTAGTGTGAGGATAGTGTGAGTATAGTTAGTACAGTGTGAGTGCATTGCCAGTACAATGTGTGTACAGTGCGAGTACAGTGTGAGTCTAGTGAGTATAGTGTAAGTACGAGTACAGTGTGATAATAGTGAGTATAGTGTAAGTGCAGTGTGAGTTTTATGTGTGTACAGTGTATGGTATGAGTATAGTGTAAGTGCAGTGTGAGAGCAGTGTTGGTACAGTGTGAGTATAGTTAGTACAGTGTAAGTGCAGTGTGAGTATGATGTGTGTACAGTGTATGGTATGAGTATAGTGTGAGTGCAGTGTGAGTGCAGTGTTAGTACAGTGTGAGTATAGTGTGTGTTCAGTGTGTGTATGGTATGAAGATAGAGTAAGTATAGTGAGTACAGTGTGAGTACAGTTAGTACAGTGTAAGTGCAGTGTGAGTATGATGTGTGTACAGTGTATGACATGAGTATAGTGTGAGTGCAGTGTGAGAGCAGTGTTAGTACAGTGTGAGTATAGTGTGTACAGTGTGAGTATGGTATGAGGATAAAGTAAGTATAATGTTAGTGCAGTGTGAGTATAGTGTGAGTATAGTTAGTACAGTGTAAGTGCAGTGTGAGTATGATGTGTGTACAGTGTATGGTATGAGTATAGTGTGAGTGCAGTGTGAGAGCAGTGTTAGTACAGTGAGTATAGTGTGTGTACAGTGTGAGTGTGGTTAGTACAGTGTAAGTGCAGTGTGAGTATGATGTGTGTGCAGAGTATGGTATGAGGATAGAGTAAGTATAGTGTGAGTACATTGTGAGGATAGTTAGTACAGTGTAAGTGCAGTGTGAGTACGATGTGTGTACAGTGTATGGTATGAGTATAGTGTGAGTGCAGTGTGAGAGCAGTGTTAGTACAGTGAGTATAGTGTGTGTACAATGTGAGTATGGTTAGTACAGTGTAAGTGCAGTGTGAGTATGATGTGTGTGCAATGTGAGTATAGTGTGTGTACGGTGTGAGTATGGTATGAGTATAGAGTAAGTGCAGTGTGAGTATAGTTAGTACAGTGTAAGTGCAGTGTGAGTATGATGTATGTGCAGTGTGAGTATAGTGTGTGTACAGTGTGAGTATGGTATGAGTATAGAGTAAGTACAGTGTGAGTATAGTTAGTACAGTGTTAGTGCAGTGTGAGTATGATGTGTGTGCAGTGTGAATGAGATGAATGAATCAGTGTGATATACATTGCAGGAATACTCTGTAAGCTAAGCCGTGTAAAAATGAGGAAATGTTGAGTCATTATTTCCAGTTTAGCTTTTAATCATTAGTTGAATGTGGACGTGTCCTCAGTGAGCCATTCCTGTCTCTGCCTCCTGGCTGTGTGGTGAAATCATAACGCGGTGAATTCCTATTGTTATTTCACTCTGTACACACAGGAAACATGGTGAGTTCCTTTAATCTTTACTTTCTGTAAAATCTTGTACTTCTGAACCTCAAACACTTACTATTAACTTTAATAAAATATAAAAAGTATAAAAAAAAACATTTAAAGAATTCCTGAATAATAATGAGTATGTCCTGATCCTGAATAAAGGACAATTTATTTGATATTTATTATCATGTATGATCTTAATGTGTTCACAGACAGTGTTCCTTCATTCTGTAAATAATCTCCTAGAAATCTAGAATAATTTCAAGCCTGGGATCATTAATAAAAGATGGATTTCTTTGTAATAAAAGTCTGAAAGTAATAATTAAATAATGAATCTTTATGAAATAATTCGTGCAGCAGTACACACTTGGCACTGTAAACATTAAAGTTTTATTAAAGTATATGTTTGTATTTGTTGTTCTGTGTCAGTCATATTTTTTTTAACCCCGATTGGATTTTAAGTGGGTGTGAAATTTTACCGACCAATTAAAAACCAATCGTGCACCCCTGCAATGATGCGATACGCCAAAGTAAGCATGTCACTGCTTATCAGTAAACATTAATTACTTTTGAGCCTGTGAAAATGGGTGACAGGGTATAAAAATGGCTGAAATTCTTAAAATATTACTGCAATACTTTTATATTAAGGCTGAAAGTTGACATTTTTATCAAACTTTGGTTGCATTATTTCAAATCCATTGTGATTGTCTAGAGCCAACATTATGGAAATTGCAACACTGTCCCAATACTTATGGACATGAATGTTGCTGACCAGTGTGCAGAAGAAAAATCACTGGCCATTGAACACAGGGTAATTCGTGCATGTAGGGTGCCAATACTATTTACCAGTGATTCAGACTGCTGTTCTGATGTTCAGAAAGAAAATTCAGTCGTGTTCAGTATAACACATGCAGGAATTCTTACAGTAATGCAGCTCAGCCACTGCAGCGAATCCACTTCACAGCCACAAGCTAACTCATCCTCCTTTTATAGCTATTACTTTTGCCCTAAATAAATGAATCCTAATCCTATTTATATAAACATTTACCCAAACTAATTACTTTCTACTTTTTTCCCAGTTGCCCCCGGTAGCTGTGTTTCTGTTCTTGGTGTCCAGCGACGCCACCACTGTCAACGTTCCCCCTTTCAAATATGAAGACCCTGAAACGGGCGACGTGCTTCTCTGTCCACTTTGCCCACCAGGGACATTCGTGTCCTCGCCGTGCACTCACACCCTCAACACGACGTGTGTGCCCTGTCCTGAGCAGCACTTCACCCAGTTCTGGAACTTTCTGCCGAAGTGCCTGTACTGCTCCAACATCTGTGAGGGAAATCGAAGGGTTAAAACGCAGTGCTCCGCCACAAACAACCGAGAGTGCGAGTGTAAAGAAGGACACTACTGGCGGGACGACTTCTGCATCCCACACACACATTGTCCTCCTGGAATGGGTGCCAAACTAATCGGTAAACAGGAAAAAATACGTCTTACTGACAGTTAAAATATATTATGTACATACACATGCTAGCTGCAAACATCTGTAAATAAGAAACCATACTCGGGGGTGGAGTCTGGTTCAACTTTGCAGTTGTGAGATGTTCCTTTGAGAAATTGTCTGAAAAAGTTTCTCATTTGAGGGTTTTTTTTTTTTGTTGTTGTTGCTGTTTTTCAATATTTAAAAGCTTTGGGTGAAACATTTTTGCATTTTGAATGAAAAAGTTTTTTGTGCAAGAGTGAAAAAGAACAATTGGCAGTGTTTTTTTATCTCATAGTTTATGTGTTTGTGTCAGA
The DNA here is from genome assembly GCA_030014195.1 of Neosilurus mollespiculum. NCBI lineage: Eukaryota > Metazoa > Chordata > Actinopteri > Siluriformes > Plotosidae > Neosilurus > Neosilurus mollespiculum. The sequence goes on from JAQMYF010000001.1 coordinate 67,826,716, forward strand.
ATTACACAAAATTTGTTTGGATTTTCATGCAATGTCTACTGGAGGCAGGGCTTTCAAAAAGAAAGATGATAGGATCAAAATCTGAAATCCAGGAATTTTTTAAAGGATTCCTCAACATTGTGAGTGAGATAGGATTATTTATTTTTAATTTTTTTGGAAGTGTGGTACTACAGCAGGCCCAGCAGAGGGTGCTGTTTACTCTCTAGTGCTGTTGTTGTTTTGACTTGGTGAAGGTTTGCACTTCCAGACTTCATCGTTCATTTTCTGAACCACATAATCCTAATTAGGGTCGCAGGGAGGCTGGCGCCCATCTCAGCTGACCCTGCGCGAGGGCAGACTACACCCTGGACAGCTCAACAGGCCATTGCAGGGCAGAAACACGCAGACAGCAATGCAGCCTCCTCTTTACAAAAGTCAGCAATGGTTCTTTTACATGCCTCTTAAAACAGACAGGGAGAGACATGGCTGGCCTTTGATAACCCAGTTAGCTGCACTGGGGGCACTTCCAACGTGCTCAACAGTAATCCACAAATGGTTTATTATAGTTATAGTTATAATGGAATGTCTCCCCCTACTGGGTGTCTGATGAACATCTTGCAGTATGTTAAACAATAGGGATTGTTGTGGGATTTTTTTTTTTTATGTGATCCCATGGAAGGATCACCTCCAAAATTTAATGGCTTGTTACTTGTACCACACCCTACTCTAGAAAAGAAATTCATCCATATATGTGCAGCACTTTTTGAGTTATCTTGCACAAAAACAAACCTGGTGAAGCTAACTAAGTTCATACCTGACTTCCATGAGTACAACTCAGAACCGAAGTCTTTACCAGAAAAACAATGAAATTCTTTTGGAATTGTACGCATGTATTTGTGTATGTATGCACGATCATAATCTCACAACTTGTCCACAGGTAACACTTATAATGACACTCAGTGCGAGATTTGTCCCAGTGGTACATTTTCGGCAGAGACGTCCTCCAGCGCGCAATGTATAAAACACAACGACTGTAAGTCGCTTCATGTCCTTCTTCCAGGCAGGACGTGGCACGACAGCATCTGTTCATCATGTGATCAACTTACTAATGAAGGTGTGTTTTGGAAGATGTTAAAAGAGAGTTCATTGTAACATCAGAAGTGTAGGGGTCATCATGTGTGTGTGTGTTTATTTCAGAATCTGGGGGGATAAACCTGCTCCGAAACATCCTACCAGGACTTTTCTCTCACCGGAAGATCAAACTGAGCAAACTGAAGAGATTTGTTAATTTCCTCGATGAAAGAGACAGCAGACGTCGGCTAAGATTCCTCTACAGGAAAGCGTTGCTGCTCCGCTACATCGCTGAGTGGACTGAAAACGCTTCCACGCACCAGCTGAAGGCTTTACCCAAGATGCTTCAGAAATCAGGTCTCCGAAGCGGTGCCGAAAACATCCAGAAGCTGATGACCAGGATAAACGAGAGGGTGTCCCTGTGCCAAAACCATTAGGACTTGGTTTATCGTTGTGTTCTGGGGGAACGCACTCAGTATTCTCTCTCTCTCTCTCTCTCTCTCTTTCTCTTTCTCTTTCTCTCTCACACACACACACCAAGATGCCGTAGCAATAAAAGCTAACAATCACTCTCCTGTGTTATTCATTACACCAAACCACTAAACGCTTGCATTTCACCGAACATCACACACTTCTTCACACATACAAAAACATTGTCCTTGTCTTCTTCTAACCAGCTTTGGAGTCCACGGTAACCTCAGATTCCTGTTCTTCATATCAGGAGAGGAACCTAATGTTGTCTTCTGCTGTTGTACTTCATCCACATCAAGGTTTGAAGTCTTGTGATGCGTTTCTGCTCATCACAGTTGTACAGAGTGGCTAAGTCAGCATAGCCTTCTTGTGAGGTCAAAATCAGCGAGTACAAAAATGTCCTATCAATCACGTCACGGTCAACGTCTCACGCTGGGATTTTTTCCTGCATTATCACGTTTAGATTTATTGATAAACAATTACGAGCACATTCATAGGTGCAGATTTATACATGACCCGGCGGCATAGTGGTTAGCATGTCCACCTCACAGCAAGAAGGTCCTGGGTTCAAGTCCCCGGATCGGCAAGGACATTTCTGTGTGGAGTTTGCATGCTCTCCCGGTGCTTGCCAAACATATGCATGCTGGGCTAATTGGCTGTTCTAAATTGCCCCCAGGTGTGAGTATGAATGGTTTTGTGTGTAATGGCAAGCTGTTCAGTGTGTACCCCGCCTTCACCACGTTGGCTGAGATAGGCTCCAGCCTCCCCGTGACCCTAGTGATTAAAGGCAAAGACAACAATTGCTAAAAGTGAAGCTCAATCTAAACTTAATATTAAAATCTGTCTGTGTGCAAAATGTTAGTTTGAGTGATTATGTTAAAAACTGAGTCGTAGAATGATGATGTCATCAAGGTCCGAGTTAACAGGAGGAGTATGGTTTTACTATTCTACTGGTTTCCCACTGCACAGGAAATGATTTTAATCTAAACCCTTTAACACCTCCAACACAATTCTGTCAATAAATGGTGTGAACGTATCAAATTCCTGGACCTGTCCTTGTTAACTTGGGTTTTGATGACATCATCATTGTGAGACTCAGCTTTCAAATAGACAAAACTGTCCATAAAATCGTATAAACAGAAGCTATCGGCCTCAAATTTTGCACACAGAAATATATTAATCTGGAGATTTGAACAGGATTAACTTTTAATGAGTGTTGTCTTTATCTTTAAGTGGTTCAGCAAATGAATGAATAGATGAATGAATAAGGATTTTATAGAAAGGGTCCCTGATGCTAGAATTTTTTATATAAAGTTATTTTAATATTGTAATAGTTTGATGCCTGAACACAGAAGTACTGAAGAAGAAATACAGTACATAAAGAAATCTCCTTACAAAATGAAGGAGCATCATACCATCCAAATAGCTTTCATATTGTTGGGGATCCAAAGACTACAAATCCCACAGTTTAAGGGTTATGGAATAGGGGACAAGAGTAAGAACAGGAGCAGGGGACAGAAAAAAGGAACAGGAATAAAGGGAAAAAATAGGGGGCAGGAATAGGGGACGTTCAATCTTGGTCTGTATCCATCTGTTTAAGCAGCACACTGACCACAAAAAAGAGCTGGTTATTTAAACAGGACATCATACACACAATTACAGGAAATTACATGGACGTTATTTCAGTTCTTTAGCCTCCTCCATCTCCCTCGTTCCATTATTCAGCTCCTCAGCTCATCCTCCGAAAGCCACTAACACCAGTCTGTTAGTTAGTTTACATGAGGGGGAACTCCACCGAACGTCTCCACCAAACTCTTTTATGGCTCTCTGGAATAGAAAGTGTTTCCAGCGCGGCCCTGGTGTCAGGCCTCAAGGCTACGTTCAGAAAAAGAAGAGGGGAAAAAAACGCAGGAACAAGTGAAAGTCGTTATTTTTTCGTGGGAGGAATTTCCCCAGGAAGCTGGCGAGCAAGACCGAAGCCAAGAAGCCGAGACACAGCAGACAGATGGGACGAGACGAGACGCTTCTGTCCCATCAGACAGCGTGATTCACCTCGCTGCCCTCTGCTGCACGGACACTTATTTATTTTTTCTCTTCTTGCACAATGCATGGAAAGTTCCAGACACCTCAGACCCGAGGCCTGGGCAAACACTGACGCATGTTTTCACAACTGACTTTCCTTTTTACTATCTCTCCACAGACATCTCTCAGAGAGGAACCGGAGCCTCACCGGAACAATCCATACAGCAGCTTTAACTGTAGATCTGGTTCCTATTAACAGGCTGGTTCTAATGTGCTATCTTTTCCATGGTAACAGCAGATGTTTATGTAACATGTAAGGAAGGAGTCTCCAGTGTCAGTGCTTTGTAACACACGGAGGTAAAACTGTAACTTTAAGTTTTCTGACGTCTTCAGAGCAGAAGAGTTTTCACTTCTTAGCAGGAACTTTTAATGAAAAATTACATTTTATTATTTTATTTATTCATTTATTTTTTGCTTTATTATAAAGGATTAAAAGACGAAGTGTTTATTGTCGCTGCAACAGCACTGATAACAGAAACCGACTTGTTTTAGATACATTCTAAAATAATAAAGGTAATTATACAAGGATAAAAAACAAAGTGTCGTTCTTTAATAAAATGAAAATAAAAATACACACAGCAAGAAGGTCCCGGGTTCGATTCCCGGGCTCGAGGTATTTCTACGTGGAGTTTGCATGTTCTCGCTGTGCTTGTGTGGGTTTCCTCTGGGTAGTCAGGTTTCCTCCCACAGTCTAAAAACATGCACATTAGGCTGATTGTTCCAAATCACCGCTAGGTGTGTGAGTGAGTGTGAATGGTTGTGTGTGTGTTTGCCCTGCAATGGCCTGGCGAGCTGTTTAGGGTGTACCCCGCCCTTGCCCAGAGTCGGCTGAGATGGGCACCAGCCTCCACGTGACCCAAATTAGAATTAAGTGGCTAAGAAAATAAATGAAAGCATGAATTATTAATATTTATAGTTATTATCCTTTTGAAATAGTCATTCGTTTTTATTTTTATTTCATCTTTCAGTCATTCTTACCTCTTAGCCATACTTAGCATCTGCCTGTCTGTCTGTCTGTCTGTATGTCTGTCTGTCTGTCTGTCCGTCTGTGCGTGCGGTATTTTTATTTAATGTTGATGTTCGTTTTAGTTGTTACTTTATTGCACATGACCGCCACCTTCAGGAAAGAGTCTGTTACTGCTTCATCTTCATTTTAAAAGTGGTGTAGCGACCACAGCGCTAATCAAACAACAAAACAAGCCCCTTGTTTAAATTTTACCTGCAATTATTTTTCATTTTCCTTTTTGTTGAATTGTTTTTTGTATATATTTTGTGTAACGTTTCCGCTTTCCTGCTTTTCTAGCGTACACTCTCCTGCACTGAACCAATCACACATATCAACCATTTACAGCATTTGGCAGACGCTCTTATCCAGAGCGACTTACAATTAACATTTTTATACAACTGAGCAGTTAAGGTTAAGGGCCTTGCTCAAGGGCCCAGCAGTGGTGATAGTGGGGATTGAACCGCGGACCTTCGTATCTGCTGACCATCGCCTTAACCATTAAGCCACCACTGCCCACCAGTCTCCTGCCGGTTTCTCTTCTTGTTTATAAATTGTTTCATCCTATAAGGGGCACAAGGAGGGTGGAGCCTATTTCAGCCAACACTGGGTGAAGGCGGGGCACATCCTGAACAGCTCAGGAACAGGCAGTTAGCCTAATGTGCGCGTCTTTAGATTGTGGGAGGAAACCGAACCCGGAGGAAACCCACACAGGCACACGGACAACATGCACACTCCACTCAGAAACCCCCTCTCTGAGCCCGGGACTTGAAGCCAGGACCTTCTAGCTGTGCGGCGGATGTGCTAATCACTACACTGTGCTGAACTGATAGATTCAGATCAATAAAGTAAATTTTTACACTTCTCTGGTTACTGCAGGTTTTTTTTACTATTTGGCAGTAAAACCATGTTAGCAGTGATAAGTGATGAATTTATGAAATCCTTCCCCAGAGCTCTTCCTGAATGTCCTGCCATGTGGACGATAAACAGAACGCTGCTGTTTTCTTCTCTAATCTTTTTGAAAGAACATTGGCCTCCTGTGTACATTAATTATAAACTTTAGTGTTTTTGTCTCGTTCTAATTGCGAGAACGGAGTGCCAAGCAGTCGTACGGGAAATGTTTTGGAAATTATCAGGAGTTTTTTTTTTTTTTTAAGCACAAGCATGACCTCAAGACCTTGCCCATTTTTTCGAAATATCATCTCCATCAGATCTTCCGTCCAAAAATACTTTAAAAATGAAAGTGGCTGAAGTTAAACATTCTGACTGGCCTCACACCCTGGCTTTACTCCTACCAACACACCTCACTGACACACGCCAGTTCACCAGAGGAAATGACATGAACAAGGACAAACACGCGTGTTTTCGCCACTCGGGACTTTAGGCTACTCCATCATACTAATGTGAATGCTTTGCTTTGTGACTGCTGGCGCTGCTCTCACACGACCTATGAAATATCAAATGAGTTCAGACGGCTGTGGGGTGTTGACCTGCTCTCTAAAGCTATACTCCGCCACCCCACCGCTTTTTATTTATTAAACCCATTTCTCCAAAGTCAGGAAGGAATCAAAACCACCAGAGACTCAGCAATAATACTCTATTACAGCCCAGTCTAGCCCAGTCAAGAACATTACAGCCCAGTCTAATCCATCCCAGAACATTACAGTCCAGTCTAATCCATCCCAGAACATTACAGCCCAGTCTAGCCCAGTCAAGAACATTACAGCCCAGTTTAATCCATCCCAGAACATTACAGCCCGGTCTAGTCCAGTCCGGAACAATACAGCCCATCCCAGTCTAATCCATCCCAGAACATTACAGCCCAGTCTAATCCAGTCCAGAACATTACAGCCCAGTCTAATCCAGTCCAGAACATTACAGCCCGGTCTAATCCATCCCAGAACATTACAGCCCGGTCTAATCTAGTCCAGAACATTACAGCCCGGTCTAATCCAGTCCAGAACATTACAGCCCAGTCTAATCCATCCCAGAACATTACAGTCCAGTCTAATCCAGTCCAGAACATTACAGCCCAGTCTAATACATCCCAGAACATTACAGCCCAGTCTAATCCAGTCCAGAACATTACAGCCCAGTCTAATCCATCCCAGAACATTACAGTCCAGTCTAATCCATCCCAGAACATTACAGCCCGGTCTAATCCAGTCCAGAACATTACAGCCCAGTCTAATCCATCCCAGAACATTACAGCCCAGTCTAATCCAGTCCAGAACATTACAGCCCAGTTTAATCTAGTGAAGAACATTACAGCCCGGTCTAATCCAGTCCATGACATTACAGCCCAGTCTAATCCAGTCCAGAACATTACAGCCTGATCTAATCCATCCCAGAACATTACAGCCTGATCTAATCCAGTCCAGAACATTACAGCCCAGTCTAATCCAGTCCAGAACATTACAGCCCGGTCTAATCTAGTAAAGAACATTACAGCCCAGTCTAATCTATTCCAGAACATTACAGCCCAGTCTAATCCATCCAAGAACATTACAGCCCGGTCTAATCCAGTCCAGAACATTACAGCATGATCTAATCCATCCAAGAACATTACAGCCCGGTCTAATCCAGTCCAGAATATTACAGCCCAGTCTAATCTAGTAAAGAACATTACAGCCCAGTCTAATCCAGTCCAGAACATTACAGCCCAGTCTAATCTAGTGAAGAACATTACAGCCCGGTCGAATCCAGTCCATGACATTACAGCTCAGTCTAATCCATCCCAGAACATTACAGCCCAGTCTAATCCAGTCCAGAACATTACAGCCCGGTCAAATCCATTCCAGAACATTACAGCCTGATCTAATCCATCCCAGAACATTACAGCCCAGTCTAATCTAGTGAAGAACATTACAGCCCAGTTTAATCCAGTCCATGACATTACAGCCCAGTCTAATCCAGTCCATGTCATTACAGCCCAGTGTAATCCAGTCGAGAACCTTACAGCCAGGTCTAATCCATCCCAGAACATTACAGCCCAGTCTAATCTAGTCAAGAACTTTACAGCCCAGTCTAATCCAGTCCAGAACATTACAGCCCGGTCTAATCCATCCCAGAACATTACAGCCCAGTCTAATCCATCCCAGAACATTACAGCCCAGTCTAATCCAGTCCAGAACATTACAGCCCGGTCTAATCTAGTGAAGAACATTACAGCCCAGTCTAATCCATCCCAGAACATTACAGCCCAGTCTAATCCATCCAAGAACATTACATCCCGGTCTAATCCAGTCCAGAACATTACAGCCCAGTGTAATCCAGTCCAGAACATTACAGCCCGGTCTAGTCCAGTCCAGAACATCTAGTTCAGTCCAAAATAACCCAGTCCAGGTTCATTCAGTCTATTTCAATCCAGCCCAGTAGAATCCGGTCTAATCCAGTCCAGGATAGTCCAATCCAGTCCAGCCCAGCCCAATCCAGCCCATTCTAGTTCAGTCCAGTTTGATCCAATCTAGTCCAGTTGACTCCAGTCCAGTAGAGTTCAGTCTAATTAAGTCCAGTGGGTGGAGTCTAGTCCAGTCCAGTACAGCCCAGTACAAGTCAATCCAATCCAGCCCAATACAGCCAAGTCCAATCTCATAAACTTCATTCATTCATTCATTTTCTGAACCGCTTATTCCTAATTAGGGTCACGGGGAGGCTGGCGCCCATCTCAGCCGACTCTGGGCGAGGGCGGGGTACACCCTGGACAGCTATCTCATAAACTTCCACCTAGAATTGTACATCCCAGTCCACACCAGACCAATATATTTCCTTCCAGCCCAGGAGAATCTAGTTTAGTTTTGTTTATTCCAATCCAGCCCAGCCCTGCCTCGTCAAGTCCACTCCAGCCCAATAGAGCCCAGCCCAGTCCAGCAAAATCCAGTCCAGCCCAATCCAGTGTAGTGCAGTTCAGTTGATCCCAGTCCAGAATGACCGGGTCGAGGACCATCACAGCCTCATGTCATGTCAAACCGTCCACCTGTAAATGTGTTCCAGAGGAACGATGTAATAAGTTGTGATGTCATCACACGAGTCCAGACCTCATGCAGCAATGTTTAATATTGTTATTATGATTAATAAAACTCTTTCTGTTCTTTTACTGAGCCTATGTTCTCTCTCATCATAGCGTTTCTCTAATAAACTTTCCTTCATTTTTATTTTTTTTATATTGATCGGTTTCGTTGTTGTTGGTTTTTATACAAATAATATTTTATTTTAAGAATAGTTTAGAGTGGGTGGCACGGTGGTGCAGTAGCTGGCATGTCCGCCTCACAGCAAGAAGGTCCCGGGTTCGATTCCCGGGCTCGGAGTGTTTCTGTGTGGAGTTTGCATGTTCTCCCTGCGATTGCGTGGGTTTCCTCAGGGTACTCCGGTTTCCTCTCACAGTCCAAAAATATGCACGGTAGGCTGACTGGTGATTCCAAATCTCCCCAGGTGTGAGAGTAAGTATGAATGGTTGTGTGTGTATGTTGGCCCTGCGATGGTTTGGTAAGCTGTTCAGGGTGTACCCTGTCTTCACCCAGAGTCAGCTGAGATGGGCACCAGCCTCCCCGCGACCTTAATTAGGACTAAGCGGCTCATAAAATAAATGAATTAATGAATGAATGATCCTGTAGGTCTGGATTGAAGGGGTGTCTCCTGATTCCTCCGAGTGTTGGTACATCCTGAAAGATGACGGACTCCACATCACCGGCTGAAGCAGGACTCAGAGTTTAAATTAGCTTCAGTCGAGTTTAGTACTGCAGAAAAAATATTTTAATGGATCTTTTACCTTCCAAATGATAAATGCAACAAATTATTAATGCTAATCTTATGCTAATCTACTAAACATGCTAATTACATGCTAATCCTAAAATTTGCACATGCTCATTTATCAACCTATACATTAATTACACACGAGTCTAATGAACTGTACTTGGTACACATGTACAGAATAACCACGTGGGGATCTTCTGGGACTTCCTGTTCTGGACTTTTTTTGAGAGTGTCAGCGATGCGTGGAATTAGAAGAATGTGAGAGTCAGTCATCACTCTCGTTTCCTTTATTAACTCCTGATTTAAACAAACAGACTATTAACAAACGGAATACTTTCACCTCATGATCGCAGACACGGCTCTTAAAGACACTCTGAGACTTTATAAACTGTTTATTTGTGTGAATAAATTCCTTTGAGAGGAAACTCTGTGGATACAATCCAGATAAGACAGCACGTCAGGCCTATGTATGCTATAAATAGGCACGGTAGGCTGGAGATCGCTATCGGTTGCCGACGTAGGGCTGATGTTAGCAAAACATCTGACGGCCTACGTTCACCTCAAGAACGGATCAGCAGAAAAATACTTTTGCGACGGCCCAACGTTGGCCCGCTGTCGTGATATATATTAATGCTTTTTATTGTAAATCACTGGAACAGGCCTAAAATTATATTTACGTCGGACCTACATAGGGTCAACGTAACATCGTGCACTTGTACTAAATATGTATGCTAGGCCTATGGCTAGTAGATATTTTAATGGCTTTTTTTTTTTTTTTTTAAACACGCGTACAAATTATCCGAGATTCACCCAGGAAATGGGGTCCAACTGTTTGTTTTAACAACCAGAGTGCGCAGTGCCCACGCTCCGTTTAACGAGACAAGTACATGCAGGTCAAGCACTCTGACCAAGGCTTGCTCTCAGTCTCATTGTCATTCGGATCACCTCGCCTATTTCCGTGATGACAAATAAGACTCGGACGTCACGGCCGCCATATTGGCGTATGTAGACAATGGCTCATGCTGTAGTATGGTGCAGTTACTGCACTACAGTCATCACAATGCATCAAACAAAAGAGAGCAGAAGTAGATCCCTCTGAAATATGTTTATAATTAATTATATAACTTAATTTTACTTCACAAATACATTAGTAAAAGTTAAGCGCTATTAAAATACCGTGTATGAACCTTGATTTTTTTACTTTCATCGCACAAACAACATGTGTATTCTTGTATCATGTAGTCACATGATCAAAAAAGTAGTTTCCAAATATGGCGTACATAATGTCCGAGTCTATGTTCTACCGGACATGGGCGAGGAGCTCCGAGTGTCTCACTGTCTGCAGTCGAGCGGGAAAGAGAAGTAAACCAATATTCCGATTGATGTATAAGAATTATTGGATTATCAGAGAACCCTGTGATAGCAGTATCAACGGTAAGTGCCCAGATTATTTTGCACTCATACATTTTATATACAATTGTAGAAAGGCCCTGTTTCTTGATTTTGAACGCATGGCTGGCCTTAACAGTGTGAGTAACACGTGGGGCAAACGTAACATTTTGTGTTAAATGTTACATCATAACAATTGCATAGTTTTGTGTGATTGCAGGAGCGATAATGAAAAACCCGGCGGCCACAGCAGCAGAGGCCGAGGGTGAAAAACACATGCGTGAATGGCTGCGTCTCGCCAAAGACCGAAATGGTGGGAGGAGGGAGAGGCAGCAAGAGCAGCGGACGGATTGGTAAACGTTTGTAGAATATCGATTTTAATTTAGCACCTTTAAATTTAGCGGTTCTGCAAAAATGGGTAATTAGCACCGTGATAAAGTAAAAGTACTTAAGTAAATAGTACTTAAGTTTAAATAATACCAATTATACACTGTTTACATGAGAGGTTCCGGTATTTAAGTGAATGGAACTGCATGTATAATATACATTGTTCACTCTGGATGTAGGAGAAATAAATAGTTCATTATATTAAACATGACATGCTGCCTTATTTTGTGGACAGAAAAATTCAGGCTTTATGTCAAGGAGCAAATTTCTGGGGGGGGTTTATGTACACCAGAACATCCTGTTCCACTGTCTGGATTTTAGCTACAGTAGAAAAATTATGTTTTAAAGTACGTATAGCTCTGATGGTGGAATTAAGTGCAGTTGCAGTATTTGTCCCAAACATGATGACTGTCCTTGTATGCTGCAGTGGAAGTTATGAAAGAGTAAATGATAGCCCAGGTTTTAAGAGAGGGTTAACATTGGGCGAAGAGAGGGTCCCCGTAGGCTGGAAAGCCTGCTGATGTTGGCACTACATAATCGGCCCTACGAACAGCCTATGAGCAAACTTATGTAGGGTCTATGTAGGCACCCTATGTAGGGCCTACATATCCTTATGTAGGCTGCTGACGTAGGGCCTACGTGTTGCCTACGTAATTGTTGTGTCTGGGAAACCTCAGAAACCAAACCAGCTGCCTGCAGTCAATTTCAATATTACGGGATCTGTCAGGAATTGGATGTTGAGACTTTGTAATTTTAAACAATTCTCTATGCTTCTGGAACTCTATATTGTTTAACAGATTGTGAAATATGAGTGTGTGTTGCCCTCTAGTGGTTAAAACTGGTATTGCGTAAGTTAATGTCCTGCTTTTTGTTTCTCGAGTGGTTATCACGTCCGCCTCACAGCAACGTGAGGTTCGATTCCCGGGTTCGATTCCTGGGCTCAGGGTGTTTCTGTGTGGAGATTGCATGTTCTTGTATGGGTTTCCTCAGGGTACTCCGGTTTCCTCCCACAGTCCCAAAAACATGCACAGTAGACTTATTGGCTGTTCCAAATCGCCCTGGTGTGAGTGTGTGTGTGAATGGTTGCTTGTGTGTTGGCCCTGTGATGGTTTGGTGAGCTGTTCAGGGTGTACCCCACCTTCACCCAGAGTTGGCTGAGATGGGCGCCAGCCTCCCCGCGACCCAAATTAGGATTAAGCAGCTTACTCGGAGGAAACTCACAGACAATATGCAAACTCTACACAGATACACCAATGCTGAGCCTGGGACTTGATGATGATGATAATGATGATGATGATGATGAGTTTTCCTCCCACAGTCCAAAGACATGCTCATTTGGCTGTTCCAAATCACCCCTAGGGGTGAATGTGAGTGTGAATGGTTGTGAGTGTGTAGGCCCTGCGATTCTCCCATAGTCAGCTGAGATGGGCTCCACCCTCCCCACGACCACAATAGAAATAAGCAGCTTTTACACTAATAAATAATTTTAAATATTAATTTTAAATAATTCATTTTACACTGAATGAATGAATGAATGAATGATAATCCATCCACTCTTTCATTCATTCATTTTTAAGACGTTTAATCCTAATTTGGGTCGTGGGGGGGCTTGAGCCCATCTCAGCTGACTCTGGGCGAAGGCAGGGTACACCCTGAACAGCTCACCAAACCATTGCAGGGTCAACATACACACAACCATTCACATTCATACTGTGCATGTTTTTGGACTGTGGGAGGAAACCATTGTACCTGGAGGAAACCCACACAAGCACGGAAGAACATACAAACACCACACAAAAACACCCTGAGTAGTAGAACCCAGGCCTTCTTTCTGTGAGGAGGACTGAGCCACCAGGCCTGCCTGATAATGATAATAATAGTAAAAATAAATAAATAAATAAATAAATAAATAAATAATAAAAATAATAATAATGATGATGATGATGATGATGATGATGATAATAATAATAATATTAATAATAATAATAATGATAATAATAATGATAATAATAATAATAATAATAATAATAATAATAATAATGTATTCATCATCTTCCGCTTCTTCCGGGGTCGGGTCGCGGGGGCAGCAGCCTAAGCACTGAGGTCCAGACGTCCCTTTCCCCATCCACTTCCCCCAGCTCTCCCGAGGGGGATGCCAAGGCATTCCCAGACCAGTCGAGAGACGTAGTCCCTCCAGCGTGTTCTGGGTCGGCACCGGGGTCTCTTCCCAGTCGGACATGCCCGAAACACCACACCAGGGAGGCGTTCGGGAGGCATTCTAATCAGATGCCCGAACCACCTCTCAACACGAAGGAGCAGCGGTTCTACTCCGAGCTCCTCCCGGATGACAGAACTCCTCACCTTATCTTTAAGGGAGAGACCTGCCACCCTGCAAAGGAAGCTCATTTCAGCCGCTTATATTCACGATCTTGTTCTTTTGGTCACTACCCAAAGCTTGTGATCATAGGTGAGGGTAGGAACGTAAATTGACTGGTAAATTGAGAACTTTGCCTTCTGGCTCAGCTCCCGCTTCACCACGATGGACCGGTACAAGCTCCGCTTCACAGCAGAGGCTGCACTGATCCGCCTGTCAATCTCCCGCTCCATCCTTCCCTCACTCGTGTACAGGACCCCGAGATACTTGAACATCTCCACTTGGGGCAAGACCTCATTTCAGACCCGGAGGGGGCATTCCACCCTTTTTCGCCTGAAAACCATGGCCTCGGACTTGGAGGTGCTGAGTCTCATCCCAGTCGCTTTACACTCAGCTGCGAGTGAGAGCTCCAGCGAGAGCTGAAGGTCCTGGCTCGATGAAGCCAAAAGGACAACGTCATCTGCAAAAAGCAGAGACGAGATC
>JAQMYF010000001.1:67846295-67858474 GCA_030014195.1 Neosilurus mollespiculum
ATGTAATTGTGTTTATATATGTTACAGTCAGATTGTGAAACCAGTTAGTTCGTGAAATTCTTAAAACTTTTAGTCAAGTATTTCGCGAAATGACTCGTTTCACAATCTGACTGTAACATATATATATATATTTATATAATATCTGTGAAATAAAAGTCCTGAAGGAAAGTGATATCGTACCATGAGATCACTGAAGTTTAAAACTCTTTGACTGTTTAGTATTGAGTACTTAGTGAGGAGTGAATGATACTGATGGTGATTTCATGATAAAAAAACTTTAGGGAAATAAAGAGGGCGTGGTCACTGTGTGTAGCTCGTACTGTTAGCTTGCTTTGCAACTGTAATCTGAGAAGGAGGCCGAGTGTAACGTAACTGATTATCTCCTCATGTGAACAGGCCACGCCTACAGGTGACTTGTCTCCTGCTAGTTGGAACGTGTGTGTGTGTGTGTGTGTGTGTGTGTGTGTGTGTGTGTGTGTGTGTGTGTGAGAGAGAGAGAGAGATGGTCTGTTGAGTTTTGCTTGAATGAGATATACTGTATATAAGGACTCTAGATGTGTCCAGATGTAAACATACAGATGTTTTCGAGGTGTGTAAACAGCATGCGAGTGATTAATCTCAGTCCAGAAAACTCCAAGATAACTCCATGATGCAGAAGCGTGAAGTGAACATAAAGGTGAAATCCAGAAACTAGACCAATGGGAACTTACTTTTTCCGGCAACATCTGGAGCATTTTGATGTGGCTCGCCAAGAAGAGCAGAATATCTCCACAGCCAGCAGGTCAATATCAGGGCGGTCAGAGGGCAGGGAATATATTCACTGTATTAGGAACATGGTGACTCTTGGTAGATTTGTTATGATAAACTGAAGGAGAAACAGGTTTAGATGATTCTCGTCTATAATTTATTCTAGATTCCACAGTGGATAAACCATGATAGTAATTAGTACATGCATCGTGATGCCGTGTTTTCATTCAGGATCTACTGGAATACATGTCTACCAATGTACATAGAAATATCACAAAGCATTTAGGTTCTACAGAGGCCTTAGTGTGAGGAAGGGTAGACCAGGGGGACGACTCAGTTTGGCCATTTGGAGAAGCAAAGTGTTAAAAACTGACTTCAGATTCCTACAGATTTCCTTTACAGGTGTGTGTATGTCCACAGTGCTGACTTTGGACAGTGCTTAGGATAAAATCCATGGAACCCAATTGAGGTGTCATCATCATCATCATTATCATCATTATTATCTTCTTCCGCTTGATCTGGGGTCAGGTTGCAGGGGCAGCAGCGTAAACAGTGAGGTCCAGATGTCCCTCTCCCCAGCCACTTCCTCCAGCTCTTCTGGGGGGGGCACCGAGGCGTTCCCAGACCAGTCGAGAGACATAGTCCCTCCAGCGTTTTCTGGGTCAACCCCAGGGTCTCTTCCTGGTTGGACATGCCCACAACACCACACCAGGGAGGCGTTCTAATCAGATGCCTGAGCCACTTCAACTGGCTCCTCTCAGCGCAGAGGAGCAGCGGTTCTTCTCCGAGCTCCTCCCGGATGGCTGAGCTTCTCACCCAATTGAGGTGTGTTTTTATAAATCACATGTGGATTATTTTGTCAACCCAGATGTCCTACTTTACACAACACACTCCGGTTCGTCCTCCCAGACTCTAACAGTGTGTTAGGGGTGGGGGTGTGGTGGCTTGTCAGTGAGAGCGAAAACAATGCTGGAATGTCCCTGGAATTTTCCCAGAATTCCATGGCGGTTCTTGAGGCATGAAAATGAAAACGTTGTCTCTGGCACTTCCCTCTTTAAATTACTGAGCAAATAAACACATGACTATCAGCCCGGGTGTAGAACCCTGCCCAAAAAATCACCACAGCAGCTTCATTTTCACCATCCAGCAGCGGTCCGGGGCAGAAATGATGGACAGAGCAAATAAGATAATGATTTAATAAAGATAGGCGTCCAAGCGCCGGTCTGGGTCGAGTTAAAGCCGCGATGTGATTCAGGTGTGATGTATCAGATTTTACATTGTCTGCAAACTCCAGTTGATTTTTCATGAGGAGGAGGAGGAGGAGGAGGAGGAACAGTTAGAGGAGTAATAATGATGCACCTCAGTGGATGAACCTGGTCTGGGAGGACGTGTGGAGAGACGGCGGCTTGCAGACAGACAGTGAAACCTCAATCACTCACTCACTCATTAGCCGAATCGATTACTCTTACTAGGGTCAGAGGGGGACTGGAGCCTGTCGCAGCCGACACTGTGGAAAGGCGGGGTACACCCTGAACGGTTCGTCAGGCTATTGTAGGGCAACACACAACCATTTAGCCACTTAGCCTCCTGTGCATGTATTTGGACTGTGGGAGAATAAGAAGGAACACATACACTTGTCTATGTGGGGGTTTCTTCAGGGTTCACTAGTTTGCTTCCACCTCCTGAACACACTCGAGATGGATTTCCCCCACCCCACACCCCCAAAAAACTCCTCCTGCTTTACCGGGAGAGACTCACATGATGTGATGGCATGGGATCTTGATTAGCAGGAGGGACTAGAGAGAGAGAGAGAGAGAGAGAGAGAGAGAGAGAGAGAGAGAGAGAGAGACGTCTCTAGAGTTGAATACGTACTATCTGAGCAGCTGATATCTCATGACCGAATGCATGCGCACACACACACACACACACACACACACATACATATACACACACAACACACACACACACACTTTCACATGATGCTCAGTAATTAATACGTCAGAGGTTCGGCTTTGTTCTCTGCCTGAGAGAAGATCGTTGGTATTGTTAAAATTTGTTTGCTGGCTAATTTACTGTTGATAAACAAAAAAGTAAGAAGTGGCCACTTCCTCCAGGACAAACTGTGCGTGCGTGTGTGTGTGTGTGTGCGTGCGTGTGTGTGTGTGATTATTTATACTGAACACCGCAGCAGGGAATATTAAATAAAGCATAACTGTTTCTCTGTGTTTTCTGACAGGGAAAAAATTATCATTACTAACATGAGGAGGGATTAGTACTGATGGTGGGGGGTGTGTGTTTGTGTGTGTGGGTGTGTGTGTGTGTGTGTGTGTGTGTGTGTCCTGCTAAATTCCACATATGGGTGAGTGAGTAACTCTTGCCTCTTGCTGTCATTATAGAGGACTGTGACAGCGAGGCAGGCCTGCGATTCAGGGTCCTAATGCCCACCAATGAGGATTGTGTGTGTGTGTGTGTGTGTGTGTGTGTGTGTGTGTGTTGCTGTGTTAAATTCTGAAATAAAGTAACAAGGTGATGTCAGCAAAAATGTCAGATTGAAATGAATCACTGTAACTGAGGTTGAGTTGAATTACTCTCTGAACATGAGACAAATACTCCTCTGTACGACCCGCTTGAGTCGAATCACTCTCTGTACGACCTGCTTGAGTCGGCGACCCGCTTGAGTCGAATCCCCCTCTGTACGACCCGCTTGAGCTGAATTGCTCTCTGTACGACCCGCTTGAGTCGAATCCCCCTCTGTATGACCTGCTTGAGTCGAATCGCTGTCTGTACGACCCACTTGAGTCGAATCCCCCTCTGTACGACCTGCTTGAGCTGAATCTCTCTCTGTACGACCTGCTTGAGTCGAATCGCTTTTTGTACGACCCGGTTAAGTTGAATCTCTCTCTGTACTACCCGCTTGAGTCGAATCCCCCTCTGTTTGACCGGCTTGAGCTGAATCTCTCTCTGTACGACCTGCTTGAGTCGAATCGCTCTTTGTACGACCCGGTTGAGTTGAATCACTCTCTCTACTCCACGGTTGTGCCAAATCACTCTCTGTGTACCCCAGTTGAGCCGACTCACTCTCTGTTTGCCACGGTTCAGCCGAATCGCTCTCTGTATGCCGTGGTTGAGCTGAATCGCTCTCTGTACGCCACGGTTCAGCCGAATCGCTCTGTACACTGTAGCTGAGTTGATTTTCCCATTCTCCCAGCAGTTGATTCCTACGGAAGCTCTCACGTGGTTTAAGAACCTCTCTGAGTAGAGAACACAGCAGGGTTCTCTTGAATCAGACTGAGAGTGAGAATAGACACCCTCCTAATCACCGCTAATCCACGTCTGTTCATGTTACTCAAGCTCTTTACACATGTCGGCTCTGAAAGCCGATAACCAGCCGTTGCACTCCCTGTGGGGAGGAAAGACTGGGATTCGGCCGGATCTTATCTGCTCCTGGTGCGATGTGAAGAAGGTGTGTGTGAGATCTAAGACAGAGTTTTGTTATCTCAGCGTCCCTCGCTGGGGCCTCAGAACTTGGAGGGACTCTCAGTGACCAGTGTGTGTGTGTGTGTGTGTGTGTTTGTGTTTGTGTAAACAGTATTATAAAGTGCCACACCTACATACCCAGCATCCCATTACCCAGCATCCTTTGGGATTGTTGTAAACACCCCAGGCTTTGCTGCTGTAACAGTTGTTGTTCCTGAGAGAGAAATTCACCACGAGAACGCCGCAGTGGAAAATGGTTAGAGTTGGAAATGAACTGCTGGGATGTAAAAATGTTTGACATTTTATGATGGATTGCATGTATAATCCTTCTCTGCACGATTGTAGGGTTTTTATAGCAGCTCTTATCTACTTCAGATAAAGTTTTGAACAAAGTTTACCCAGCACATCTCCCCTGGCTGGAGATAAGGTCAGCATCTCAAGAGTGACTCACGACTCGGTCACCCGTGTACACAGATTACATACATGACCTTTGCCACACAGGAGATTGGGACCAGAGTTTAAAAGATCTCCAGTGTTCATCAGAAGGTTCCTCAGAACTTAAACTGAAGCTGTCGAGAGAGTGTCAGACTCTTGATGAGAGGACGAGTCCCCGATTTGTAGAGTCACATTTTATTTTATTAAATGACTTCCCTGGATGTTCTCGAGTATCATTTTAAATATGGTTCAAAAGAACTGTAATCAAGGTTGCATTAGTCAAGTCCAAAACCTGGACTAGTCACGAACAAATCCAAATGGGTGCAAGTCCAAGTCAAGGGTAAGTCCAGAGAGGTTTGAGTCCAAGTCTAAATTTGAGTCCACATGAAAATCGAGTCCAAAGGGGATTGAGTCTCGGTAAAGACTGAGTTAAAAGAAGTTTGAGACATAAGTCAAGACTAAGTCCAAAGAGGTTTGAGTCAAAAGAGGTTTTAGTCCAAGTCCAAACAAGTTTGAGTCTAAGTTTAAATCTAAGCTAAGATGGAGTTCAAAGAGGTTTGTGTCTAAGGTAAGAAGGAGTTCAAAGAGGTTTAAGTCTAAGCTAAGACGGAGTTCAAAGAGGTTTGTGTCTAAGCTAAGACGGAGTTCAAAGAGGTTGTGTCTAAACTAACACAGAGTTCAAAGAGGTTTGTGTCTAAGGTAACACGGAGTTCAAAGAGGTTTGAGTCTAAGCTAAGACCGTTCAAAGAGGTTTGAGTCTAAGCTAAGATGAAGATCAAAGAGGTTTGTGTCTAAGGTAAGATGAAGATCAAAGAGGTTTGTGTCTAAGGTAAGATGAAGATCAAAGAGGTTTGTGTCTAAGCTAAGACGGAGTTCAAAGAGGTTTGAGTCTAAGCTAAGACGGAGTTCAAAGAGGTTTGTGTCTAAGGTAAGATGAAGATCAAAGAGGTTTGTGTCTAAGGTAAGACGGAGTTCAAAGAGGTTTGAGTCTTGTGTAAAAGTTAAGACTGACTCTGAATGAAAGCCAGAGTGAATAATTCTCTTTGAGGATACATTTCTGAACAGGTTGGATTAATGAGGGATATTGTCTTGTTTTGGAATTATTTAAGAAAAAACAGTGTATATAATTTAAACACAGTGCGACTCGACCCAGACCAACGCAAATATTTGGAAAGACGAACAGCTGAGGCTGAGACGAGTCTGAGAACAAACACCAACGAGTTCAAGTGTATAGAAAAGCATTTCACGTCTCGAGCCCTGCTGTTCAGTGAGATTAAGTGATGGATTTAGGTTTATAATAATTATCTTGTTTTAATACGTTATTGTTTCCATAGTAACGACTTATTCACAGGGATTTACAGCTGTCAATCAGCGTTACTAACTCTGTGGTGGGGTTCATGTTGTGATGTTTTTATTTAAATTGTATTTGTTGGTAAATCACTGTGAGAACACCACGTCATGTTTCAGTGTAACACCACACAATGTTTATTACGGACTGGGCCGCTGATGTGACCTCGGAATATCTGCTCTCTGGTTCCGGTGTCTGATACACCACCGATCCTCAACTCCATGTTCTGACTGCCTCCTGGCTTCTGTTAGGGATATGTCGGGTTGCTCCGGAGCAGCTTTTCAGCATTTTTTGCCTGCAGGGAGACACCTGTCGTGTTCTAGTGCCAGAACAATCCTGCCAACATGGAACCGGCGGAGAGCAACAGAAACGTGCTGCCTGGATGTCGCCACAGTGGTTTATGTCTGAGTCTGATCACTTTTGATAGGGTCGCTTCCTGACTTTAGAATTTATTCTAATAGCCTTGGATGTTTTTTTCTTCTGATTTGTTTAAAATCAAGACCTGCAGAAAATCTATATCACCCAATCCTAACCCCAGTGAGGACCACTGCGCTGTTTCCAGCAGGTTTCACTTCAGCATGTGAGCGGAGTCAACTGGTTCCTGCTGGATTTTCCTGTTTTAAGTGGAAGTGGAAGATCTCTCCACCACCAGAAGGAACACTTGGCAGCAGATCTGATGTTCCACAAAGCTTGGGATTTAACATGCTACGTTAAGCTGTGGATCTGTGAAGCACTGCCAGGGGAGTCGCGGTTCTCCAATTTTGTTCCGTTATCATGAGTTGATTACGCCGATGCGGTAGTGGAAAGTCTAGAAATAAAAAACACCATTTCCTTTCCATTTATTAAGTTACTTAGCCTCTTAATCCTACTTGGGCCATCTCAGCCAGCTCTGGACAAAGGTGAGAGCTGACCAGTTCATCACAGGGCAAAAAAGCACACACAACCATTCACACTCATGCCTAGGGGCAATATGGAACAGCCATTTGTGCAGCCTAATGTGCATGTTTGTGTGAAACTGGAGTACCTGGAGGAAACCCATGCATCCACACAGAAATGCCCTTGCCATACCCAGGACTCGAACCCAGGACCTTCTTGCTGTGACGCAGACATGCTAACCCCAATACCTCATGCTGCTCTCCATTGTTCTAGTAGTTGATCATTTAAACTGTTTATAAATCTGTCCTGAGGTGGTCTCAGAAGGATTTTGGACTCTGGGTTTAGAGTACCAGGAACGTGGCTGTAGTCTCTATAAACTCCTGCCTGGAGTCGTCACCATGCAGCCATCAGAGCTTCTGTTTTGTGTTCAGGAACCTGTTAAATCATGGAGGAGATCAGATTTGTTTAATCTGATGTGGTGTCTTTTTCCTCTTCACTCTCGTAGCGTGAGCTGAAAGTCTGCATGCGAAGGATCTGACTTGTTTCTGGCGTTAGCGAGACTTGGCAAATAACCAGTGTCTGTCTAGACAGTGTAATCTCCGAGCTGGCTCATGCGCAGACCCTGAGCGGCCTTGGTGTTTTCATTCCCCAGCTGTGTAATGAGGTTTATCTTCCCTGCATGCGGTCTGATTAGCGTTTGCTCTCAAACAGCCGTCGCTGGATTATTTTGGGGCCGTTAAGAACACAGCTGGCTGTTCAGGAAAGCATGAAGCACGAGTGCGGATCAGTTTGTTGAACACTAGAAGAGGGAATGAATTTCATGCCTTAGCTATTGATTAGTGCGGACTGTTAGCAGAGCGGTTACCTGCTCCAGTGTATTTGCTCTGAGTCCCTATCTTGTCCTGATTTGTGCTTGAGCGTCCGGGCATTAACAAAGATGAGGCTGTGCGAGACACGCTGCTTGTTCACAGAGCTGTACTGTCCGTGAGGCGAGGCAGTGAGGTGTGGCAGGCACCGACGTAATCTTTTCTTCTAAAAGAACAGCAGGGGATAGAAACAGACTCTTCTGCTCAGAACAATCAAGTCTTTCAGGATGTGTAATTTGAGCACCTCAGGTAACACCTGGCAGATGTGATCACCTGGTCAGCAGGCCAAGAAGAAGAATCTTACCTGAACTAATCATCATAAAGCTTGGACAAGGCGTCATCCAATTAGAAACCAGAACGATGGGATGAAATCGAATACCAGTGCAGGAGAACTGGTGAAGGATGCTGACCTTTATCTTTACGTTAGTTTATAGTTTAACTTTATCTTTAGTTAGTTCTGGAGTGTCAGATACGAACATGCCGTCTTGCTAACAGCTGTGTGAGCGTAACCTCAATGTGCAGCTCTGTGTAAATTAGCCGTCTTCCAACAACCAGCTATAAATCAGGCAAAAGAAAAAATCTGCGCTCACGTCGGTCATGTGGTTCTCCTCATTGGGCATCAAGGAGCCACGAGAAAAAAAAAAGTGTTCCAGGGGACATTCAGGGCGGGGCTAGATCTCTACCAGTGTGGCACCTTTCTCCCAGTAAAAAGTATTTATTAACAGAATTGTGATGCAGAATTTTCTGGCTCATCCATCAGACATGTGATTAGCAGCTAGGAAAGAGAATCACTAGTACGGCATCTCATTAAATGTGAACAGAAACAATGATGAATGAATCGAGTCGTGATGTAGTGAAGTTTACATGCAGTTTATTATTAAAGTTAAAGATCAGACATGACTGATCATCGTAGCTCATGATTTAAAATAAGTGTGTGCGTGTTTTTATATATAGTGAAGATTATTTACCACCGCTTTTGTCTAAAAGGGCTCCTAATAAAAAGAAGTAAAAAATTACTTCTCTATAATTTTTTGATGAAAATGTATTGAACGATGCTATTGTAGGCAACGAGAACAAAAAAAATAAAAAAAATCAATCCAACAAGTATATTGAGGTAAAGGTTTGGCTAATAAACGAAAACGCTGAAAATACCAATTTTTCTGTAAAATTGAAAGGTTTTTTTTTTTTTTACTTTTGCAGAGCATGAATGAACTTCAAACCGTATGGAACAGTTTAACGAGTGAAGAAATTAAAAATCCAGTGATGCAGTGATGATTCTACACTAAATAAAATGAAGATAAATCAGAAACCAAGTTCTATTCAAGGATTTATTTCATGTAATATTGAATCATATTGATGAGAATAAATAAACAAACAACAATATATAGTAATAAAAAAAAACAACAGTCAATATTTAGAGTGAAGATCCTTCACTTTGGTTATAGCATTTGACCTTTCAGGTGTAGAGTTCACATATTTTTAATTTCTTCACTCTCTAAACCGTTCCATACGGTCTAAAGTTCATTCCTGCTATGCAAAAGTCCTAAAAATTTAATTTTTCTGAAAAATTGGTACTTTCAGTGCTTTTGTTTATTATCCATACTTTTACCTCAATATACTTGTCAGAATGATTTGTTTGGTTCTCGTTGCCTACAGTAGCATCGTTCAATACATTCATTCATTCATTTCTGAACCGCTTATTCTTAATTAGGGTCGCGGGGAGGCTGGCCCCATCTCAGCCGACTCTGGGTGAGGGCGGGGTACACCCTGGACAGCTCGCCAGGCCATCACAGGGCCATCAGTCACACAACCATTCACACTCACACTCACTCGTTCAATACATTTTCACCAAAAAATTATAGAGAAGTAATTTTTATTAGGAGCCGTTTCAGACCAAAGTGGTGGTTTATAATCTTCACTGCACAACACTGTGTGTTTGTGTGTGTGTATATAAATATATATTGACATATATAAGTCTGTCTGCTTGTGTGTGATGTTTTTATCAAACAGGAAACCACCCTGTAGAAGGACCTAGTGTGGGTTTTTTTTATTTTTTTTCTTCTGATGGTTAGTGTGTTGAAGGCAGTCGGGCGCGTGCTTGGTGCAGTGTGTGTTGCTGCCTGTTACATCATGTCTGCCGCTGATAGACAGGGTTGTGGTGAGGATCCTATAGTATCTGCTCTGTAGTTGGTGCGGCGTTTAGTTTGATGATGAAGGAGAATAAATGATAGACACGGGAACAGGGAGATGAGTGCTCGTCCCCGTATGGTCTCTTTATAACCAAACCGGAATAACGCGAACCCTCCGGTGTGTGGTATATTTATTTACATGTGAAATGTGATGAATTTACAGGTTTATTAAAGAGGGTTCATTTGATTTTAAGGTTCTGTAGATTTTTATTAAACCCGAGCAGCACCATCATCATGATGTTTATTCTTTTATTCCTTCCATAAATGTATGGTTTAAACAGTGAGCTGCCAGGGAGCAGGGTCACCGGAACAAACCTTCCTTTATTAAAAGTAAAGAAACTTACAGGAAGTGAGGGGGTGGAGTTAAGGATGTTTATAATAAACACTTCTCCTGGCAGTTCATCGGTTAGCCTGATGTGCATGTCTTTGGACTGTGGGAGGAAACCGGAGTACCCGGTGGAAACCCACACAAGCATCGGAGAGCATGCAAACTCCACCCAGAAACGCCTGGGACCTGTGAGGCGGACGTGCTGACCACTGCACCACCGTACTGCGCCTCGTAGTGAACATCAGTTTATAAAGAGATGGAGAGGGGTGGGCGTGTCCCTGGACCTGAAACATTGTATAAATGTCGGGTTCTTCTGATCTGTGGATTGGTTGTTGGTGGAACTGTGGATCATCCGGTCAGTGCTCCTGTTTTGGGGTTTTGGCACAGATTACATCTCCACATGGTCCTAGAGAGAGCTGGATATGTTTATCAGTGCCACATTTTGCCAGAATGTCCTGGCTGAACAGCGTGACTCCAGTCATGCTTCAGTGAATTCCTCCGACCCTCGGTGTGAGCGTTCATTCATGTGACCTGGAACAAATCATCTGTTCCTGCTGCTTTTCTTATGTTTATATGTAAGGGATGAGTCACAAAAGGTCCACACCGAAACACTGAACTGGACCGAATGACCATCTCCCGTCACTCACTGCACACGATTCTGAATCATGAATCAGGAATCTTTTAAACAGGTTTGATTCAGTGAATCATTCACGTCCTGGTTTGTATTCATGGTGAAGCAGTGGGGATTCTGTGGTGTAGCCGAGACCCTGGAACAGATCTAACACCAAACGCTAAAGCACCATATCCATGTGAGGCTGTAACCATGGCAGCGCTGGCTGAGGAGGAGGGACGATGGGGTTTGACAGTGAAGGGGGAAAACACACACGCGCACACACACACACACACACACACACACTTACATTCTTGTGTGTCTCACACTGAAACCATGTGTTTTTCTGTTTGTATGTTTTTTTCTCTCGATTCAAACCGATGGATGATTGGATGAAATACTAGAGTGGGGGTGGGTGGAGCCTAAGGACACACCTACTCATAAATCAAACACCTCTCTCAGCGTTTTGCCTTGATAAGGGCAAATGAAACACACACACATGCCTTTGTCCAGCTTATCTCTCTCACTCTCTCTCACACACACTTCCCTGTTCCATCTCTTACTTTTCTTTTTATTACTGATAAATTTGTCACTTCCTTTTTCGGAAATGACTGTGTGCTGAGTTCATGCTGTGTGTGTGTGCGTGTATGTGGGTGAGTTTGTGTATCCATCCTGTAGTCCTGGAATTTTTTCTTTTCTCTTTTTTGCCACATCAGAAAGTATCTCTCCATAATTTATCTGTCTGTCTGTCTGGGACTTTCAGTCTCTGCCTGTGATGTTATGTTCTCATTGATTCTCTTTTTCTCTTTTTATCCTTGTGTCATTTTCTCATGGTCTCTCTCTCTCTCTCTCTCTCTCTCTCTCTCTCTCTCTCTCTCTCTTTGTAATAGACTGATTACACTCAAACTCCCTCAGGTCTCTGAGGCTAAATCTGGAATGTTCTGTCTCAGCTGGATGACCTCCTTTGAGCAGAGCGATTATAACACTATTTCTTGGTGAAATAAAAAATGTGAGGAGACCAAAAGCACAGCGAGACGTGTAACAGCAAGGTGTTTTAATGAGGCATGCAACCGTGTGAGATGTGTAACGTTTTAGCGAGGCGGTGTGTAACAGCGAGGCCTTGTAGCGAGGCGCTGTGTAAGAGCAAGGACTTTTATCGAGGCGCTGTGTAACAGCAAGGCCTTGTAACGAGGCACTGTGTAACAGCGAGGCCTTGTAGCGAGGCGCTGTGTAACAGCGAGGCCTTGTAGCGAGGCGCTGTGTAACAGCGAGGCCTTGTAGCGAGGCGCTGTGTAACAGCGAG
>JAQMYF010000001.1:67874742-67890961 GCA_030014195.1 Neosilurus mollespiculum
GTGTGAATGAAGAAGAGGAGGAGTGTAAATGAGGAAGAGGAGTGTGAGTAAAGAGAAGGAGTGTGAATGAGAAAGAGAAGGAGTGTGAGTGGGAGGGAGGAGGAGCGTAAATGAGGGGTAGGAAGAGTGTGAATAAGGAAGAGTGAGTGAGGAGGAAGAGGAGTGTGAGCGAAGAGAAGTGTGGATGAGGAAGAGGAGGGGTGTGAGTAAGGATGAGAAGGAGCAGGAAGAGGAATGGTGTGAGAAGAGGTGGAGGAGTGTGAATGAAGAAGAGGAGGAGTGTAAATGAGGAAGAGGAGTGTGAGTAAAGAGAAGGAGTGTGAATGAGAAAGAGGAGTGTGAGTGAAGAGGAGGAGGGTGAGTGAGAGGGAGGAAGAGTGTGATTGAGGAAGAGTGAGTGAGGAGGAAGAGGAGTGTGAGTAAGAACGAAGGTTGCTGGGATATCACTGGGATTTTACTGAAAGTTTACTGGGATATCACTGGGATTTTACTGGGATTTTACTGGAAGGTTACTGGGATATCACTGGGAGTTAGAATGGTTCATGTTGTATTAATAGTTTGATGTTTTTTGTAGAAATTTGGCTCCAGTCCTCGATAACCTCGTCCACATGATCCAGGAGGAAGAATCAGTGAGAATGTTTAAATCTCTGTATATTAAATATTCATATTATTTAAAATAATCAAACCTCATTTTATTTATTATTTATTTGTTTGTTTGCGTGTGTGTGTGTGATCTCTCTCTCTCTCTCTCTCTCTCTCTCTCTCTCTCTCTCTCTCTCTCTCTCTCTCTCTCTCACAGCCTCTGACGTCTCTGTCTCTGGCCGACTCGAAGCTGAAAGGAGACCTGAGTATCGTCCTGAATGCTCTGGGCAGTAACGGTTCTCTGACGCGAGTGGACATCAGTGGGAACGCGATGGGGGACCTCGGGGCTAAGATGCTGGCTAAAGCCCTGCAGATTAACAGCAAGCTCAGGTGAGGGGGTTAAACTTGCTCAGGCGTGTGTCTGTGGACATGTCCGGGGCGGAGCTCTGTAGTGTTCCCGAAAAGGATATGAGTTTGATATTCAGACTGGAGGATGATAATAAACACAAACATGCCGTAACTTCCATACTGTGATAATCTCAGAAACAGATCAAATGTTGGAATGGATTAAAAAGTGATATCAGTGTTTTAATCTGTGTGTGTGTGTGTGTGTGTGTGTGTGTGTGTGTGTGTGTGTGTGTGTGTGTGTGTGTGTGTGTGTTCAGGACGGTTATCTGGGACAGAAACAGCGTCAGTGCACAGGGTCTTCAGGACGTCGCTGCAGCACTTGAGAAGTATGTGTGGGTAATACAGCATGTTAATGTGGAAGTGTAACATCCACGGTTTGGAAATACAAGCAGGGTGGAGCAGGGTTTAGGAGTTTGCGCCAAGGTGGGGTAGAGTTGAGACGGGATAGGAAGACTGGCGAGAATGTCGGAAGGAGCTCAAAATATGGCAGGACTGGGAACCTGGGATGGGTGTGGCAGGACAAGAGAAGGTGTGGCAGGACAGGGGAGGGTGTGGCAATACTAAGTAGGAAGGGTCAGAAAGGAAACATTTTGGCTGGACTATGAAGAGCACAGTGTGGCAGCAGTGGGGGAAGGGTTGGCTGGAGTGGGCAGATTGTGGCAGGAATGGGGAAGGGTGTGGCAGAAATGGAAAGGGTGAGGCAAGACTGGAAAGAGGCATAGCAGGACTCAACAGGGAGGGGCAGGACTGGGTACGACATTGAAGCTTTTCGCAGGAACGGCAGGACTGTGAAGGGCATGGCTGATTTTGGCAGGGTGTGGCACGACAGGGGAAGGGTGTGATAGAATATCTCAGGACAGGGAAGGGCAGGGTTTGTCAGTGAAGAGTTGTGTGTAGCAGTGTTGGGGTTGTGGAATGAAGAGTGGTGCAGTGTGTGGTGGGTTATAAGAGGGCGGGGCAGGGTATGGTGGATTTGGAAGAGGGTGGTGCAGCTTATGGCGTGCTGTAAGAGGGCGGGTCAGGGTATGGCGAGTGTGTATGAGGGTGGGGCAGGGTATGGTGAGGTTGTAAAACAGTCCTGCTGGGTGTGGCGAGGTTGTAAGAGGGCTGTTCAAGGTATGGTGGGCTGTAAGAGGGTGGGGCAGGGTATGGCTGGTTGTAAAAGGGCGGGGCAGGGTATAGCAGGCAGTGAAAGGGCAGGGCAGGGTATGGCGAGGGTGGGGCAGGGTATGGTGAGGTTGTAAAACAGTGCTGCTGGGTGTGGTGAGGTTGTAAGAGGGCGGTTCAAGGTATGGTGGGCTGTAAGAGGGTGGGGCAGGGTATGGCTGGTTGTAAGAGGGCGGGGCAGGGTACGGCAAGTTGTATGTCTTTTTGGGAGAGTGTGTAGTTATGGGCACTTAAGCTTATGAAAAGATGTATATAATCTCTATCACGATATATCCTTATATGAATTATTCAGTGGGGATATAAATACATCATTTGAAATGATAAATATGTTATAGAAATATTGTAGATGTTCTAATCAATAATAGAATCTATGACAGAAAATTATGCGCAACAAATGTCACATTTCTAATTGTTATAAAAGCAAATTTAAACTATTGTTTTTGTTTATTATTACTATATCAGTTTGAGATTATTTCTGATCTCAAAAAAAATGTTAGTGCGTATTTTATTCCTCTTCAGAAGAAAAGTGCAAAAAAAAAAAAGAATGTAATTTCACAAACGAAATTTTTGTTTTATGGAAAAATACTTAAATTTGCTATAAAAATACTTTTGGAGGTGGTGAATATATTTTCTGTGTTAAAAATTCTAAAATAATTGTTAAAAATTGCACTTTTTCCAATTAGCCTGCGATCTTTAAATGAACATATCTCGGAAAGCGTTGGAAACAGGACCTTGAAATTGTGCATGTGTTCATGGTGAAACATGGTTAAAGTTTGATTGAATTCTGAGATTGTCACGTGGGAACCTCTAGGTGAATTGACATGGAATGCCCCAAATGAGTGATTCAGTGAGAGATCTGTTCCGGTTCCAGTTTAAATGTAGCGGATTAAACAGATTAAACAGCGTTAGTTTGCGTCTCGTCTCTGAGTTTCTCACATCACTGCAATTTACTGCAGAGAGGAACACAGGTTTAATTTATAACCACATGCACTCTCTCTCACTCTCTCTCTCTCTCTCTCTCTCTCTCGCTCAGTCAATAATGTCTGGTTTTGCTTCATGTGTTGCTTTGTTTATGAGGAGAAAAAACACCAAGTGGAATAAAATAAAAGCTAAATAATGAATGAATAAACAAATAGTTGTTCATTTTGATTGTAAAATACAGTGAAGTAAAACATATGATGCAATATTAGACTTGAATTAGGACTTCCAGCATGGTGATGTAGTGGTTAGCACATCCAACTAACAGTAAGAAGGTCCTGGGTTCGAGTCCCGGGCTCAGCAAGGGTTTTTCTGTGCGGTTGGTATTGTTCTCCCTTTGCATGTGTGGGTTTCCTCTGGGTACTCTGGTTCCCTCCCACTGTCGAATGAATAAACAATATGCATTTTTGTATTCCACCAGTTTTATGTAATAATATGTTCTGCAATGGTTCCCCTTCTCCTCATGCAGGAACTTTACCATCCGCTTCATGCCTATCCCCATCATCGACGCGTCTCAGGCGCTGAAGGCGAGCCCGGAGAAAACCGAGGACGCTCTGATGAGGGTGAGAACGATTCAGAGTTCGTCTTTAGTTCTTTCCTATCTCTGACTCACCGTCTTCATTTTATTCTTTAATAACCAGCATGGGAAAAGAATGATCACTGGCACCATGAGTACTCTGTAGTGATGTCTGTAGAATATATAATGGTGAATTATTAACCTTGTTTGGAGGACAATACTCAAACCCTACGAGATACCGCATGGAGACGGGTCTCTTTTCTTGTGTGTAGATGGAGAACTACCTGTTCAGGAACCACGAAACTCGGAAATACGTCCAGGAGCAGGCGTATCGTCTTCAGCAGGGAATCGTCACCACCACCACACAGCAGGTGAGAACTTTTAGAACGTTTCCCTCACACAGCTCTCACGTGTTAGCGGACATGCTCAGAGTGTGACGTTTTCTCTGCAGATGATCGACCGGATCTGTGTGAAGGTACAGGACCACCTCAACTCTTTAAAGAACTCTGAGCAGGACGCCATATTGGAGGACGTCAGAGTGGCGGAGAACCTGATCAAGGATGCACGGAACTCAAAAACGGTGAAGGGAATACTAAACAGGGATTAATATTATTAATTAATATTCCGTTCGGTAGGATTAGGTTTCTGGTATAAGCTCTAGCATGATGTAGACCTTTATAACCTCCATAACTCCAACACTTGTGCTGAATACACTAAATGACTCAAGTGTTAGCAAGACATCAGTAGAATTAGCGATCGTCTCTTTTCAGTGCATGTGAATGTCCATATCGTTCCCGTCCACAGCTCCTCCCCAACCTGTACCACCTCGGAGCCACACCTCGAAAGGAGCTGAATGGTTCCTCGTTTGGTCCCATCCAGGAAAAACTTGACTCCATGGCTGGAGAAGTGGCTCAGGTGATGGATGAGCAGCTCCAGGTAACATCGAGTCACCACCACCACCACCATCATCATGTTTATAAATAAATGAATATTGTGCAACTTTATTTTAAAATTACTTGTGTCTGGAATTCCATAGGTCTTTTTTTTTTCATCTTTTTTTCTCCCCAATTTAGTTGTAACCAATTACTACCCGATTCTGCCTCGCAATCACACGCAACCACCACTAAATGGGGAGGGGCATAAACAAACACATGCCGCCTCTGTAATGGATGGGAAATTAATCACTCATATGAATGGAATGCATGGATGAATGGATAGATTGATGAATGGATGGATGGATAGGTGGATGAACTAATGGATGGATGGATTGATGGGTGAATGAACAGGGATAGATGAATGAATGTATGAATGGATGGTCATACAGATGAATGTGTGAAGGATGGACGAATTGATGGATGGTTACTTGGTGATACAGATCAATGTGATTGATGGATAGAATATGGATGAATGGAAGAATGGATGAATGGATTGATGAATGGGTGGATGGATAGACTGATGAATAGGTGGATGGAAAGATTGATGGATGGACATACAGATGAATGCATGGTGAATGGTTGGATGGATGGGTGCATTGATGGAAGGATGGATGAAGTGATGGACAGATGGATGGATAGATTGATTAATGGATGGACAAATGGATGGTCATGAAGATGAATGTGTAATCCATTGATGGAGGGATGGATGGATGGATGAATTAATGGATGGATGGATCAATGAAGTGATGGACAGATGTATGGATAGATTGATGAATGGATGGTCATACAGATGGATAGATGGATGGATGGATAAATTGATGGATGAATTGATGGACAGATGTATGCATAGATTGATGAATGGATGGTCATGCAGATGCATGTGTGATGGATGGGTGGATGGATGAATTGAGGATGGATGAAGTGATGGATGGATGGATGAATTAATTGATGGATGGAGCAATTAATGGATAGATGAATTGATGGATGGATAGATGAATTGATGGATGGATAGATGAATTAATTGATGGATGGAGCAATTGATGGATAGATGAATTAATGGATGGATGAAGCAATTGATGGATAGATGAATGGGTGGATGGATAGACTGATGAATGGGTGGATGGACAGATTGATGAATGGACATACAGATGAATGCATGGTGAATGGATGGATGGATGGGTGGGTGCATTGATGGAAGGGTGGATGAAGTGATGGACAGATGGATGGATAGATTGATTAATGGATGGACAAATGGATGGTCATGAAGATGAATGTGTAATCTATTGATGGATGGATGGATGAATTAATGGATGGATGGATCGATGAACTGATGGATAGATGTATGGATAGATTGATGAATGGATGGTAATACAAATCAATGTGTGATGGATGGATGAATTGATGGATGGATGAATCGATGGACAGATGTATGGATAGATTGATGAATGGATGGTCATACAAATGGATAGATGGGTGGATAGATGAATTAATGAATGGATGGATGGATGAATTGATGGATGGATGAAGTGATGGATGGATGAATTAATGGATGGATAGATGAATTGATGGATGGATAGATGAATTAATTGATGGATGGAGCAATTGATGGATAGATGAATTGATGGATAGATAGATGAATTGATGGATGGAGGAAGTGATGGATGAATGGAGCAATTGATGGATAGATGAATTGATGGATGGATGGATGAAGTGATGGATGGATGGAGCAATTGATGGATAGATGAATTGATGGATGGATGAAGTGATGGATGGATGGAGCAATTGATGGATAATGAATTGATGGATGGATGGATGAATTGATGCATGGATGAATTGATGGATGAATTAATTGATGGATGGATGGATGAATTGATGGATGGATGAAGTGATGGATGGATGGAGCAATTGATGGATAGATGAATTGATGGATGGATGAATTGATGGATGGATAGATGAATTAATTGATGGATGGAGCAATTGATGAATAGATGAATTGATGGATGGATAGATGAATTGATGGATGGATGGAGCAATTGATGGATGAATGAATTAATGGATGGATGAATGAATTAATGGATTGATGGATGGATGGAAGAATTGATGAATGGATGAAGTGATGGATGGATGGAACAATTGATGGATAGATGAATTGATGGATGGATGGAGCAATTGATGGATGGATGGATGAATTGATGGATGGATGGATGGATGGATGAATGGATGAATGAATTGATGGATGGATGGATGGATGGATGAATTGATGAATGAACCTTCCCGATGACTGAAGGGCTTCTTGGTCTCTGCCCGTACTTCCTCAGCTCAGTTCTGCGTATCTGGAGGATTTCAGGTTTTCTCGAATCGTCCTGAATATTTAAAGGTTTTCTCTGGTTTTCCGACAGACAGAGAGAAATTCCACACAGTCGATGTTTTTATTCCCTCTGATCATTTTAAATCACATCGACACCAGAACCTGAACTGAAAATAACCACACGATGAGGATTTCTTTAACCCAGTTTGATTCACTGGGTTTGCGGTTGCTTTATTTATCATTTTACTCAATATTTAAATCCTTCTGTCCAGGAGTTTCAGAAAATGTAGCGCATTTTATTCTCTGTGATGTGACTCAGCACATGATGGATGGATGGATGAATGAAAGGGTGGATGGACAGGGGTGAAATTGATGGATGGATGTAAGGATGTGCATAGGGATGAGTGGATGGTAGGATGGCAGTAGGAATTAATGTGACGATGGATCAAAACGATCAACATTGGGATAAAAGTCATGGTTGGATGAAGGAATGCACGGATGAACAGAAGGATGGATGGACAGAAACAGAGCGATAGGAAGTTATGTGATGATGAATAGAAGGATGGACATAGGGCTGGATGGATGCACAGATGGATGGTATGGGATATGATAATTCATTAAAGGCTGTGCATATTAACGGACAGGTGGATGGATGGTGATAGGCATCCTGGATGGCTGGATGGATGGATTGATGGATAGTGGTACAGATTAAAGGTGTTGGTGGGTGGAAGGATGTGGATGAGTATGGAGTGATGGATGGATGTTGTACAGATGGATGGTCATACAGATGAATGTAGTGAATAGATGGAAGGATAAGGATGGAGAGATGAATGAATGTTGGACAAATTGATAGCAACAGGGATGGATGAATGAATGGAATGTTGAATGGAAATTTGGTCACACAAACGTATGTAATGGATGGATGGATGCATGGATGGCTAGCAGAATGGATGTATGTATGGATGGATGGTTAACTGGTCCTATGGATGAATGTTATTGATGGATGGAATGATGAATGGAATAATGGATGGAAGGATGGATGGTCCTACAGATGAAAGTGATGGGTGGAGGAATGGAAGAATGGATGGAGGATGGTCCTACAAATGAATGAATGGATGGATGGATTGATAGAAGAATGAATGGATTGTTAGATGGATTAATAGAAAAATGAATGGATGGATTGATGGGAGAATGGATGGTTTAATAAATGGATGAATAGAAGAATGGGTGGATGGACATATGGAAAAATGGATGGATAGTCCTATGGATGGGTGGATGGTTGGATGGATGAATGGATAGGCTAATGGAAGAATGTAGGGAGGGATAGTCCTACAGATGGATGAATAGTTGGATGGATTGTTAAAAGAATGGATGGATTGATGGATAGATGGACTGATGGATGGATGAATGTGTTGGGTGAATGGTAAAAATTGTAATGAAACAAATCCCTGAACCAGTGGTGACCTGTAACCCTGAGTTCCAGCTCTTTTTTGTTCAGTAGACCAAAACTCCCTTAGATGTTTCATGTATTAATGTTCCACATTATCTCTCTGTTCTCTTCATTCTCTCTGTTCTCTCTGTTCTGTCTGTACTGTGTCATATTCATGCTACATTATTTTCCCAACCCGAGTCCTTCAATAGAAAATGTTCTCACTCCCCATCTTCCTTCAGACTCTTTTGGAATCGATGGTGGACACGGCAGAGAGTCTCTGTCCTCACGTCTTGCAGAAACCCAACCTGCGTCATGACCTGATCAAAGCAGGGACGGGGAAGATGACTGTTCCACGAAGCTTCGTCAAGAACATACTGCTCGAGCAGTCTGGCGTTGACATCATCAACAAAATCAGGTGATGTACTCGGGCTGGAACCCTCCGAGAAACCTCGGAAACCTCAGGCTTTGTTCATTAGAGTTGGTTTCATTACAGGGATTATAATTCCTTCTGTGGATGTTGGAACTGGGTAACTACACTAGACTAGCCATTTTCCTCATGGTCCCATATCCAATATGGCTGCCGTGGGCTGAGAGGTTCTGGACTATTTTTTACTTTATGATGAATAGTACTTGGGCTGCCTGCTGGTGTATTGGTTAGTACATCCATCTCACAGCAAGAAGGTCCTGGGCTCAGCGTTTTTATGTGGACTTTGCATGTTCTCTCCCTGCTTGTGTGGGTGTGAGTGTAAATGGGTGTGTGTGTTGACCTGTAATGGGCCGGCAAGCTGTTCATGGTGTACCCAGATTTCATCGAGTCGGCTGAGATAGGCTTCAGCATCCCTGTGACCCTAGAAGGATTAAGTGGTTCAGCAAATGGATGTGTGTGTGTGTGTGTGTGTATGTGTGTGTGTGTGTATCGTGACTGTTTTGGTGAAGGAAAATCTTTTCTTGTTGTTTTCTTTCAGTGAAGTGAAGTTGAGTCTGGCTTCGTTCCTCTCCGACCGGATTGTGGATGAAATTTTGGAAGCACTCTCCAGTTCTCAGAATACACTGGTGAGTAGATTCGCTGTGTGAGGGCTGACCTTGAAAGAGATTTTTACATTTTCTAATGTCCCTATGACCAAGAATACCCTTTCTTCCAAGGTTCGTATCCCCCATCCTTATCCCACAGGGTTTTACCAGATTTATGAACCAATGACATCATACTTTTTATCCTATTATAGTTACATTTAATACCGTAGTACTATGTACATAAATAATTCAGACTAATATGGAGGCACAAATATCATCCAAACACTATGACTGTGTGCTCCAGATGCATGCTAAGTATTTTATTTAAAAAAGTTTGATAGTTCTTATAGTTATGGAAAATCTCTGTGCCTGTCAGGCTGAGCACCTGGTGAGAAAAGGGCGCCCCCTGGTGCAGCAGGAGTCCCTGGACTTGGATGTCCCAGAGGCCCGAACTTCCAAACGGAGCACCATGGAGCTGCTGGAAGCTGAGAGGCTGGACGACCTTGAGTCTTGCATGGTAAACATGTCATCTCTGGTTCTGAAGCTTGAGGAGATGGTGTTGAACCTCAGTCTGTCGGATCAGGGGGTGAGATTTAAGAATGGCGGAAATAGAAACAGGACTTTATCGTGTGCACTCTCTGTCCTTAAAGATCCCTTTAGATTAGTAATGACATACCTCTCGCTCCGGAGCTGTCTGGAACACTGCTAGTACCAGCAGTGTGATGTGAAGCTCTGGGAAGAGAAATAGACAGCATTCACGTGTCTGTCTGGTAACATGTTTATCGACATCAGTGCTCCTTGATGGTATTTACTCACCTTAATTCTGTCCATCATGGATAGTGAGATTCTTCTCCAGCGTTCAGAAGGTTGAAGATCAAGTTCCAGGAGATCTGTAGGCTGCCCAGCGAAATGATGTGATTGGCTATAAATCATAAATGAAATTCAGTAAACAGTCCATGAGTTCCAGAAGAGAAATCTTTCATGTCCTGCTTTCTTTCCACTGCAGGGAATTGGTTTGGTTTTGGTCTGATTGTTGTTTGATGGATAAAATTCAGTAAAAAGCATTAATGCAAAGTATTCAGCTCTTGACATTGGAACAGAATGAATGTAATGAATTTTATGAATCTGAAGGAAAATATTGACACAATCCACCCTTCAGAAAGCACTGGTTGCTCGGATGTTCGGGTTGGAAACTTGGGAAGGATGTTGGTTCTAGGGCACATGTGCCGCTCTCCCTGTTATTTTACTTTACAGATCGGTCCCCTCTTGCCAGAGAGCGTAAACGGACGCCCAACGGAGAGCAAAGTTTTTAATCTGTTCGTTTCGGTTCACATGCGTTTCTGGTGACCACTTTCCTTATCAGGCGAGGACTGCTCGATCCGGTGGAATGTATTCTGCATGCACTACACTTGGACCGGTGTGGAAAGTGGGGCCGTTACACCCCAACCATGATAAGACCCCTGGGCAAGGTCTTTACCTCAAGTGTGTGTATGTCCACCCAGCAGTATAAATGGGTACCACTGGGAAGGTAACCTGCAATGGACTAGCATACCGTCTCATCCAGGAGGAGTTGAACTCCTAGTCGCTTCATGCTACAGAAACCGTGGATAAGCTCCAGCTCTGATGAGCCATTAGGCTATGTTTTATTCTGAACTCGTGCGTTCCTCATCCTGTTCCTGTCAGTTCATATCTGTTGGTGTCCAGTGGACCTGACTCATGATCGGACTACTACATGACATGCACCAGGTGAACCAAAGGTGCGATGGACATAAAGCACATGTTTAGCAGATGATTACCGACAAGGAGCGCATGGGAGCTAATAAATAACAGATGTGTAACGGGGGTCCACAGGAGTGCAGTGCACTATAAGTACCATACATGTAACGGGTCTTCTCCAGGTCCGAAAGAGACAGTGACGTAGATCCTCTGGGACGGAGAGTCTAGAGCAGCAACGGATGTCACTTTCACCAAGTTTCACAAAGTTTCTGTCCGTCAGACGTCTGTTTATGATATCTGGCAAAGTATGACTGATACCTTATTTAACTGGTTTATTTCTCTTTCTTCTATTCTGCCTTTTTTCTGGACCAGCTGAGCTTCTTCTCTCTCTGCTCTTTTCTCTTTTTTTTTCTTCTCCCTCTTTTTCCCTCCATAATTATTTGCTTCATGGAGACTTTGTGCTGCACCAGTGTAAGTACAAGCTCTCTCTCTCTCTCTCTCTCTCTCTCTCTCTCTCTCTCTCTCTCTCTCTCTCTCTCTCTCTCCCCCCCCCTCTCTCCCTCACATGGTAAATGTCTCTCACTCTACGCTTTATAGTCACGAGCACAAAGAATGGATTTGTTCAGAGCCTCCGCCTCCCGTCACATTCACAACATTCTTTCTCTCTCTCTTTCTCTCACACACACACACTGAGGTCATTACTCTACCACTTTCCCCCTCCCTGAGTTGATGGAGTCAGTTCAAGCCTGAGGCTAAGCTTGTACATACTAGTGTTTATGTCGAATGCATTAGTTAAACACCCCAGTACACCCCAATATCTCAGAGGCCTGCATTATTCTGACTTATACCTTTTGTTCAGAAATATATAAACATGCATACAAGTTTAAAAATCAATTAATTCGAGAGGTATGTTGGTACACCAGGTAGCGTTTCTGCTCCACTGCTCCTGAACCCTTGTTGGATTCTGACCTGTGATCTTGGGTTGCTGTGTATGGGGGTTTCTTCTGGGTTCTCCTGGTTCTCACCTCCCAAAAACATTATGGTTGGTGAAAGGGTGACTCTAATATGCCCCATAGTGCCCTGGCATACCCACCAGAGTGCATCCCATAAACTATTGCCACATTCTCCTCAGATTGTTTCTGGATCCACCATGACGGATGAATTTTTTTAATAATCCTGGTCCACACTGACTGAGGAAGGGAAGTTTTTGGGGGATTTTTGGGGTCTGGAATGTTATAATTATCACAAAGGTTTTTCTTTTTCTTATACTTAGATGACTCCAAAGTCAAAAAGGAAGAGCATTCACAGCCGGATGCTGAGGCCCGTCTCCAGAGCATTCGGTGAGTCTGAGACTCTTGAATCTGTGTATCAAGCATCTGCTCAGGCATGTCTAAACAAGTGTTGTGCTGAATGTGTCCAAGTGGTGGGTGCCTGCTTGTCTACCATGTTTGCCCAACCCATCCCTCTTGGTGGTACCATGATGAAAGTGATTTTCTGTTATTTCAAAGCTAAGTATTTTAAACAAAACTGAACTTCTAGGTTTGAATTGAGACCAGTGGTCACCAACCCTGTTCCTGGAGATCTACCTTCCTGCAGTTTTTATCTCCACCCAGAACCTATCACACAGCTTTTATTTCAAGACCTTCTAAAGGCAATGAGCAAATGGTCAGGTTGGCACCAAGGTCTTCAGGGAGGCCAATCTGCAGGAACATGGGTGGTGACCCCTGATTTAGTTGTTAAGGCCCTTTCTTTGTTAAAATATTGTAGCATGGCAGGAATATCATGATAGAAATTTGGTCAAATTTGTGTGATTGGAAATTATTCATGGCCGAAGTCTGGTTCTCCTGTTTATCAGAAATGGAGTTTGACCTGGACAAGGCTCTGGAGGATGTTCCCATCCATGTTGAAGACCATTCACCTCCTGCCAAAGTGGACAAAAAGCCTTCAGGGGCTGTGGGAGAGCTGCCATCTGAGGAAGCCAAGAAGCTGCAACATTACACCAAACAACGACCCAAAAGGAACAAGAAGACCCGGTCGAGCAGGGCTCCAGTGAGTCACCTCTTCTACCATGTGAAGTTCTTGGTGTAACTTGGATCTTCTAAATTAAGAAATGTGGGGAACCTGAATTATGCCACTGTAAAATTGGTTTGGTTTGTGACCAAAGCAGTTTCCAGTTGTGACCTTCTTCAAAAACGTTTTGCTCAAGTTCTTCTAAACCTTTATGTTTAAAATCAGCATCTCTAAAGTGCAACTGTACCCCAACAGCAGGTCAGCAGAATGCCATCTCAGGATGGAGAGCAGAACGGCCTCATGGGAAGGGTAGATGAGGGTGTGGATGAGTTCTTCTCCAAGAAAGTCACCAAGATGGACAAGTCAGTACTGATTTATTGTACATGCTTGAAGCCTGAAACATGTCGATAAGGTCAATGCACATGATCATGGCTAATTGTTTAGAGCTAAATTCCCTGATGGGGTTTTGAAGTTCAGCTGATATGAAACCCGGAAAATTTTGAAAACCTTCATCTGCTTTTGAAAGGAATACAGTTTATTCAAGACCTTAAAAAGAGTCACAATTTCAAGCTAACGTCATTTCAGATTTATGATTGGATTCCTTTAGCAGGTGGTTGAACAACAAGTAATAATTAGTGGGGGGTTTTTTTTGGCTCCTTGTTCTTATTCCCTTTCTCTTCTTTTTTTCTATTAATCTTTTCTTGCATTTCCTCATCT
Source organism: Neosilurus mollespiculum (assembly GCA_030014195.1). Taxonomy (NCBI): domain Eukaryota; kingdom Metazoa; phylum Chordata; class Actinopteri; order Siluriformes; family Plotosidae; genus Neosilurus; species Neosilurus mollespiculum. The sequence goes on from JAQMYF010000001.1 coordinate 67,888,524, forward strand.
CTTCTACTGCTTCTCTGTCTGTCCTCCAACATTCCTCTGTCAGGAAGTCATCCTTGAAGGCCTCAGACTCGCAGGATTCTGAAAGGAAGCGTGATTTACGCAAGGGAGGCTTCCTGAACCTCATCAAGTCTCGCTCAAGCAAGGACAAGGAGAAGGAGAGGGAGAAGGAGAAGGAGAGGGAGAAGGAGAAGGAGAGGGAGAAGGACAAGGAGAGGGAGAGGGAGAAGGACAAAGAGAGGGAGAAGGAGAGGGAGAAGGAAAAGACTTCCACCACAGCCACACCTCTGTCTCCGGTACCCCAGGCTGCAGAGGAACCCTTGTCTCCCAAGTCTAAGTCCCAGTCATTACGTTCGGAGCGCAGCAGCAGTTCGGATCGCTCTGAGGAACTGAAGACTCCAGATTACGGAGTCCAGGTGATTGGATCTGGCCTGTTCGCCGAGATGAAGGCCAAGCAGGAGAAGAGATCCAAGGTGTGTTTGAGCTCATAAATGATCTGAATAATTACATGTTACAGTCGCCATCGTTCTGACTTGAGTCAGAACAAAGAATAGCTCTATTGTGCTTTATTTTCTTAAGGCAAAAACGGACACAATGGCGCCATCTGGTGGTTACTGAGTGAAGTGTAGTTTATATGGAACGTTATTACATCTCTTTATTAAAGCTTTTTAACTTATTTACTATTTAAACAACATGCGTTGATGTTTTATCACACTATGCCACTCGTACATCTCAGTAATGAGAAATGACTCTAATGACTTGCTAAACCTGAACACGGCGTGCTCTTCAGTGAAACTTCCAATAAATATCATCATGTTTTTATTATTTTAATGCACTTTTATTCTATAAAAATCAATATCTGGCAGGAGGCTGAGGATTGCGCAGCTTGTGTCAGCTAAAAATCTCTCTGTGATCACTTAAAGCTCTGTGTCTCTGGCATCGTGTCAGGAAGATGTTTCATCATGACTTTATTCACTTGTTTAGTGAATCTCTAATGCAAACCTCAAATAGAAAGTAGTTTGTTGTGTTTAGTATTTGCTCTTTAGTAGACTGCATGTTAGCTAGCTAGCTCGTAGTGATTAAGTAGCAAAATACAGAGACGTCAGAAATTAGGAAATTTCCCAGATTTGTTGAATTATTACTTCCTGTAAATATGTTTAGTCTGGTGGGATTCATGTTCATGTAAGGTCTCAAACATGAGTGTATGTAAACGCAACAGTAATTATCCTGATAACGGTGTCATCATCCTCTGATGTTCTGTTCCAGATCTCTGACTCCTCTTCGAGTCCAGAGAAGCCGGACGGACCTCCATCAGGTGAGAGCTCAGGAATGTGCAGTGTGTGCTCACAGCCGGGCGGAATAAAAGTACGCTTTCTGACCGGGGAACACTGTGGTAGGGTTCCGCATGGACCTAAATCTCTCTGTGGTTCTGCAGGTCAGGGTAAGGTGGAGGTCAGCAGCACTGTGACACCCCCTGACAAGATGCCTCGAGTTGCGGGGGATTTTAAACCCGAGGCAGCACTGAGGAGCCGAGGCTCAGGCCCGAACCCAACCAGCCCCAAACCTCCATCTCAGGCCACCAAACCAAGTCCAGGCCCTCGGCCGGCGCTTCCACAAAAACCCCGCAGCAGTAGCGCACGCAGCATGGGTACATACACACGACTGACATGCAGCACCAGCACACCTGCACTACTGACACACGGCATACGCAATACTGACAGGTGGCATAAGTACACATGAACAACTAACACAACATTGTTACACACTCACTACTGATGCACCACATCGTTACATACTCACTACTGACAGCATCGTTACACACTCACTACTGATGCACAGCATTGTTACACACTCACTACTGACGCACCGCATCGTGACACACTTAGTACTGACGCACCACATCGTGACACACTCACTACTGACGCACAGCATCATGACACACTCACTACTGACGCACCACATCGTGACACACTCACTACTGACCCACCACATCGTGACACACTCACTACTGACGCACAGCATCGTTACACACTCACTACTGATGTACCACATCGTTACACACTCACTACTGTCGCACAGCATCGTTACACACTCACTACTGACGCACAGCATCGTTACACACTCACTACTGATGTACCACATCGTTACACACTCACTACTGTCGCACAGCATCGTTACACACTCACTACTGACGCACAGCATCGTTACACACTCACTACTGACGCACAGCATCGTTACACACTCACTACTGACGTACCACATCGTTACACACTCACTACTGACGTGCCACATCGTTACACACTCACTACTGACGCACAGCATCGTGACACACTTACTACTGACGCACAGCATCGTGACAAACTTACTACTGACGCACCACATCGTGACACACTCACTACTGACGCACAGCATCGTTACACACTCACTACTGACGCACAGCA
>JAQMYF010000001.1:67896430-67909125 GCA_030014195.1 Neosilurus mollespiculum
CCACCCTCTTCCTCTCTGCACTCTTTCTCTCTGCACTCTTTCTCTCTGCACTCTTCCTCTCCACCCTCTTCCTCTACACACTCTTCCTCCTCGCCCTCTTCCTCTCCACCCTCTTCCTCTCCACCCTCTTCCTCTCCACCCTCTTCCTCCTCGCCCTCTTCCTCTCCACCCTCTTTCTCTCTGCACCCTTCCTCTCCACCCTCTTCCTCTCCACCCTCTTCCTCCTCGCCCTCTTCCTCTCCACCCTCTTCCTCCTCGCCCTCTTCCTCTCCACCCTCTTCCTCTCTGCACTCTTACTCTTCACCCTCTTTCTCCTCACCCTCTTCCTCTCTGTCCTCTTCCTCGTCACATGTACATGTTGTTGATATGAATGATTTATAATCATGTTATTATCACTGCGGAATTTTTTCATGCGGTTCTGTTTTCCTGAATGGAGAACTGGGAGTGATGGATGTACACACAGTGTTAATGTAAAATGTGATCATGTGACCTTTTTAAAAGCAGCACGTTGTTTCCTAATCGCAGTATTTTGATCTCGTTTGAACTTTAACATGTTTCACTCGTGCACTGTGGAGTTTGTGGGCGTTTCCTTTTTTGGACGCGTTTGTATCAATCGGATTAAAACTGATTTTACACATTTAAGGTGTACAGTGTGTTTATTTTAGATGTTTTATATGTACAGTACTTTTTTTCCGAAACTTAAAGAAATGATAATGGATGTAATTTGAATTGAATTTGAGTTAAAGGTTTTTAGTGGCATCTAGTGGTGAGGTTCCAAACTAACCAATTAAAATTGAATTCTTGACCCCTCCCCCTCGAAGTCTGTACTGTTCTGTTACTGTAGCAACATGGCGGTGTAATATGGCAGCCCCCGTGAGAGGGTACCCACCCCAAGTAGATAGAAACAAATTATTCCAAGTTTTAAAAACTTGATATTATATTGTATCTGTGTGAAGGTTTGCATGTTCTCCCTGTGGTTATGTGGGTTTCCTCCGGGTACTCCGGTTTTCTCCCACAGTCCAAAAACATGCACAGTAGGCCCCTGGGTGTGAGAGTGAGTGAGGATGGTTGTATGTGTGTTGTCCCTGAAATGGTCTGGTGAGTTGTTCAGGGTGTACCCCACCCAGAGTCGGCTGAGATGCCCCCACCCCCGCAACACTAATTAGGATTAAAAGGATTACAAATGAATGAATAAATTCATAATGTTTTAATGTTTTATAAATAAATAATAGATGTGATGGAGCGATTTAATGTCACAAGTCCAGCAGAAACTTAAGACTTTTGTAAAACAGAAATATGAATTAAATTTTTTATTTAACTTTTTATGAATTTTATATGATAATTAAGAAGGTGCCAAAACATTGTACACTTTGACCCAGACAGGGAAATTAATGTGTAGGTTTCCAGTGCCTTTATTTTTTCGACTGTCAATCAAGTGTGCTTATTAGAATATTAGGCCCCGCCCAGATCTCTGTTTATTTCTCCTCTTTCTCTCTTTATTTCTCTTTATTTCTTATATTATTTTGTTTAAATTATCTTATGTATTTTTTGTTTTCTTCCTTTTTGACTTTCTTTTTATGTTATAAATAAGAATATATTCTGTTTTGTTTCCTTTTTTCTGTATGCAGAAAATGTCTTTCACATTTTTTCTTTTTCTTTTCTTTTTTCTTTAAAATAAAAAAAACTTTCTTTACTAAAATCATCTCTCTCTCTCTCTCTCTCTCTCTCTCTCTCTCTCTCTCTCTCTCTCCCTCTCTGATTGGAGTAAAGTGGACACTAGATGGTGCTGAAGTACTGAGTAAAATATTAAACACTCATGGTGTGCTTGATGTGGAAATTGACTATGAAGTACAATTAAAACTGTAATAAATAAATAAATAAATGAAGATAATATTAAGATTGATGATGATGATGCCACAGCTGTATATATGTTTATGTTGATTTGTGGAATCATCCTGCATCTGTCTGACTGTCTGTTTGTTGTCTCTTTATTGATTTTGAGACTGAATGTAATATTAATTTTTATAATAATATCAGGTTCTCATAATGATGGTTGTGCTGTGTGTAATGGATGGAAAACACACACAATCTATGATCTGCCCTAAAGGAAGAGATGGGGGGGGGGGCAGAATGAGAGATAGGAGGGTGGAGAGAGAGAGTGGGAGGAAGAGACAGAGAGAGAGATAGAAAGGTGGAGAGAGAGAAGAGGGTGAGGTGAAAGAGAGAGAGTGGGAGGAGCAGGGAGAGAGGGAGAACAGTGGGGTGAAAGAGAGAGAGAGAGGAGGGTGGGGAGAAAGAGAGAGGGGGGAGGAGACAGAGAGAGAGAGAGAGAGTAGGGTGAAAGACAGAGAGAGGTGGAGTTGTAGTTGGACTCTCACTGGTTGTCACCCTCACTTTGCTCAGACTGTCTTCTCTTCTCTCAGGTGGAGATACAGCGGGGTTTCTCTCTCTCTAAACTTGATTCTTTCTCTCTGTATAAAGAAGAACATGGACTGCGCTCTGGATCAGCTGGACGCTGCAGGATTTCTGCACATCTGGCAGCACTTCGACGCGGACGGTGAGAATAAAGAGTTTTTTTTATTTCTCATTAATTTTTGAATGAATTTTTGACTTGTTGGATTTTCCCCTCATGACTCGGAGTGTGTTCCAGATAACGGCTACATCGAGGGGAAGGAACTGGACGCGTTTTTTCGGCACCTTCTGACCAAACTGGGACCAGGGGTACGTCCCAAAATATTATCATCAGTCTCTGGGTTTATAATAAGGGTCAGGTGCAAACCCCCCCCCCCACACACACACACACTTCTGCCTTTATTTATTGTATGGACAAAAAATGTTTTAAATAATTTATTAGTAAAACAGAATTATTCTCTTTTCTCTCTTTTTCTTTTCTTTTCTTTTCTTTTCTGTTCCTCCAGTCAGCAACCCAGGAAAGTGCTTAAAAGTTTACACCCCCCACCCTCCTCCCTTGAGCTGTTAGATAGAATGAGGAAGAGAGCTCTCTCTCTCTCACGCGCACACACACCTGAAACCTTCTACAGATCTTCAAGAGATAAAATAAAAACAAAAACATGTTAAGATGTGAAAGAATTCAGAGAGATAGTGTTGATCCAGAGGCAACAACAGTCTTGTCTTGTCACCGAATATGACTTAGAGGTGCACAAACTTATACACTCAGCTCTCTGAGCTGAGATCAACAGAGCGTTCATCATCCTTCCTCCAGTCCTGTATGAACTCCTGCTGAGGTTCTGATGATGTGATTTCGTGCAACTGCAGTGAACTGATGAAATGACTTTAAACAGAGCACTGATGATGAGGATGATGATGAAGATGTCCTAATGCATTTTCTATTCATTACTTTGGTTGTTTAACATCTTTGCATGAGTCCTCTGTGTCAAGCGTCTCACACTTATCAGCAGAGTGTTCTTCTTAACAGGAACTGGCAGGGTTGATCTACAGGAAGTTGAGGTCAAATGCATTATGTGTGAGGTTCGACTGCATACAGTGGCATGACAACATAATACACATTCAGTATATATTTATATATATATATATATATATATATATAAGCTAATAATTTCACTTTAAAATAAGGAACTTAGCATTAAAAGTCAGACTTCATGGCTCTCCATCAGTGCATGTTTAAAGATGTGTGTATAAATATCTATATGTGTGAATATGCAAATTAGAAACACTGCTATCTCGTAAACATATGAGCACAGCTAGTGAACTGCTTGCTAGCTCACATTCACACGAATAGGGTTCCAATACCAAAGCCCGGTATAATAAAACATGGAGGTAAATTAACAGCATCCAAATATATTACATTGTAATGCTACGTTACCGTGACAACCACAATCCGTTCAACACTAGCCCTCACTAAGTTTGCTAGCTGGCAATCTTAACATGCAGAGTTGATGGCTAAAATTTTTCACAGTATGATCGGTCTGGACATATGGTGTTTAATTTCCAGCTTTGATGCATAGCCCCGCCCACAGAATGTTTACAGTAAAAGGAAAAACAAATGAAAGAATTAAGCAAAATATATTAACAAATGTGTTAGCACGTCCGCCTCACAGCAAGGAGGTCCTGGGTTTGATTCCCTGGCCCGGGAGTTTCTGTGTGGAGTTTGCATGTTCTTCCCGTTTTTGCGTGGGTTTCCTCGGGGGACTCGAGTTTCCTCCCACAGTCCAAAACCATGCAAAGTAAGCTAATTCGCTGCTCAAATCACCCCAGGTGGGAGTGTGAACCCGAATGGTAGTGTATGTTGACCTGCGGTGTCCTGGTGAGCTGTCTGGGGTGTACCCCGCCCTTGCCCACAGTCGGCTGAGATGGGCGCCAGCCTCTCCGCGACCCTAGCGAGTGAGGAAATGTATTAAATGAGAAACTGGTCTATACCTCCAGTTCGTTAGCGAGTTAGCATGTGGTTCCACTGAGTCCAAAAATTACGGTAGTTTTGGGGATTTGTTGGTGTTTTACATGAGGTATGTGTGTGTGTGTGTGTGTGTGTGTGTGTGTGTGTGTGTGTGTGTGTTGGGTGAGTGGTCATGGTAACCAGCATGATTTTCTCTGTTTTTTCAGGATAACATAACGGAGGAAAACGTGCAGCAGCTGAAGGCCAGGTTCATGTCCGCCTACGACGTCACCGCTGACGGTCGCCTTCAGATCCAGGAAGTGAGATTCGCCTTCTTTAATTATTATGATAATCTTAATTTATCATTATAAAATCAACACAGTGACCAACATACAGTATGTGTTATGATGTGTGTTATTCTAACTGTAATAACTGTGTTATGCTACTGCAAAAAAGCTGTTTGTAATTTTTCAGATAGATCTGCTAGTTTACAAGTTGCGGTAGTTAGCACAGCTGCTTGTATGTTTACAGGAAGACCCCTAGAAGTGGTTGATCCACGGCTTAGTGTTTTTACTGCAGATGTGCTACTCAAGGGATGACAGTAGTTTGCACATGTCTTAGTGTCACTACAGTCAGTCTGTTGGTCTATAATTACGGTAGTTTGCACATTTATGAATTCCCTCTAAAAATATCTATCTATACCTATCTATATAGTTCTGAACACTCAGCTTCTGTGTTGTGGAAAGTGATTCTGGGTCACAGACCACATTTCCCTTTTGAAGGGCGTGTAAAAGACCACAACGTAGATTAAGCGTTTACGGAAATTCCACATAAAGCATAATCATGGCGAGTAGGATTGACACTCCTTCCTGTATAGATGAAGAACTGAAGACTTTTGTGGTTGTTTCCTAATTGTGAGCCTAATTAGTCTGAGAACAAGAGCACCATTAGAGAGCTTAAACCATGTACACTGTAAAGATGGAGCATTTGTTAAAGATGAAGTGGAATTAGCTCGTATCATCAGGTTCCAGAAGGTCTGGATGGTTGTTATTAAAGAATCTGGCGTGAAGGCTGCAGGAAGGACTCGTTTTGTATCCCTGGTGTAGCATCAAGTCTCCGTCCAAGTAATTCCTGTAATGTAGAAAAGAGACAAAGGTGGGTATTTTGTCTGTTCTCTCTGAGTTATAGTCCCATCATGTACATGACCTGCCACCATCCATATCCTTCCTGTCCTTGACTTGAAATAGGACACAATCGAATAGGAATCTGATTTGAAGAGGTCAAGTGGCTGTTCCTGCAGAATCATGGTTACAGTTGCCAAGCAATAGGACATGAAAATAAAAAAAAAAACAAAAAGCACACATTGGTTAGAAAATGTTTTATCCACCAAAGGGAAGGCATGAGTCATCGTGTAGGATGGTGGCATGAGGACGATGAAAAATTATGGTATTGTGCAGCAGGTACCTAAACGATTCTTTGACATTAAACTATCAGTGCACTGGAGCCAGGGACAAAGCTAATGATTTAGCAGCTATGTCTCCTATCATCCTATCATTTTATTTCATCTGTACATTCATCTGATAAACACAACTGACCATCCTTTAAGCATTAAAAGCTTCTTACCCCAGCCAGAAAAACTAAAAGCCACTCAGGGAACCAGCATGGCCTCAGGTCAGGACCAGGAACAGAGTTCCACGATGCTAATTTCTAATCTTTGTGTTTGCTTAATGTTTTTGTGTTCTCTAGCTTGCAAATATGATCCTACCAGAAGAAGAAAACTTCCTGTTGCTATTCCGCCGTGAAGCACCTCTGGACAACAGTGTGGAGTTTATGAAGGTCCATCATCACCACCACCATGTCACCAATACCATCATCACCACCACCACGTCATCAATACCATCATCGCCACCATCGTTGTCTTCACCACCACCACGTCATCAATACCATCATCACCACCATGTCATCCTCATCACCACCATCATCGTCATCACCACCATTACCATTATCACCATCATCATCACCATCACCACCTCCATCACCATCATCTTCATTATCAACATCATCATCATCTTCTTCATCACCATTGTCATCATCACACTTTTTTATTTTTAATATTCTATCTCCAGGATAAACAGGTTTCCTTTTTCTCTTTATAGATCTGGAGGAAGTATGATGCAGACAGCAGTGGATATATATCTGCAGCAGAGCTAAAGGTAGGAACGTCACCATATTTGTTCATCCGACTTCACAGTTATATTTAATTACTCCTGGTCTTTATTCCTTTGATGAGGAATTTATTTAAAGAGATTATTCAGTCAGCCAGAAACCTGACCAGCCACACGTTGTTTTAAAAGGTTCCTTGAGGGTTCTTTAAAGGTTCTTAAGAGCTTTCTAAAGAATATCTACTTGGACTCCCAACCTGAAGAGGCCCTATTGGGTGCTAGGGTGTCAGGCTGAGCAGTTCAGGGTTGATGCCACCACCACCCCCACCATGTTTCACAGATGACCTTCGGACCAGAATCATCTGTGTTTCTCAGGACGAAGTTTTAAAAGGTTCTACATTTCTAAAGAGTTGATGTTTGGAAAGGCTTCATTGAGAGAGCAGCACGTGGTGTAGTGGTTAGCATGTCTGCCATTCAAGAGCGAGTGATCCATCACAGCCTTCCAGGTTTACAGTATTTCCCTGCTATCTCTGAACTAGTTGCCCTTCGATTTCTCCTCTAAATGTACTGCCTGTGTGAAGGACACACTGAGATGACTTTTAAAGAATAAACCAGTTTAGTTCAGATTAATTCATCACTATGGAATTGTGGTGTAAGTGGTTGGTTATTGTGTAACACTACTCATTCATCTTCCAGAGTTTCCTGAAGGATCTGTTTCAGCAACACAAGAAGAAAGTGTCCTCTAACAAGCTGGATGAATACACTGACACCATGGTAATATTTTTTTCTCTCTTCCTTGTAACCCACTGATCAATAGTATCCAGGATATCAAGCCCTTAAAAGTAATTAGCTTGATAAGATTAGCATTGGAGAGCATCTGTTCAGTCTCGTCTTATCACAGGATAATCGAAGCCTGCTTTTGGTTTGGTCTGGCATGTAAATAAAGGAGGATAAATCCAATAAATCACTTTCACGTGAATGTAGGGCTTTTAACACGTTCTCAAAGCGTGCCGTGAAGAGCTCCTGCAGTCCTGCGAAAGTCCGACCCCAACGAATCGCCCTGTATGTTACAGCATGAAGGTTTCTCTCGGTAATTTCACCAAGAACCCTTTTCTGTTGCTTGTTGACTGACATTTATGTCTATTGATTCGAAAGCAATTACAGTTTGCACTGACATTTGTTGTTTACAAACTTTGAAAGCCACGAGCTCTCCACATTCACGTCCTGTGGGTGTTTATAATTCACTTCGGGAGACTTTGGTGAAATGCCAGCCACTAATTTCAGTCATTAATCCTTCAAGGTTGATTGTTCTCACTCGATAGGAAGTAAAGAATATGAAAAGAATGAAGTGGAATGATGTGAAACAATATTCTGCAGGTTAAAGAGAAGAACGTCAGCTTTAATCTCAAGAGATTTATCCCGAATCAGAACCATAGCCCTTTTGTGTACATACATGTATTGAAATGAACTCAGATTTAAGTTAAGGAGTCGTCGTCAGTATGGCACTGTAGACTGAAACTCTGTCGGTTCTTGTTTTGATTCAAGTCTTTTGGGATTTGGATTGTTTTGGGTTTTTTTTTTTTTGAGCCTTCCTTTCCTGGTCCTGTAGATTTTACTGTTTTCCATGTTATCCATCTCACCTTATTCAAGTCATAAGTTAATTAACAACCCTTCCCCGGAAAACCCTGAGGGACAGGAGGTTCTCCAGGACCAGGGATGGAAACCTCTGACTTCTCGTGCTGTGTGTTAGAATTTTGTTCTAAAGCACCATCCATGTCCACTATATTCAACACCTTAATATCAGTGGATCCACTGGATCCTTCCCAACCAAGACATGGGACAGTTTCCTCTCTAGGTCTGGTACTGTCCACTCAGTTTTAAGACATCCTCTTAATTATACCCCGCTGCTGCATTCACTGACAATTATGAGTCCAGTCCAAACCATAATACCACCACCATGTTTCACAGAGCATTTGTCATTTCTGATCTACCACTGGTTTAGAAGTTACCTTGGTGTGGTCTTCTCTTTGTTAAGCTCTGATACATTCATATCTATGTCCTGGATATGTTTATATTTTTATAGCTTCCTGGCAGTGATAGACATAGGTGTTATGATTATTGGTTGTCCGTCCATTCTTGTGGACATGATATCTTAAGAAAACTTTGAGGAATTTTCTTAAAACTTTGTACAAAAGTCCAATCTGACTGGATGGACTGATTGGAATTTGGACTTCATAGGTCTAAGGTCAAGGTTACTGCAGCCTCTTGTGTGCCGTTCTTGTGAACGCTCTATCTCAAGAAAGCTCATGCCTATTTAATGCAACAATTTGACCCCAATGAACTTGACTAGCTTTATAATCCAAGGTGTATTACAAAACATGCTTCTGCCCCTTTAAATATCTAAAACATCTCCCAATCATAATATCCCAGACAACTCCTACCCCCACCCCATACCACTTTATATACCCTGTGGATGTGTGTAACGCCCAGGCACTGGTTCTAGATGTCAGTTGAAAACTAGCTACTGCATTTCTTGCTATTTCTCAGTAAAATTATGTTTTCTGTTGGAAATTCTGGAGAATGGCTCTAAAATCACAGCCTCAGGGATTTAACTATAACAGCTTTTTAAAATGAGCTTTGTAGGATTGCAGGATATCATAAATCAGATGCTTCTCCAATTTCTTAAACCAGCCGTCAGCTCTGTTCTTGATGGAGTATTAAGAGTCATGGGGTGGTACGGTGGTGTAGTGGTTAGCACGTCCAACTCACAGGACGACGGTCCTGGGTTCAAGTGCCGGGCTCAGCGAGGTCGTTTCTGTGTGGAGTTTGCATGTTCTGCCTGTGATTGTGTGGGTTTCCTCTGCACACTCCAGTTTCCTCTCACAGGCCAAAGACACACATGTTAGGCTAATTGGCTGTTCCAAATTGTGAATTTGGTAAATGTGAATGTAAATGGTTGTGTGTGTGTGTGTGTTTCCCTGCCCTGAGATCTGGCGGACATAGGCTCCAGCCTACCAACGAGGATTAAGTAGTTTTGCCAAATGAGTGAAATGGTTTGGTCTTTTGGAAGTACCATCAAATCTTTTGGCCCCAGGAACCTAACCAAGATAATCTCTCCAGGCTTTGATCAGTTTATCAGTTGATCATTCAATCAAGTACTCGGAGCAGGGTGAAACACGAGCAGTCTCGTTTTCAGTGTGCATGTTCCACAGCCTCTACAGGCTCCACCCCTGCTTTTCCAGGATGCACCGTATCATAACAAATTTTATTGCCTTCCCTAATGGATGTTCTGAAGATGATGGTGTGTGTGTTTGTGTGTTTGTATCTGGCTCAAGATTGCGTTGCTCATAACTCTGCTTATGGGAGGACAATTCAATCTAAGAGTAGATTGGACAGCAGCAGAAACCACCTGAGTACTCATCGGGTCTCTGCTCTGGAAGAAAAGATCGTTTTTATTTTATTTATTCCATCCTTGTGGTTGGTTGATTGGGGGGGTGGAACCTGCACAGTCGCAGAGTTCACTGTGTGGTTCCTAATGTAATGGATGGCATCACCTTCAGACAGTTCTTGACATCACCTTCAGATGTTTGGACTGGATTGTGTTCCATGTTTATGATGGTTCTCTCTTTTTGTTTGTTTCGTTGCAGATGAATATATTTGACAAGAATAAAGATGGCCGCCTGGATCTGACTGATTTAGCGAGGTAACGTGGGCATGCATGTTAAAGAGGTTTTGTGGTCAGATTTATGAGTTCACTGAGTGCTGGTGTGTAAATTGTACTCCGTGTAATCTATAAAACATTCACCACTGGATACACACCTAACCATCTAATCCAGAAGAGTTTTCCGTTCTACTGAAGTTTCAAACTTTATTATATTTAAAGTTCTGGAAATACATGTCTTTATGTGAGACAATAAGGTTTCAACTTTTAATAATTTTGATTTTTAAAAGCACTTTACTGATATTTGGCTCCTGAAATGACCTCAATATATTTATGAAATTAATGACAGAGAGCCCACGCCTCCTTCAGTGTTTGTTAAAGGCCACATCTCTTTCAATGTGATTGATAGGTTCAGAAGCCACACCCTGTTACTGACACAGATGGGCACAGAGGACTTTTTTATACAAGATTGACTCAGAAGTCACACTGTCTTTACTGTAATTGATAGACACAGAGGCCACACCTCTTTTCCTGTGATTGATAGACATGGTAAAAGGCCACACCCCCTTTTACAGTGATTGTTAGACACTCAGGTCATGCCTGCACAGACAGGATTAGCAGACGCTGGGACCATACACTATCCACTGAACAGGGACCACCCCTTCTCTTTACGAAAACTGTCATTCATACGAAAGGAGGTGTGGCCTCTATGCCTGACAGTCTTAGTGAAGGAGGCGTGGTCTCTGTACATGTCGGTCTCAGTGAAGGAGGTGTGGTCTCTGTATGTGTTAGTCTCAGTGAAGGAGGTATGGTCTCTACATGTCAGTCTCAGTGAAGGAGGTGTGGTCTCTGTATGTGTCAGTCTCAGTGAAGGAGGTGTGGTCTCTACATGTCAGTCTCAGTGAAGGAGGTGTGGTCTCTGTATGTGTCAGTCTTAGTTAAGGAGGTGTGGTCTCTGTACATGTCAGTCTCAGTTAAGGAGGTGTGGTCTCTGTGTCAGTCTCAGTTAAGGAGGTGTGGTCTCTGTACATGTCAGTCTCAGTAAAGGAGGTGTGGTCTCTGTACATGTCAGTCTCAGTGAAGGGTGTGTGGTCTCTGTGTCAGTCTCAGTGAAGGAGGTGTGGTCTCTGTACATGTCAGTTTCAGTGAAGGAGGTGTGGTCTCTGTATGTGTCAGTCTCAGTGAAGGAGGTGTGGTCTATGGACATGTCAGTTTCAGTGAAGGAGGTGTGGTCTCTATGTGTCAGTCTCAGTCAAGGAGGTGTGGTCTCTGTATGTGTCAGTCTCAGTGAAGGAGGTGTGGTCTCTGTGTCAGTCTCAGTGAAGGAGGTGTGGTCACTGTGTCAGTCTCAGTGAAAGAGGTGTGGTCTCTGTGTCAGTCTCAGTGAAGGAGGTGTGGTCTCTGTACATGTCAGTCTCAGTGAAGGAGGTGTGGTCTTAAACACACTGAAGGCATAATAATTGCACTGTTGCTTGTGTTTGATGTTAACTGGTTGTTGTTCGTCCTCCAGAATCCTGGCTCTACAGGAGAACTTCCTGCTGCAGTTTAAAATCGATGTAGGTATCATTAGATTTCAGTGTCTTTGTTGTATAACCTCTTTAAGGGTTTAGCGTTGGATGAATGCACTTATCTCTCCGTTTTTGTTTTCCTCCTCAGGCGAAGACTTTGGAGGAGAGAAATCGTGACTTTGAAAAGATATTCGCTCATTACGATGTTGTAAGTTCCATTAGCGTGAAATGTGGCCTGAATATTTATTTTTCACTTAGCGCTGCTTGGTGCACACTCAGGGCTGTGATGTAGCACTTGATCCCAAGTTTAGGTTCACGGAGTGGTATGAATCTGTACCTGTTGTTCCAGAGTAAGACGGGTGCTCTGGAGGGACCCGAGGTGGACGGATTCGTTAAAGACATGATGGAGCTGGTCAGGGTGAGCAGGTTAATTATTACACCAGAGCGTGTGTGTGTGTGTGTGTGTGTGAGAGAGAGAGAGAGAGAATACTGAACAGTGGAACAGATGGCCAGAGATGTGTTTAACTTTCATTACTCGCTACATTAACATTTCCTCGGCAGACACTTTCCTCCTGTTCAGCTGAGCTCGAGATTTATCTCACAACCTCCTGAACTTCATGGTGTCATTTAAACGTATATAAATTAATCTTCTCATCCCCCATCAGGTTAGGTGGAGGTGGACCCACACAAGTCAAAGATATACAGTAATAATATATACACAGTTATATATGTAACTGGAAGCTCTCAGAGAGTGCAAACCTCAGCCAAGCTGAAATAAATAATAGAAAGTACACAGCACCCCCTGCTTCACCTGCTGTTTAACACATACATCTGTAGTGAGACATTAGTGTATACAGTCCATTTGACGGCCACCCCCCCACTCTCTCTTTCTCCCCCCCCCTCTCTATCTATCTATCTCTCTCTCTTCCTACTGCCTCCTTCCATCCCTCTCTCTCCCTTCCTCTCTCTCTCGCCCTATCTCGCTCATCCTCCTGCCTCCCTCCCTCCCC
>JAQMYF010000001.1:67914079-67925446 GCA_030014195.1 Neosilurus mollespiculum
TATTGCCTCTGCATTTAACATATCCAAAGTGAGCACACACACACTCGGCAGGGCACTTCAGCCATGAAGGTGGATGAAGTGAAGGTGCTGCTTACTCTCTCCGTCACCACACCTTTTTCCTGCAGGTTTGGGAATCAAACCAGCGACCTTTAGGTCTCAAACCCGATCTGTAACCATTAGGCCACGGCTGGCCCAAAAAATAAATAAAAATTGGAGACTGCCCACGAAAGGCCCGGAGTGCAAACTGAGCACAAGCTCATTAGCCACAAGTGTGTATGAGGACACGACACATCCGGATCCATGAGCACTGGCTCTCCCAGCCTCGTATATATACGCAGTTGATTCATTTGCACTTGTTAGGCAATCAGCATTTCGGGGCAGCATATAAAGGGACGAGGTGCTCTTCCTGGCTCTCTCTAGCTCATTCCTAGACTTCTTTCTTCCGAGTTGTCTCGCTTCTGTTTCCGGATGTCTCTAATGTAATGTAGCAGTGGCTGTGTTTAGCTGTATCACATTTATGGTGTAACTCCTTATTGATCCACTCTCATTTCACTTTACACAGCTAATCAGGTTGCGGCTGTGCGCCAGTACAGTGTCCTTGTAAGCTGTGCCAGGGTTTCCATCCACTGCCATTCGGGTGTGGAGCACACCATGACTGCTCCAGATTGAGCTGTGCAGCCATTAGAGTGAAGAAAAGAGCTGCTTCCTGGCTTTGGTGTCTTCCAGTGCAGATTTACTTTGGCGTTTTCCACGTCTGCGTGGCCGTGGTGTTATCTTTTGCTACCTTGCTGTGTCGCCCCACTCACCCGCTCATCTGAATGCTTTCGCTAGTGTTTTAACATGTGGTTGACTGTGTAGGGGTTTTCCTGTTTCTTTTAAAAAAATTTTAATTTTCTTCTTTTGTGTTGGAATTATTTAAAGGGTACTGGGGTTACTGAGTATTTTTCTGAGTTTGTTTTGTGTTGCATTTTAGTTGTATTTGTGTTATTTTGGTTCAGTCATTTATTCAATTATTTTCTTACCTGCTCGATTTTAATTGGATTGTAGGCATTTATACTGAGATTAATTTGTATTTCTCCTAATTGTGTTTTTGTTTGTTTATTTATGTTAATTGTGAATTTAGAATTTTTTTGGCCTCAGATTTTGTCAGCGTTTGTAATATTGTGTATTTCCCCCCCGCTTTGTTACTGTGCGTATTTTATGAAATTATAATAAAGTATTTTCCTCTTTATTCTATTTCTGTAGCATCTTCCACAGTATTAAATCTGTGTTCTTCACTCTCCATGTACTTGTATTACACATGACACCTCCCCCGAATAGCAATTACTTCTGGTTTAAACATTATATAAAAATATAGATACCTTTTCACTCATCTGATGGTGAAGAGTTTTCTGTTTTTTATTTGTAGAATATATGTAAAATGTAAAAATACCAGTGAAATATCTTAACACGGGGACTTTTATTTTGTGTATGGGGTTTCAGAGTCACAGAATTAAACCCACAGTAATCCAGATTTACATTTAACTACTGTAGAATGATCACTGTGTCTCCCAGGAGGTTAACCCGGTGATGCTGGTTCTCTGGTATCCTGTTAGTAACAGTGTCTACTGCATTAATCCAATAATCACAACCATCACATCATCCCTATCTTTCTTTCAGAAATATCTGTTTCATTTAATACAATTAACACTGCAGACAGGTATACAGGTGTACTAACATGTGGGTTTATCAATGGATTTGTGTACATAAGGGGGAAAAGTGCAACAGTTTTAATAAGTTAAACTTAAATCCTGAGGGGGTTGATTGCGGTATTACTGAAATCAACCACCAGATGGCACCAAAACAAAGAAAACTATGAAAAAGGCCAAATAATGCACAATAGTATTGTGTGTGTGTGTGTGTGTGTGTGTGTGTGTGTGTGTTTCAGGTTTAGTTTTAGAGTAAAACCGTGAAATTATTCTACTTATTAAAAAAACACCCAATTTTGGATTAAAGAGGCTGAAAATGTTATTTATTTATTTATTACTTATTTGATATTCTGTATCAATCCTGCAAGGGAAATTTGCCTCCGCAAGTGAACACACACACACACACACACACACACACAGCAGTGAGAGCAGTTGGGGCTTTGGTGCCTTGCTCAAGGGTACTTCAGCTGTGAAGGTGGAGGAAGGCAAGGGTGTTGCTCACTCGGGAATCGAACCAGCGACCTTTTGGTTTCAATTCTGCTTCTCAATCCATTAGGCCATGGCTTCCTCCAGTATTGTGGTGTAATTAGGCTGTTTCACTTTAATGGCTCTCCCAAATGTAGCCGTCTCTTTCCAAACAACCAAGACTACAAATGGTGGATCTGTTACACCCCACCCCTTCCCACCCCATCCCAGGATTCATTGTGTACAATCATTAAATTTGATTTAATGTGCCACAGGTGAGAAAGTTGCAAGGCAGCAACAGGAGCGGTGTTTTGTGAGGAAAGGGATCCGCTGATGATGCAAACAGGAAATGTTCTGTAGTCCAGACCATCTGATTTGGTCCCTGTAGTCACACAATGTCTTCTTTATAGACCTCATTCTTCATATCCCTCGGAGGATGCAGTACAAGAATTCGGATTCAGCTATGGATCTACCGTCATGATGGTAACTGCCACAGGTTCCCTGTAGACACAGCAGCTGTGGCTGGTCCACTGAGCTCTGTATACAACTGAAGGTACCATGATAGATTACAAGCACGTACGACCTTGAAGTCAAGAGGTCGCTATATTGGAACTCTGCAGTAACTATTAAACTAAGCCTAACAAAGGTACTCATGAACACTGTATCATCACTGAGCTCTGTATAAAACTGGAGTGCTTATTCGCTAATTAAACCACCAACAATATTGAGGCCACGCCTTCGCCAAAAAAAACCCAAAAGACTGTTAAGGTGCCAATATTAGGTGTGATAAGTATTTATTTGTTGGGAAACATGACTAAAGAGACATGAGGCAGCACAGTGATGTAGTGGTTAGCATGTCCACCTCACAGCAAGAAGGTCCTGGGTTTGAGTCCCGGGCTCAGTGAGGGCGTTTCTGTGTGTTGTTTGCATATTCTCCCTGTGCTTGCATGGGTTTCCTCTGGGCTCTCCGGTTTCCTCCCACAGTCCAAAGACATGCACATTAGGCTGATTAACTGTTCCAAATTGCCCCTAGGTATATGTATGAGTGTGAATAGTGTGTGTGTGTGTGTGTGTGTGTGTGTACGTGCGTGTGTGTTGCCCTGTTATGGTCTCGTGAGTAAAAGGTGTGTAAAACCTCCACTGGGTATATCTTGCCTCGACCAAAGTCAAATACCTTCTCTTTAAATATCAGTAAACATATTAAATTCCTGAAATAATGCATCCTGGGCTCCCTATAAACTAAAATTCAACCACAAGATGGCGCCACCAGATAAAATGTCCTTCACACATTCTTTACTGGACGTGTCCATTTTTCTATCAGTGAAACTGCAGCCAAGGATCCCTTTAACCTCCTTTTAACATAAAAAAAACATTCCACAGACCTGCTCAGTACACACTTTTTTAAATAAACACAGTATTTAGTTGTTTAAATTGAGTTTTTATTAAAGTACATTAATATTTTATATCTATGCATTATGCATTAAATTATAGAAATTACTATTAGTAAACCTTAGAGATCAGACATCCAGGGCGAACTCGGGGTAGAGCCGCTGCTCCTTCACATCAAAGGGAGTCAGCTGAGGTAGTTCGGGCATCTGATTAGAATGCTTCCTTGTCACCTCCCTTTAAAGGTGTTACCGGCACAACCAAAAGGGAGGAGGTCTGTCTGTTAAACCCTTTTCTATGCATTTGAGTTTTCCCTTCTTGATCTCTCATTGTTTAATTTATTTTCATTAAAGAAACAGCTATAATGGAATTTATTGTCT
Organism: Neosilurus mollespiculum; assembly: GCA_030014195.1. Lineage (NCBI taxonomy): Eukaryota > Metazoa > Chordata > Actinopteri > Siluriformes > Plotosidae > Neosilurus > Neosilurus mollespiculum. Next base: position 67,917,999 of record JAQMYF010000001.1, read on the forward strand.
TTTCAATGTTATCAAAAACTTTTGACTAAACAAGAGCATTTTCTGCAAAGTGCAAGTGCAGTCAGCGCCGACGGCGGTGCACACGTGATATATATTTTTATTTATTTATTGGGCTGCCCATGTGGGCACAAGATCACGGACGCAACACAAAATCGAGCTCATGGATTTACTGCATTTGCATAAGCATGTCTCTCCGCATGGAGGTCAGCTATAAATAGTATTTTATTTGTTTGCTTATTAATCTTAGCCATCACATCTGGAAACCACTGGTACACGGTTTATGGCCTTGTACACTATGGAGCTTTGATATAGATATATAAGCACAAATAGAACAGTAATAAACAGTAGAATTTCTAAAATGGTACAGTGTTTATGATCTGGTGGAATTTGTGTACAGCAAGGTTACGCCCTAATAATAAAAATTGCCTTTAGTGTTGACTTGGAAAATAAATGAATTAATTGATATATTTGGAATGTATTCCACTGAATTATAATTTTGTATAAATATTTGTTTAAATCATCCCATGGGACCTTTTCCATTTTTAATGTAATAACTTTTAACAAATTAAAATTATAAATTATAATTCCTACATGTAACATATAATTGTTATAATTATATAATATAATAAAACACAATCACTACTGAACTCTATTCGCTTTATACTTATATACACCATATACTTTAAAAACTGGATGACATAAATGGGTTATATCCGGTGGGTGTGGTTTGATGACGCTCGGAGGGGAGGAGGAGGGAGCGCGCTTTCGGGTGACGCGCAGAGGGATCGCCCCGCCCCCCGCCCCAACCTCCAGTGTTATCCGTGGAGTGTTATTGCGAGCCGAAGCGGAGGAGAACCGGAGGGACTATTTCACTTCTCCTCGTCTTTACTCCTCATTTCTACTCGATTCTGCTCTGCTTCATTCACTTTCGGGTCACCAGTCGCTGGTTGTGTGGGTTCGTGTCGGTGATGTCGGAGTTATGGAACGCGGCGGGTCGCAGGGAAGAGCGGAGGCTTTAAACCAGACCGCCTGCGGTGTTTGTCTTCTCCACGCTGCCTGACTCGATACTCCGATCCTCACCGCTCCACACCGATACCGACACCGATCTCGATCTCTCCGGCGCGATCTTTCTCTACCGACTCGGAACCTCAGCGCAGGATTCCAGGGCTGTTTATGGACGATATGGAGGCTGTTATGGATAAGGAGTGCAGCGCTCTGGGAGGACTCTTTCAGGCCATCATTAATGACATGAAGGTAAAAGTTATATTGAGTTGATGTTATCATTAGCAGTGATCCTGCTTACTTACCTCATTGTGTTTGCTAAATTTGTATATGGTAATTATAGTTATTATTATTACTACTCATTCATTCAGTTTCTAAAGCGCTTAATCCTAATCAGGGTCGCAGGGAGGCTGGTGCCCATCTCCACCATCTCTGGGTACACCCTTCGACAGCTCGCCAGGCCATCGCAGGGCAGAAACACACTGAGAGCTATGCAGCCTACACGTTACGAAAAGTCAGTGAGAGACATGGCCGGCCTTTGATAACTGGGGGGGACAGCAGTGACGTTGATAGTGGGGCTTGAACCGCTGACCTTTAAATCAGTAATCCATCACCCTACCACTGGGCCACTACTGCCCCAACTACTACTACTCACATTCACATTTACATTTATGGCATTTGGCTGACGCCCTTATCCAGAGCGACTTACATCTAACATTTTTATACAATGGTGCAATTGAGGGTTAAGGGCGTTGCTCAAGGGCCCAACAGTGGCAGCCGGGTGGTACTGGGAATTGAACCCCTGACCTTTGGATCAGTAAGCCAGTACCTTAACCACTGAGCCACCACTGCCCTGTGTATACAATACTACTATTATTATTGTTATTATTACTATGTTTATGTTTAGGTCAGATTTTAACCCTTTAACACACTCATACATTGGTATTATTTTTGGAGTGATTAACTAGAAATGAACGTTAGTGCTGCAGGCAAATGTCTACAAGCCTGCTTTTGTGTGTGGGGTTAAATCTGCAGTCATGCAGACACTTTTGCATGAAGCGCCGACTTCGGAGGACAAACCGTCAGAGCATTTGGGGTTAAATCTGTTCAATGTCATGAGCATTGCATGGGGACGGTCGTATCTCCAGGTGTTACTCCATGTCTGATTACCTAAGGTCTAAAACGTGGTGTTTTGGAAGATGGTGTGTTTCTTGGTGATGTGATGCCAGAGCTGAATGATGTAAATATTTAAGAATTTATTATGGTTATTGGTTCACTGTATAATTAGCCAAGTGATATTGGTAAAAATCACAGTTTGTTCTGTTGAAAATGTTCAAATAATTCACTTACTTGTTCCTAAACCTGCCGTCAGTTGGAATGCTGTTACTGACTACTCTGGAAATTGTGACTCATGAGACTTCAGAAGTAAAGTACTTGAGTAATCAGGGAATCCGTAAGCTGGGGGCAGCTTCCCTGGGTTCTATAAGTCCGGGGCCCCCTGTGTTCAGTGATTTGGGGGCTCCCTGGGTTCTGTATGTCAAGGGGTTCCCTGGGTTCTATAAGATGGCATTTCCTGTGTTCTGTAAGTCTGGGGTGTTCTGTAGATATGGGGGCTTTCTGGGTTCTGTAAGTCTGGGGCTCCCCGAGTTCTATAAGATAAAGTTTCCCTGTGTTCTGTAAGTCGGGGGGCGCCCTGATTTCTGTAATTTGGGGAGGGGCTCCCCGTGCTCTGTAAGTCCACGGTCTCCCTGGGTTCTGTAAGTTTGTGGGCTCCCTGTAAGCCTGGGTGCTTCTGGTAATCAGGGGCTCTCGGGATTCTGTTGAGGGGACCCTTACAGAGTCCAGCAAGCCTCCTCCCTACAGAATCCCGAGAGGTCCCTGGGTTCCGGTCATCTGGTTGTTGGGTAGGTCTTTCGCAATACCTTTTCTCTTAGACTATTGTCCCAGAAACTATCATCATTAATGCTACTGTTAATTGTTTTGCCTACAGTGATGACAATAAACATAATAATGCAAGTACAAACTTTCAAATATCAGTGAACATCAATTCCTTTAAAACATTTAAAACTTATAATATAAAACGGAAATATTTCAATATAATAATAATAATGTATACATCCCAAATAAATAGAACCAATTCAGTAAGAAGAATATGACCCAAAGCGGAGCAGAACGTGAGCAGTAGCAAAGTCAAGGAAATGTAAGTTCTGCTGATTCAGTTTGAGGAATCCAAGTACCCGATGTGATAAACCATGGACTCCGGGGACTCTGTAAGTCGGGGACTCAGGGACTGGAGAAAATCTGGTGTTAATTAGTACTGTTGGTGTGGGTACTGCAGAGTTTGGTTATGAAGCCTTTATGTTCTGGAGTTACACAATTTTATTGTTAATATTATACTTGACCCAGTTCTCATCGATAAAGTTATAAATTGAATACAGTGTTAATATATCAAATGGTCACTGACGGTGTAGCGACGGTACCTGGACTGCATACACACTCATTACCACACACACACACACATCATCTCAGATGGAAAAGTCCGGAACAAAGGGCCTCTCTGAACTCCTCCATTGTTACTGTTGAAGGATGTTGTCCTCGTAAAAGGGGTCGACTTTCAGGGGCCCTAAAATATTTATTGGCTTTTACAGAGTGTCCGAGTCCTGCTTTCATAAAGACCAGAGGACTGATGTTGGATCAGATGTCTCCTTATGCGTTTATCTTTGTGGTAATCTGTGCTAATTTGCTGTGGTGAGGATGTGCGATCAGTGAGAATGAGTTCTGGATGCTCCGGGAGTGTGATCGGGCCAAGGTCTGGGAGTAAATTAATATTACCACTTCAGGTCGCCGTAAATAATTAGCCTTGCAGCTAATGTTTTAATGACTAGCGCGAATTCTGGAATTGTATTTGGTTCCATCGCACAGCACAACCTGTAGAATGAAGAAGGCAAGGGGTTACCCGTGGAGCCTTGAGGACTCCACCGTCTCATCGAGTCGTTATTTCTCTGTCTGGTGTTGAAGTCTGAAGTTGCACAAGTCCCACATTCCTGAAGGCTGTGACTCGAGCCGGGATCAGTCCGTCATCCTGTCAGTGCAGCGCCAAAGCAAAACACGCACCACGCTTTTGTCTGAACACGGGTTGCGTGTGGAGGGTTTGTTTTTGAGCTTCATTCCCAAGCGACGCCTCGAGAGCTTAAAGAAACTTTATCTCTTTGTGAAACTTTATTCCGTCCGCGGAGTCATTGTGGAAAGCCTCAGTTCTTAGTTCTCGGTTCTCTGTTCCTGCATGCAGAGTATTAATCTGAGGAATGACCTCATACTTCAGTATTTACAACCTCCTAGTTTAGTCACTTTACACATTTAACACTCAAAAAAAATTAGCGTTCTTTGATATCCGTATCATTTTTGAGATTCTCAGACCTGGTGCTCCGAGGACGAGGGCTCATACTCTGCACTGTATTTATATTTATTTAGGATTATTTTCAGCTTGAAGTTACATTTGGTACAACATATTCTAAAGATTTAGCATGATTTAGAGTTCTGTATGAGTTGTATTGTTAGCTGTCAGTAGCGTAACGTCAGCTTCCTCTTTGTAAACAGCGTGAGAATTAGGGACGGTATTTCTACATCATTTTTAATTGCTTGAGGCTAAAGCAGTGTGAACACTCGTCTCTTCAGGAGTAATTATGAGTAATCCTGGTGTACATTCAGAGGGTTCACTGAACTCATTGTGTAGGTGAGGAACACCGTGAGGCAACAGCTCGGGGGGAAAAAAACACACATACTGTTCTTCTGAGAAAAAAACGCATGTTTAGCGAGGGTGCTAAAACTTAATCTCAAGTACGCCTTAACTTCTTATAACTCAGATGAACCCACTGCAGGATTTTAAAGGTATAACTGAAAGCACTCTGAGAGTGCAAATCTAGGTCCACAACACCCCCTACTGGTCCAGCTCTATTACCACACTTCCAAACGGCCATGTGATGTTAAAGAATCTCTAAAAAATTCCTGGAGCCAGAAGTTGATCTGGATCATCTCCAAAATCTAAAGCAGTGTTACTCAGATTGAACTCAACCCCGCCAAACAAATCATCCATGATAATCCCATCATAACATTTTGCCATCATTTTTGTGTACTCCCCCCCCTAAGCATATTCTTCAAAGTTTTTCATTTAGTGCGAATCCTGTAAACTGTGGTTTTCCGAAAAGAAGACATGACAGACACGCCCTCTTGAATCTGATTGGCTCGTGCTTTAACATACGGATTTCCAGATGAATTTAATGTAAATCTTTAAACGTAAAACTGTTCTGTATTCTTTTTATTTCCATTTTCCCACCCGAGAAGTATCGTCTCGATATCACACATGACCACCCCCCCCACCCCCCACACGATACGCGATGCTGCCACCCGCATCTTTCCGTACTGCTGCACATGCACATCCAGGTTGTGTTTTGAAGTGTACTTTAGACGACAGAGCTGATTGGCCATGTAAATGACCACTCCCGTGAGAGCTCGGCCTGTGAGCTACTATAGACTCCCGGTTGCAGTTTACTGTGATTTCCACGTTGATGGTGTCTTTGTCAATCCGCTACTCAGGAGCCCAAACTTTCCCGTATTTCCCGTGCTGACTCCAGGTCGCTTCAGTTAAACAGACACATTTGATTGCCAACGGACCACCTTTTATAAACCAACCTTTCTCTTGCCACAGTGTTCCGTGGTGTTTATGGCTCTGGTGGACGTCAGTAGTGATGGTGATTACAGTGAGAGTTAAGCGCAGTGTGTGTATGGTGTCTGACTGCTTGGGTTGTTTGTGTTTCCACAGAGCAGTTACCCTGTCTGGGACGACTTCATCAGTAAAGCAGGAAAACTGCAGTCTCAGCTGAGGTAAGAGCATCTTCCAACATCGTCATCATCATCAACACTACCCTCTCACCCCCACCCCATCTATCTGTATTTCTGAATCAGTGAGCAGGGATTTCTTGACATCTGGAAATCTCTCTTGTATAATAAAGTCCCCTATTTCTTGGAAGAGTAGGGAATATTTTAAGAAGATTGTGTGAATTTTAGTTCTCGAAGCAACACGAGATGAAGAACTATACGTTCCTTCGTGTTTCTTAAAGGCTTCCGAAATGGAAAGAGTTTATAAATCTTCAATCAGTCTGGAATTTTCTTTCTAGAAGTAAATCCCAGGGAACTGGGAGCTCCTAACAGCTCCAAGTCGAGACCGGGTTGAGGTTCCTCCTGGAATTTGATGTTCATTTTTGGTTAAACCTCCTTCAGTGCCATGCAATGGCGTTAATTGTTATTTAACCCGAGCGTAGCGGTGAAACACTGTTCCAGAAGGATGTGGTGAAGAGATTTAATTCACTTCATCCTGATTGCTCTCTGCTCTAATTATCCGTGGGCGGTTTTACGCCGAATCTCAAATCCATCATGCTAACATCAATCCTCTCGAACATCCACATTAATAATGATCGTGTGAATGTCCACTTCGCACCGGTCGGCGTTACACCCTCTCCCGGTCGTATCCCAGTTGTATAAAGTATGTCCAGGCTCTGTTTCCTCCGAGCACAGAGTCGCGTGATGTCCCTCTCGTTTGTACAGGGAGGTGAATATCCACATGGTCTGTTTCTCTGGATAAACATCGCTGTTTGATTAGCGTGTGTCATGACCTGAAAATTAAATTTCCGCTAAACTCTGTCCTCAAACAACACCGAGTCCACACGCACAAACAGCTACGATCGTTCTTTATTATTAAAAAACAAACAGCTGGAGTTTTATCTCTGTATTGTTGCATGAATGTTGTTATTGTAACGATACTGAAGGTTATAGATCATCTCTGTGATTGAGCTGTTACTATAGATACCGTATCATAGCCGAATTCAGATAAACTTCTGAGAGCCGGTGTCATACATCATTAAACTGTGTGAGTGTGAACTCGGAGTATTGCCACATCACCAGTATGCAGTATCCCAGTTGTTGGTGTTGGTGTTGTGCAGGTCTTGATGTTGGTGTTGCTGCTGATGTTGGTGTTACTGCTGTTGTTGGCACTAATGTTGATGTTGTTACCGGTGTTGTTGCTTGTTAGTGGTTTTAATTTGTTTGGTGTTACTGGTGTTGTTGCTTGATTTTTTTATTGGTGACACTGTGGTGGTTAGTAGTGTTGGTGGTGTTACTGGTTTTAGTGCCATGGCTGATGTTGGTGTTGTTCCTAGTTTAATTACTGGTGTTGTTGCTGGTGTTGGCGGTGTTTGGAGGTACTGGTGTTAGTTTTGTCACTGATGCTGGTGTTACTGGTTTTATTGGGGTGTCGTGGCTGGTGTTGGCATTGGTATAGGTTTTACTATGGGTCTTGTTACTGGTTTAATTATAGCAGGGCTTGAAAAATCTTCTGGAGCCTTAGTGCCCGGTCGGGCAACCTTGTTTTTGTGATTTTTCATTTTTTGGTG
>JAQMYF010000001.1:67940429-67950963 GCA_030014195.1 Neosilurus mollespiculum
CAGACCCGGAGGGGGCATTCCACCCTTTTCCGACTGAGAACCATGGCCTCGGACTTGGAGGTGCTGATTCTCATCCCGGTCACAGCTGCGAATTGCTCCAGTGAGGGCTAAAGGTCCTGCCTCGATGAAGCTAAAAGGACAACGTCATCTGCAAAAAGCAGAGTCGAGATCCTATGGTTACCAAACCAGAACCCCTCAACACCTTGGCTGCGCCTAGAAATTCTATCCATAAAAATTACAAACAGAACTGGTGACAAACGGCAGAAGACAGTTTTCCTTGCCCGGATGTGGGTTACTGGGGTCCTCCCCTGAACCCAGGCCTGGGGGAGGGGCTCGAAGGCAAACGCCTGGTGGTCGGGCTTCTGCCCATGGCTCGGCTGGGCCCAGCCCGAAGAGGAGACATGGGTTTGCCCTCCCATGGCCCACCACCTGTGGGAGGGGCAATAGGGGTCAGGTGCAATGTGAGCTAGGTGGCAGCCGAAGGCGTGGGTTCTGCCGGACTGATCCTTGGCTATTGACTCTGGCTTTTGGGACATGGAATGTCACCTCTCTGGCGGGAAAGGAGCCTGAGCTGGTGCGTGAGGTTGAGAGATACCGACTAGATATACTTGTATATAGCTTGTGCTTTGGAACCACCCTTCTCGAGAGGGGCTGGACCTTGTATACAAATTTTTGAAAATAAAAAAAATATGTATGTTTTTCACCATAAAATATCTGGAGAACTAGCTGGTTAGCATGGAGCTAGCTGATTAGATGAAGGCCTGTAGTCCAGTAGTATTTCAGTTGTCTAATAAAATTACGACAGGTGGAAAAAATTGTTGCATTCTTTAAAAACTAGTCCTTATTGTGAAATAATTTAATTCCACATTTTGTTGCATTTTCTGAAGAGCTGGTTAGCGCTGGGTAGCTGAAGGCCTGTAGTCAATTGGTGGGGAAAAATTGTGCAATTCTTAAAAGATTTAAAATAAATACATTCTTACTATCAAATTCTTAAAATCTCTATTTTCTTTCTTTTCGTGGGTTTAGTTTACACTGAAAAAACGGTGTTAGCGTTCCAGGTTGCTAGTGGAAAAAGGAGAAGATGGTGTTAGATGCTTCGTTTTCATGAAATCGGTCTCAAACAAACGGCTACAAAAAGGCCAGCTAGTGTTAGCCTTAGCATGGAATGAGTCAGGACCATTTCCAAATCATTTCATGGGATGAAAATGGCTCAAGCGCCATCTAGTGGTTCAAATCATTCTAAACTGTGTACTGCTGTAGAGCCAGTCGTTTGGTACTTCTCTACATCGCGAAGCTTTTATCATTTATCTTATTAGGTGTGCATGCTAACACCCTTTATTCTGGGGGACTACATGTCCCCCCGCCCTGCCCTTGAGTGTGAGTCTTCTTGTTTTCTAATATATGAAAAGACGCAAATGAAATTGTACTTAAAGAGATACAGACATGATCATTCTGGTAAAATAGTGTAATGCAGTCCGACCCAACCCAACCCAACCCAACCTGACTCCACCCGAAACCATAGATCAGCACCTATCTGGGTGGGTGGCAGTTGAGCGGCGCTCCAGCTGCTGTGCAACACGCTGTGGTCTGAACAAGATGCTAATTAAAGAGCTGATATGTGGGCCAAGGCACGATACAGCCCTTGCTGTGTCATCTCGCCAACGCCAACTTCATCACTCACATCAAGTGTGTGTGTATGTGCAAGCTGTAGTGTGTTTCTGTGTGTATGTGTGCATGTGCGTGTGTATGCCAGCTGTAGTGTGTTTGTGTGAGTGTGTGTGTCTGTGTGTGTGAGCTGTAGTGTGTATCAGTTAAATTAGCATTGAGGTCAGCGTTACGTCGCGGTTAGCTGAAAGCCAACTAGCAGGAATATTTTTGCCACATAAATCGGTGGCCCAGCTGCAGCAGCTTCGTTCTTTAATTTCAGACACTGAGGTTAGTGTCTGCGGTGCAGTGAGACAGGACCAGCAATACGTTTAGGACTTCTTTAGAGAGGTAGATGGATGAATAGAAACATGCAGAGAAGAGAGAGAATCACAGAGATGAGACGAAGGGCCAAGAGACAGGCAGCCAGCTGGAAAGACAGAGAAAATATCCAAGTAGACATTCAGCTACAAGACAGCTAGAGAAATGGATAAACACAGACATCATACATAGACAGACAGCTGAGAGACAGAGCAAGACGCGTCACACGTTGACCAACAACTGAGAGACAGACAGAGAAACGTCATACAGTGACAGACAGCTGAGAGAGTGACAGAGAGAGACGTCACACATTGACAGACAGTGGAGAGAGACAAAGACGACAGACAGAGACGTCATACAGTGACAGAGAGAGACGTCACACATTGACAGACAGTGGAGACAGAAAGACGACAGACAGCTGACAGACAGACAGACAGACATTTCAAATAGACTGAATGGCATGAATGGGTGAACAGATGTGCAGTCAATGCTCCCAGAATAAAATAAGCGGTGTATGATGACGGAGGTCAGTGAGTCGAGCGGCTCCACGCCCACATCCCGAACCCTAAAATTACACCTCATTACACCAGCTGCCTTTCTGAAATCCGCAGCACGCAGCTCTCTCTGACCTGCGAGGATAACATGTCAGATTTCAGGCTGAAGCCCAGTTCGTCCCGAGTCTGTTTCTTCTAGCGTTATAGTCACCTCTCACTCGGAGGTGTTCTTCAGTGGGCTTTTTCCACCATGCTGTTCATTAGAACTGCATTTCGATATCCTGAAAGCCACTTAGACATGTACACCTGGTCACGAGGACATGAAGAATGATGTGACTGTAACCTCCATGTTGGCTTATAGAGCCACGAGGGTTCTGCTGAACCCTTCAGAGTTTCTGCACAGCTGTACCCGTGAGGCAGTAATCAGTACACTCCTGCGTCTCTGCCTCTAATTAGCCACCTAATAGCTGCTCTACTGAAGTACCGAGTCGTTATCTCAAGGGCTTTGGTTTCTGGGAAATGGGGAACATCTGTGCAGCTCAACTCAACGGTCCAAACTCCGAGACCACGACCGAGAACTCGTTAGATTTCATCAACTTTATATTTATTATCCAACTAAAGTCAATACGCTAAACTTATTTTTCTGAAGAATCTTGTACTTCCCGAAGCTCAGATGTCTGAACCCTACAAGCGATCGGGCTGGAAGGCTCTCACACATCTCTGAAGGGTCACCTCTCCCTCCGCCGTGTAATGAGGCGTGCAGAGGAAGTACTTTGATAAGGCGTACAATGTTTTTCTGTCCTTGAGATAGTGTCATTTAGGCTGTAAGTCCTACACCATTGGCTTTTAATGATTCTGCTTTGGCTTGGTGGCGTTTTTTAGGTCTTTTTATTATTCTCAAGGTCGTCGTTTCAGAAAGAACACAGTCACGGTGATGTAAACAAACACGAGAAGAGAGGAATCCAATCTTTCTGTCTAGAAAATTATAAAAAAAGAAAAGCTTGTATTTTATTGGTCCTAGTATTTAAAATAAATAAGCACATTTTTCACTTTATTATTCTTATAATTATAATTAAAGTTTTTAGTTATCCTTTTTAGAATTTATAGAATCTTAATTTTTTTTTTAATAAGTTTTTATATATAATGTTTGGGGGAAAATTTTGGCTGTTTTCTTCAATAGCTTCTAACAGAAAACAACACGTTTGTAGATATTTGCTTAACATTTGTTTACAAAATGCGATGGATACAGTATCCTAATTCTTGCACCCGGAGCCTGGATTTACTCCATAACCAACTGACATGATGATCCAGTTGATCTGCGTTCCATATCAAAAACATTTCAGAGTCCAGAGTTCCTCAGCACTTTTTTCCAAAAGCTCAAGCTTCAATACTAAAAGTCTCTTCCTCCTCCACCGACTTCGCCTCCTCCTCATCGTTATCATACCTGGTGTGGTATTCAGCAGGTAAACATACTTAGCACAATGACCTAGAGAGTAATACACACCTGTATTCTGAATAGCCCAGCACTGACCCCTGAGGGATCCTGAAAAGTACATCATCTGTAAGAACTCTTGTAGAAAAGTGGATTAGAGAGATTGTTCGCGAACATAAAAATATCTTAACAGTGTGAAATGTAAAGGTAGAATTATTTCATTGGTAGTGCTCTTATGTTACACGGGAAGGAAGTTCATCACAAAATTACATGTTACAGATGCAATAGTAACAATAACGTTCTCATTACACTGATTTTTTTCAAATTAAATTTTCAGTTTAATATCAAATAAAAGAATGAGGCAGTTTTTAGAAATTAGTTGGTGTCAAACATCCTAAATTTCCTATTTGTTGGAATTCTCAGTTGGGAGGTTTATGATTCTTCCATGTGGTCAGATTTTCCTTTTGTCTTGCATGCGCATTATTTGCATGTGTAGGATCTAGTCCGGATTTACCGGCTGTCAGCAGATTCCTCACATACTTGCTGCCTAGTCAGTGTGCATCCCTGATGACCACAGCATGCGTGCTGATCCCCCCCCCCCCCCCCCCCAGTCATTTCCTTGTGGTGGGTTTGGAGCCTGAAAAAACAAGGAGGAATGGTGAGGACAGCTAGACATTCATGTTTATTAATAGTTATGGAGGGAGGGAGGGATGGATCGGGGCTTCCACTTACCCAATCATTGGTGGAGTAGATTCTTCTGATGAATATTTAAGTTTTAGCTGATGGTTCATAAAATCAGATGATTTAAACATGCTTGAAGTATGTCTTTATATTGGTTCACGTCTCCTGTTCTGCTCATTCGGATTCTCACTGTGAAGAGACAAGCTGCTGTCACCACTCGCGCCTGAACCCAATCAGTGAAGTTAAAAAAACAGCGTGTCCTGATTAAACGAAGGCCATTCTCCTGGTTCTTTTATCCGGTATCAGGATTTAATCCAATCAGTCAGTCTCACATTGACAACCATATCCCTGTTAACTGTGAACTCAGGCTTCATCCGAGCACCAAATGCTTTCCAAAAAATTTGAAGGGAGGGGCTTTGGCTTGGCATTTCTTCCCAATGAGTGGATACCGTACTATATGCATCCCAGAGAAAGTGAACAAAGATCCTATGGAGTTATTCTTGGTATGCATTCCTTCTCTTGCATTCTGGGACTGAAATATCAGCTCCATATTCATGATGTTATGAAAGGTCAGAGAAGATCTTCACACTGGGTTGTTATTCATTTCCAATGAAAGTGCTTGTTATCTTGAATTACAGCATTTGTGGGTACAAGCTGGAGAGTAACAACGCCAGGCTCTCACTCAGGACTTCCTTCTGCTTGGAGGGAAACTTTTTTTTTTCTCCCTGAATGCTTGTCTTTGTGTTTGAGCTGAAACTGGTTAACAGAAGTACGTCCAATTGACTGCCCGCTTTCCGCCCTCTTATTAAGAGTACATTATGCTGGCATTGGAGTTCAGTGGCCACAGTTTTGCCATGTGTGTTTTTGCATCCTTCTCAGATTGCCCTACAGCATAAACTTGCACCAACATTCACCTCCAGCTCTTTGTTTTGCAAAGCAGAGCTTATGTGAAGCAAGCAGAAGATGAGGGGTTAGAACTGGTGGCCTCGTGGGTGGTTTTTTTTCAGGATTTGTTGGTATTTCCATCAAGATTGTTGTGTTTACTGGTTCTGCACTTGACTAATTACTAGTTGGGTTGTTTTGTCCATGGTGTAGACCTTCATTTGTCTTCTAACAGGCGCATTTTGAGGTAAGGAGGTGATGGTATTCACGATAATGCTGGGTATTTTAGTAACTAGCGGCCCTGTGATTTGCACCAGGACCTATTGTAAGCATTTGCATCAAAGTGGACGAAGGCGTGGATGATCGTAGACTGAGAGGAGAAAGAAAGAGAGCGAGACAGAAAAGGGGTGTGGTGCCATGCTAATGACAGAATCGTCCAAGTCAGGACTATTTATAGCAGGCAGACTCGACAAGACCGGGCATTCTGGGAGGGACGTGGCAACTGGAGGTTAATTTTAACTTCGGGGTCGCAGATTTGAGCTCAAAAGTAGTTTTTAAATTAGGATGGAGTCGGGTAAAGATGGAGGGAGGCAGGGTGGCATAGTTGTTAGCACGTCCGCCTCACGGGAACAAGGTCCTGGGTTTGTGTGTGGAGTTTGCATGTCCTCACCGTGCTTGCATGTGTTTCGTTTAGGTATTCCGCTTTCCTCCCACAGGACAAAGACATGCACATTAGGATAATTGGCTGTTTTAAGTTGCCCCTTGTGTGTGTGGGAATGTGTGTGTTGGCCATGCAATGGACTGGCTGTTTAGGATATATCCTGCCTTTGTTCTGTGTCAGTTGAGATAGGCTCCAGTATTGCCTCGACCAAATTCGGATTAAGTGGTTTAACAAATGAGTGAGTGATTTGAGGTTGGAGATGAGCAGCCAGTGATGTCTGACAGATCTAAGAGTTACTTAACACTTTCCCTCCCAACAGCAAACCACATCTCTTTGCCTCTGTGGAATCCAGCCATTGCGTGTTTTTGGTACCCCGCCACTTTTAGCAGTTAGACTAGAATGTGAGGTTTGCTTTCCAAGAGACCCTAAAAGAGCTTGAACAGAGCGAGGGCAAGGTTCATTTCGTGTTCAGAATATAACTTTCTTTTAATTGTCTCCACGGAAACAAGCAAGCCTGTCTTCCTGCCGGTGTCACGACTTCGGTGCCATCACACATCACAAGCAGCACATTGGTTGACCACAGAGTACGGCATTTGTTTGATTTCTGTCCAAGAGGAAACAGAAGCGTGGCTCACTGACTTGGTGTAGTCGTCTGACATTCTTGATATCCGAGATGTTTTGGTGTGTTGTGTCTGCTCAGAGAGGAAAACCTTTTGACGTGGGGACAGAATTACACCGTGTCAAATTTCGTGATGAAAAGGAACAAAGCGGAGAGTATCACTTTATGAATGGGTTGTTTTCTTAACAGCAGTGCTGACTGCCAGTTGTTCAGAGATTGCTCTGATGCTTCGCAAGATTTTCTGCCATGGCTGAAGGTCCCGTTTCCCAAAGGGCTGTTCCTTCTCCAGAGTTTGCCTGGAATGCTTGTAACCTTAATTTAGTCTCAGACGGGTGTGAAAAGTCAACAAGCCGTAAAACCATCTGTTTTATAGTCCCTAGTTTTGTCTAGGCCTGCTTCCTACAGGACCTTATTTATAAAAAATAAAAAATAAAAAAAAAAGATAGAAGGACAACATCTGCCTGTCAGGAGGTAGACGAGAAACCAGACTCCAGTGAGACAGCCCCAACTTTCACTGCCTGTCTCTGGTGTGGATTACAGCTGCTGACATTCTGACTTAATTTCCATTTTTAAAAATCAGAAAGCTTCTTTATGACCTCGGGGCTCCTCTGTAGCCTCATTGTCGCTTGTTGTAACTGAAAATGTTTCTTGTTGCTCATTTTAAGCCGTCTAATTCATACAAGCTTTACACAGACGACCTAGTCATAATTTCATAACCAGGGTGGAGACGCGAGAACCCGAGGCTTTTAATGTGAGAATGGTGCTCTTTATGGCTGCCCAGGTTCGACCTCCCTACGTGAACAAGAGGTAGACTGTCTCACTGATGGTTCAGAGCAGCATGTTGGTTTAACGGAATAAAAAATGACGCTGAACAATTGGGGTAGGAATAAAAACGCTAAAGTGAAGTTTTCCCCTCAGACTGGAGTTTCTTTCAGACGGGAACTGAATGGTGAATGACGGGAGGGGTCCAGACGGGAGGGGTGAATGAATGGGGTACGCAACTGCTTCTTATTACTGGTATTTATTTTTCCTGCACTGTATGGTTTAAAAACCACAAATAAAGAAGTTCATTCAGTTCTGTTGAGAAGAAAGAAAGATTTTATCATTCATAAAGAAATTTCACACTGATTAAGTGTATTTTTATATCATAAGTAAGAGTGTTGGGCTTCTTACACCTGAGCCTGGTGGCTCATCAGAGCCGGAGCTTATCCTGGTGTCTATAGAGTTAAGCAACTAAGAATTCTGCTGCTGGATGGGACGCCAGTGCATTGCTAGGGTCATCGCAGGTTGCCCTCCCAGAATTTTTACAGGTTCCCATTTATACTGCTGGGTGGACAGACACACACTTGTGGATAAGATCTTGCCCAGGGGTTTTAGCATGGTGAGGGGCTAACAGGGATTCATTACCTCTTAATCATGAACCCAGGATCCTAAACACTACACCACTGGCCCCACATTTTAATATTGTATATGTAAGAATTTATCCAACTGTGTAACATTATAATGGTGGTGTAGTGATTAGCATGTCCGCCTTACTACAAGAAGGTTCTGGGTTCAAGTCCCAGACTTTTCAAGGGTGTTTTTGTGTGGAGTTTACGTGTTTTGTAATTACGAGTTTTGTACAGGTTTCCTCTGGGTAATCTGGTGTCACCCCACAGACCAAATACATTCACATTAGGCTAATTGGCTGTTCCACTTTGCCCCTAGGTGTGAGTGTAAATGGTTGTGTGAGTGATGGCCCTGCAATGGACTGGCCACTTGTTCAGAATGTGGCCTGCCTTCGCCCAGTTTTGGCTGAGATAGGCTCCAGTCTCCCATGACCCTAATAGGATTAAGTAGCTTGGCACATGAATGAATGTATTTTTTGGATGCAAAAATTTCAGTAAAAACAAACAAAACACCAAACTTTAAGTAAATAACACAAGAACTAGCATAGCGAATTACTCACAGCCCCAGCATCTCATTATATAAACTAACCTAATTGCAACCATGGGTGCGTATCCCAGTCACGTAGTATTGTCTTGTTTACGAAATTGTTTCTATTTTCGTTTTACGAAGTGTCCCATGATCCTGTGCACGTCCTCACATCCAGCAGACTCCACAGTGTGGAGAAAAGTTCCACTGGAAAACACAAGTATAATGGAGTTGAGAGACGGAAATATCTTGTTGAGTCTCAGGCAGTTTGAAGTCCAGGTGTGTTCATTTTGGAATTTCTTTAATCCGTACAGTTTCGAACCCTGAGTCACCGTATGGTCACTATCCAAACACTTCCTCCATCGATGTCAGCTGTAGATATCAAGGCATCGAATGGTTTCTGTTTCTATCCCGTGATATCTGAACCTGTTCAAGATAACGCTCATCACCATGACGACAAATACACTGTATCATATACCCAAATATGAGCTTGTGAAATGCAAATCACGCCTCACACACTTGCCTTTTCCTTTTTCCTTTTTTGTGAAAAGAGAGGAGTGAGTGTAGAAGGAGGAGGTGGAGGTGGAGGAGGTGAAAGGGACTGTCGTTTGTTCTTGTAAATGAATGCAAATTACTTTTTGGGTTGTTTCCCAGTTCGGCTAAAAATAACCCCGCACTCGTTTGGCTTCAGCATGTCCAATTCAGGAAATCCAAGCTGGAAGAGATGGCGTGCGGCACCGAGTAACGCTACTGAGTTCACAGTTAATGTTTAGCTTTGGGATGGAAAAACAGTCCTGAGAAGATTCTAAATAGCCGAGTGTCCTCCAGTGCCTGGTGGAAAGAGTTAGCCAAGGGGTCGAGGCGTCCGAGGCTGGGGAAGGGGGGGGTGAATACACTCCAAAATGAGTCTCTCCATCTTGCTCGTATTTCTTTTCTCTGTCGTTACAAAAGCAGTTTGTCACATTTTGGCCGAGATTAAAAGTCGCCTCCAGCAGTGATGCGTATTCATTCCCGCTGAGAGCTTTCAGACTGGCCGAAAGAGCACAAAGGAAGCGTTCGTCAATGTCAAGCGCCTCTGTCTGAGAGCGTCTCGTTTCATTCACCCGCGGCTGTCTGAACTTTAACCTCGCTGGCATCGCTGGGATTATACTCGGCATTGACCGTTGTGTAGGAATGTTGGATCGATACCAAACACCACCTCTCCATTGCTCTCACACATCACGTTACTATTCATCACAACACTGTTACAACCCTGTTTAGACCTGGAACCTTCCCAGCTGTAGAACCTGAGAGTGGAAATGCGAGTGTACACTCGCTCATTGAAGCTGTAAATCATTGTCGTCCAAAGTCCCGACATGAATTAATAAGTTGTGATTATACATAAATCAACGCACTAAACTCCTGACATCAAAACTCTGAATGGATGTGTTGTTTTTTATAAGCCCTGAGAATTAAGGCGTTGTTATAAAACGCAACATGATTCTTCTTGTCGCAGGTAATAATTAACCTCTCATGCAAAAACAAATAAAGAGCCGAAACAAAACCCATTTAATTATAAAACCTCATTTACGGCAGCCGTAAACCGCAATAACCCCGAGTCACAGCTACTGTACAGGGGTGCCATTACTTTTTACTATGGCTGCTAAAGGACACTGGGATATCAGGTGATATGCGAGACTGTCCCAGGATGGACAGTTATAGTGAATCGCATCCCTGACGTACAGTACAGACCAAAAGTTTGGACACACCTTCTCAGTCAATGAGTTTCCTTTTTTTTTTTATGACTATTGACATTGTAGATTCACACTAAAGGCATCAAAACTATGAATTAACACGTGGAAATATGTACTTAACAAAAAAGTGTAAAACAACTGAAAATACGCCTT
>JAQMYF010000001.1:67970243-67981187 GCA_030014195.1 Neosilurus mollespiculum
ACACACACACCCTCTGTCTCTCCCTCTTTCTCTTCCTCTCTCTGTATTTCACTGTAATCCTCTCTTTCTGCTTTCCTGTCTTTGCTTTCTCTCTCTCTCTCTCTTGCTCTCTCTGTCTCTTTGTCTCCATCTGCCTGTCTCTCTCTCTGATATCATTCTTTGCTTCTCCATCCTTTCTTTTTTCTTTCGGTGTGCTCTCTTTCTTCCTTCCTATGCTCTGCGGGTGTGGTCACACATATATATATGTGTGTGTCTTCTCTGCTTGTCCTGTCTGCTGTACAGCTTCCTCCCAGCTCTGCTTCATCGGATTCCTCCGAATCGGCTCGGTCAGTCAGCGAGTGCAGCTCTCCCACTGAAAAGGTGACTCCTGATTGACTGTCTGCTCACCAGCGACACTTCCTATCGACTCATTCATGAATTTGGGCTGTTTCCCGTTGAATATTCACTCCATGATCAGATCCCGAGCCCTGTTGTGTCCCTGTATTTGTATTAGTTTTTGCATCATGTGGCTTTTTGTCCTTTTTTTGGTATGTTGCATTCATTTATGATTTTATTTATATTTTCTCCCATTGTGTTTTCTCATCGTCCACTTCACCACGCTCAGTTATCAAACGGCTACGACCACTACGGCCCAGCAGAGGCCTCGTACCCGTCCGGAGTGGGCTTCCCCTTCCCTTCAATTCCCTCCTCTTCCTCTTCCTCCTCCTCCACCTACTCTTCCTCCACTCTGCGATCGTGGTCGAGGCCGGGCTCAGCATTGATGCCCGATTACCCTCATTACTCCACGCTGACCCCTGGCATGCTCCCCCCATCCTCCAAGATCCCCAGCTGGAAGGTTCGTCCATCCGTTTTATTTCATTTACCCCATCATAATCACCCGTCTGCCAGCCGGCCTGGGTTAGAGCGAGTACTGATTCACTGAGTCACACTGACATACAGAGGCACAGGGATTTATTGATTCACACTGATCCACAGAGTCACAGTGAATCACTGAATCACACTGACATACAGAGTCCAAATGAATTACTGAGTCACACTGTATCACTGAGTCACCCTGATAGAGAGTCACAACGATTCACTGATTTACACTGACATACAGAGTCACACTGATTCACTGATTCACTGAGCCACAGTAACATACAGCCTCACAATGATTCATTGATTCACTTTGACATACAGGTTCAAAGTGATTGACAAATCCGCAGTGATTCACTGAGTCACTCTGACAAAGAATGGTTCACAGACTCACATCAGTTGAAATGCTGATTTACTGAATCGCTGGCTGAAAGAATCATATTGACCCAAACTCCGAATCATTCTAGCTTTGAATTACACTGACTTATACACTGATTCCCTGAATCAGGGTTTGGCTGAGAATTACAGTCATCGATATACAGAATCTCTGATTTACACTAACTTGGAGTCACACTGAGTAATTCGTTGATTCATACTGGCGTGGAGAAAGATGAAAACTGATTCACTTGGACTTGGAAGCTCACACTGTTATCTGAACATTGATTCAGTGATTCAGATTGGCTTGGAGAGTCGTACTGACCAAACACTGACTCACATGAATCGAAATCTGTATTCACTGATTCACATCAGGGTCACAGAGTTGAACACTGATTTAAACAGGCATAGAGCGTCGCTCAGCAGCTTCAAGGTTAAGTGAAGTAAACAAGCTTCAGTTCAGTAGCGAGCGTAGAGTTTGAAAACAATCGGAGCGGTGACTCAGTTTCAGGGCGCCACCCAATGGCTGGTTTTGAGAATGCAGTAAAATCCAGTGTAGTTTTTAATAATGGTGGTGGTGGTGGTATGGTGTTGTGTATTATGTATAATGGTGTAATGATGATGTGGACGTAGGACTGGGCGAAACCGGGCCCGTACGATCAGCCCATGGTGAACACGCTGAGGAGGAAAAAGGAGCCAAAGGAGCCAGTGGATTTAAATGGCTCGTACCCTCCGCTGCTCAACTCCACACAGCCTGAGGACAATCAGAAAACCATCGACAGTACACCAAAGGTCAGTGACATGTCTGATGGTAAACCTTCAAAGACGTGTTTGTTTATTAATTCATTTATTTATTTACTACATCACAAATTTATACAAATTCTTAATTTTACTTATTCTAAATTTTATTATAAAAAGAGCAGAATAGATTATATTGGTGTAAACCGTGTGTGTGTGTGTGTGTGTGTGTGTGTGTGTGTGTGTTTAGGAGGTGGAGGTTCAGCAGGATTTGGCTCTGGCGCTCTCTCGTGGTTTAGACGTACAACGTTCCAGCAGAGACTCGCTGCAGTGTTCCAGTGGATACAGTACTCAGAGTACTACACCCTGCTGCTCCGAGGATACCATCCCATCTCAGGGTAAGAGAGGGAGAATTCAGGGAGGAAAAGCAGGGAAAGATAAGTGGGGGAGGAAGAGAAAGAGAAGAAAAAACAGGGAATAGATGAGAGCAAGGGAAAAAAGATGAAGAGAGAAGAATTAGGCTATGGAGGAAAAAGGTGAAAGAGAATTGTGAGGAATGAAGGAAAAGAGGGAAGAAAGAAGAGAGAAGGGTATGAAGAGAGGACAAAGAAGCGAGGGAGGGAAGAAGAGTGGGAGGAAAAAAGCAAGGGAGGGAAGGTGTGAGGGAGAGAAGAAGCAAGGGAGGGAAGAAGAAGGGGAGGAAAGAAATGGGGATGAAAGACGAGAGGGTTGAAGGACGAGTGAGAAAAAGAAGTGACTGGAAAGAAAAAAAGGGGGGATCGAATGGGGAGAAAGAAGCAAGGGAGGAAAAAGGGAAATGGCAAAAAAGGAGGAATTAAAGAAGTGAGAAGAAGAAGGAAAAGGATGGTAAAATGTAAAAAGAGGAGGGGAAGGAGTGAGGGGGAAAATAAAGCGAGGGAGAGACCATGAGTAACATCCTGAAGAAGGGATGAAGTCACACAGTGAGAAAAAGAGAGGAATAATAAATGAATAATAAAGGAATAATTTGGTGACGCGAGCCCTCTCCCCCCTCCACAGTGTCTGATTACGATTATTTCACCGAGCAGCAGGACTTTGATAAATCCTCCACCGTCCCGCGGAACAGCGACCTCGGCCAGAGTTACCGCAAACTGTTCCAGACCAAACGTCCCGCCTCCACCGCCGGCATCCCCTCCACCCCCGCCATCCCAGGCGTGGCCACCATCCGCCGCACCCCCTCCACCAAACCCTCGGTGCGCAGGGGCACCGTCCCCGTCCCCATCCAAACCCCCGTCATCCCCGTCCTGACCCCGACCGTGCCTGACTTCATAGGGGTGGAGCCTAACCAGGAGGTGGAGCCAAGTGACAACATGGAGCCGGAATGTGTTCTACCGTTGGAGTCGTGGAGCGGTCAGGCATCCACTAACCCACCTCTCTACACGGGGCACGAGGGCACCGTGGAGGAGGGAGACACCATGTTGCAGTCCATCCGGAGAGGAGTTCGCCTGAAGAAGACCACCACCAACGACCGCTCGGCTCCGCGCATCCCATAATACTCGAGTCATCATGGACAGTTACTGTGGTAACAGAGGAAGAGATCGTCTCTCCTGTCATTAATTTATTTCACTCTCAAATCATTCTGTTCTACCGTATTTTCTGGACTATAAGTCACCAATATATTCAGCTCACTTCAGCTTGTAAGTCACGTTAACGTCGCAGCACTTTGCACCTCCTACAGGTGCAGCACAGATTTGTGTTTGTCCTGTTAGTGTTGCCATCTCTCTTTCTGAAACTGAATTAGTACAGTAATGTCCAATGCTAATGCTAAACTGGTGTCACTCTCGTTGTTATTATTATTATTATTATTAATATTAACGGTAGGATTAGTTTGTTGTTCCACAGAAACATTAATAGTTCCAGGAAAAGAAATTAAAAATAATTTCATCATAAATTCACAAAAAAAACCAAAAAAAACAGAAATTGCAAAATCAAAGTTAACATTTACACAAAATATTTTCAGATATATATGATGTAGCGTGAAGCATCATAACTTTTAGCTAGCTGGCTAACATTAAGCTAGTTATCGTGTCCACGCTGAGTACGACTTGTGATCTACAAACAAGATGGTTTTATCTGCGAAGCAGAATAAATGTTAATGACGTACAAAATAAAAGTTTATGAAAGATTTTTAGTTCAAACCTGGGAGCGGCCCAGATAGGCTGCCCACCCCGGGACCTGGTTTCTTATTGGAACACAGCGACGGTGTATGTTTATTAAATATGGTGCTTTCGTAATAAAGAAATGACATGTGACTCTATTAAAAAATGTAACGCTGCTGAATTAGCTACACTAGCGGGCTAATCGCTAACTTGTGTTGATAAGGACTGTAATTACTGGAGTAGCAGGTCTACCTTAAGTACGCTAGAAAACATGGATGTTGCAGCTTTTAGCCGTTTAAGATCCATGTGAGGGACTTTTTCTTATAGTCCAGAAATTACGTCAAATTCTTTTTTTCTTTGTTATACTTCCACGTATTGATTTATAGGACGTCAACTGATGTCCGGTTTAATTGTTTAAATCGAAAACAGTCTGAGGATGGAGTAAGTATTCGTAACGATGAAACAGAAACGTTTAGTGAAGTGTTATACAGGCTATTTTATTTTTGTTTTTACTTTAAAAATTTTTTTTTTTTTTTAGAAAATTTACGTAAAAATACTAATTGTGGAAATCTCGTTAATCGTATAATCTACAATATTAACAGTACGTTAATTCACTTTTAGTCTTTTTTATTATTATTATTATTATTATTATTATTATAGTTATGATGCTTTAAATAATCAAAACTGAAGCGATAACTTTAACAAAAATATAAATATAAAAATATAAACCTTTGTATAAAATTAAGTGTAAATATCGACGAAGCCGAACAGCGACTTTTAATTTATTCATCCGTGTGGTAAAGTAGATCCCGCCCACTTCTCTGTGAAATATTGTACATTTATATTAATACACTACGAGGTAGAAAAGCACACTCTCTCTCTCTCTCTCTCTCTCACACACACACACACACACACACACACACACGTACACATGTCCAGGTTCATTTCACACGTCTTCTGTTTATTTTTGTGTAGAGAACAGACCCAGTGTGTGTATCCAGGATGATCTGGTTTTTATTGCTCCCTCTTTCTCTCTTGAGTTGATTTTGAGTTCTTTTCTTTAATCTCTGGATGAATTAATCTGCTCCACTCCGGACAGTACGACACTCGCTCCACGTGTCACTTCCATGTCAACTCTATGTTGGCTTGCTAATCGGATAGCTCGCTAGCTCGCTGTGTTGCTAATTAGCGAGCAGGATAAAGTTCTGAAGTTTCATCAGTTGGTGAAAAAAGATTGTTTGCAAACAAAATGTTGTTCTATTTTTTTGACATATTAAATATTTTATTCCTGCAGTTTTGTTCCTTTGTCATTTTTCTTTTTTTTTTAATTTTATAAACCTTAACAGTACGAGTGACTCACAAACCATTTCTCTGTTTATTCTGGTAACGAGCTCCTTGCTGGTGAATTCTGAGGATTTTTAGTGATTCCACCCGTGAGAACTAACACTACCACCTCAAATATAAAAATCACTTTTATTTGGTTTTAGTGGAGTGATTATGAACTTGCGTTTTCTGAAGCTGAGTAAAGACATACTTTTTACAACCACTTCATTTCATTCACTCAAAAATCTTTTCCATCACCATCATCATTACCATCATCGTCATCATCACAGTCATCACCATCATCATCACCATCATTAACATTATCATTACCATCACCGTCATCATCACCATTATTATCATCATCATTATCATTACTATCATCATTATCACTGTCATCACCATCAGCATTACCATCATTGTCATCACCACTTTATCACTATCATCATCAATATCATTACCATCATCACCATCATTACCATCATTACCATTATCATAACCATCATTACCATCATCGTCGTCGTCTCCATCATCACTATCATCATCATTATCATTACCATCCTCATCATCACTGTCATCACCATCAGCATTACCATCATTGTCATCACCACTTTATCACTATCGTCATCACCGTCATTACCATCATCATTATCACCATCATCACTATCATCACCATCATTACCATCATTACCATTATCATAACCATCATTACCATCGTCGTCGTCGTCACCATCATCACTATCATCATTACCATCATCATCACCACCGTCATCACCATCACCACCGCTATCATCACTATCATTATCACCATCATTATCATCATTACCTTCATCATCACCATCATTACCATCATCGTCATCACCATCATCATTACCATCGTTGTCGTCATCACAGTCATCACTATTATCATCATCACCATCAGCATTACCATCATCATCATCACCACTTTATCACTATCATCAACATCATCACCATCATCATCATCACTATAATCACCATTATAATTACCATCATCACCATAATCACGATCATCATAATCACCATCATCACCAACATCATCACCACCACCATCATCATAATCACCAACATCATCATCACCAACATCATCATAATCACCAATATCATCACCATCATCATCACCAACATCATTCATCATCATCATCACCAACATCATCACGACCATCATAATCACCATCATCATCACCAACATCATCACAACCATCATAATCACCATCATCATCATCATAATCATCACCATCATCATCACCATCATCATCCTCATTATCATCATCACCAACATCATCATCATCATCACCAACATCATCACAATCATCATCATTACCAACATCATCATCATCACCATCATCATCATTTTAATCACCATCATCATCATCATGGTCATCATCATCATAATCACCATCATCACTGTCATGGTCATCATCATCATAATCACCAACATCATCATCTCCAACATCATCACCATCATCATCATCACCAACATCATCATCATCATCATCACCATCATCATCACCAACATCATCATTATCACCATCATCATCACCATCATCATCACTCTAGATCTGGGAGTTTGGTTCAAATGTATGAGCTTGGCTTTATTCTTTAATAGTATTAATACACAAAAATCATTAAACTCTGTCACTGTCTTTCTCTCGCCCCTCACACACACACACACACACACACACACACAAACACACACACACACACACACACACACACTCTGCTTCACTCTCTCACTCTGTTTTTCTCTTTTCCTCTGTCTCTCTCCCTGTTTCTCTCTCTCTCTCTCTCTCTCCCTTTTTTTTTTCCCAGAGATTTGCTCTTAGGCTGACTTTTTTTTTCCAATTTTCACTTTACCTGGCAGCATCAGTTCGAATAATTTTTTTTTTCTGGTGAACTTTTCCTCATCATTAGAAGGTCAAGCCCGTATCCCAGTGAGGTCAGTCACACAGTGTGGGACTCTCATGCTGTGAACATCAAAGAGACAGAGAGAGAGAGAGAGAGAGAGAGAGAGAGAGAGTGGCAGAGATAGAGAGAGAGTAACAGAGAGAGACAGAGGAAGAGAGAGAAAAACAGGGTGAGAGAGTGAGGCAGAGAAATAAAGAGAGAGGAACAGAGAGACAGACAGAGAGAGAGAGAGAGAGAGACAGAGAGAGAAAGAGGGGTGACATTCTCTCTAATTGCTCTTATTCAGGTCATGTGTTGGGTGAATGACATGATCACTTCATAATCTGATTTTAAGCAGGAGTGGGAGGAGAGTGAGAGGGGGGGAGCGATAGAGAAAAAGTGAGAGTGATAGTGAGTGATAGAGAGAGAGACAGAGTCAGAGAGAGAGAGAGAGAGAGAGAGAGAGACACTCAGATGTTGTTTGGAGAGAACCAGATCCTCATCAGTGCTTGATTATTTAACGGCTTGATTAAAATCAGAAATAAAAAATTGTGCTCTGATTCGTTTCATCACCTCGTCAGTCTCTCTCATTATCAGAATCAGGTTTCTCTCATCACATCCAGCTCGAGTGGCAGCTACGGTTTATACACAGACCAACTCAGAACACAGAACTAATTTCCACCCATATTTGTCTTTCACTGCCTTTTCTACTGTACCAAGTGTGCCAGTAATTCTGAAGCTGTCATAAAAAATACTGAGAAATATTTAAAAAATGTAATTATTTAAGTATTATATGTTTCTATGAGTAAACACCTCAGTATTGAACCTTATCATTAGAGTCTAGAGAAAGATTTTTAAAGACACCAATATCAATATTTCAGTCACATCGCTCTGCTTTAGAACACACATACAATGACATCATCAGCCATGTAGTTCCCAGCACTTGCTGTTTCTGATCGGTGTGTGACATGACGTTTTGGACCAGAATGTCATTTGCATTTAATTTGAAACGTTCTGAAAACGACACTGCTGCTGATTTTTTCTCTGATTGCACCATTGTTCACAAGACTTCCCAAACCCACGAGGAGGGAAAAAGGAGGATTAGATTCACACCGAGCAGCTTTTAGGGAACAGAAAGTTGCAAGCCTGCAACTACATAGATACACCCTGTACAGCTCGACAGGCCATCACAGGGCCAACATTCACACAACCATTCACACTCACACTCACACCTAGGGGCGATTTGGAACAGCCAATTAGCCTACTGTCCATGTTTTTGGACTGTGGGAGGAAACTGGAGTACCTGGAGGAAACCCACGCAAACACGGGGAGAACATGCAAACTCCACACCGATATGACCGAGCTGGGAATCGAACCCAGGAACTTCTTGCTGTGAGGCTGACGTGCTAACCACTACACCACCGTGCCGCCCAATAATATTATGAATAATAATAATAATAATAATAATAATAGTAGTAGTAGTAGTATTAATAATATTAATAATAATAATAATAATAATAATAACAATAATAATAGTATTAGTAGTAGTAGTAATGGTAATAATAATAATAATAATTATTATTATTATTATTATTATTATTATTATTACTACTACTTCTAATACTATTATTATTATTATTATTATTATTATGAATAATATATAATGCTAATATTATTTCTAATAATAATACCTTGTCCAGTGGTATCTGGGTGGTTAAGGTGCTGGAGTTCAAGCCCCACTATCACCAAGTTGCCCCAGTGCAACTAACTGGGTTTTCAAAAGCCGGCCATGTCTCTCACTGTCTATGGTGAGAGGCATGTAAAAGAACCATTAATGTTGTTTGTAAAGAGTAGGCCATTGGGTTGCTGTCAGCACCGGGGTGTACTCTTCCCTCGCCCAGAGTCAGCTGAGATGGCGCCAGCCTCCCTGCGGCCCTAATTAGGATTAAGCGGTTCAGAAAATTAATTAATAAATGAATATTTATCTTAAATTTATTAAGATAAATAAAAATATTTGTATAAAATGAATGTAATATTGAAACAGTATGTGTGTTAGGAATAATTTTTTGATTTGCCAAACTGAGTACTGATAGGGTCAAGGGGAGTTTGGAGCCTATCTCAGCCAATTCTGGGTGAAGGCAGGGTACTGAACAGCTTGCCAGTCTATCGCAGGGCAAAACACACAACCATTCACACTCACACCAAGGGGTTAATTTGGAACAGCCAATTAGCTTAATGTGCATGTCTTTGGACTGTGGGAGGAAACAGGAGTATCCAGAGGAAAGCCACACAAGCACATGTAAACTCCACACAGAAGCCTAGATGAGACTCGAACCCAGGATCTTCTTACTGTGAGGTGGACGTGCTAATCACTACACCACTGTGACGCCTGTTATTTATTTATTTATTTTATTTGACTTTATTTAGAAATTTGTTTAAAATTTACAGGAAAATCTTCCGAATTAATTTGCACAGATTTATTACCAGCTTATTAAACACTCACACACATTCTATCACATTTTATAAATCTGTTTTAAATTTTCTAATTGTTTTAATGGGGAAGGTTCTGGGTTCGAATCTCAGCCTTTCTTTATGGATGTTGCATGTTCCCCCTGTGCTTGCATGGGCTTCCTCTGGGTAATCCAGTTTCCTCCAAAGACATGCACATTAGCATATAACAGTCTACTCTAAATCCCCCATCGGTGTGAGTGAGAGTGAGAATGTGATGTGTTAGTCCTGTAATAGACTAATGACCTGCTCAGGGTGTAACTCCGCCCCCTCTCACCTAAGTCAGCTGGCACTGGCTCAAGCTTTGACATGTTCCTGACGAATAAGGAATAGAAATGATGGATGGATTGTTAAGGTTGAGAGCATTTTAATGTGAATGCAGATCTCCTCTCTAACGCACTCGCACATCACCGTGTTTCGTGAACGAGGTAGAAAATCGTCGTCACTGTGAAACCGACACATGAAGTTTCGTACGAGGGAAAAGAAAACAGTTTTTATTTACAGCTTCGCACTTTTCAGACGCAGGAGTTCTGGCATGTGTTGGTGTTTTAATGGATTCCGTGTGAGAGTGAGAGCAGGTGTGAGTCAGATCCGTCATCAAGTGTTTCTCAGCTCTCAACCTCGGTTTCATCCCTCAATCTCTCTCTCTCTCTCTCTCTCTCTCTGTTTTCACACGTACACACAGAGAGAGAGAGGGGGGGGATAGAAAGAGAGAGCGGGAGAGAAAGAGAGTGGGAGATCAAGAGAGAGAGAGGGAGAGAGAGCGGGAGAGAAAGAAATTTATCTATTTATCTGAAGTTAACACAGCATCAGTGTCTCTCATCTCGCATTTATATTCTCCGTCCTCCTCTATTTACACACTCTCTCTCTCTCTCTCTCTTTCTCTCTCTTTCACACACACACACACACACACAGATCTTTTTCTGTATGCTTCATCAATACACACCTCTCAAACTGGTCGAGGTCATCAGTCTTTATTTCAGTATAAACTGTGTGTCATATAATATTATGAAGTGGATCAGTATTTCTCCCCACCCCAAAATCGCTACACCCCCCCTCAACATATATATTAATATTTTATATATATATAATTTGTGTGTGTGTG
>JAQMYF010000001.1:68028762-68041438 GCA_030014195.1 Neosilurus mollespiculum
TAAGCTTTTAAATGGTATGGCTAACTCAATTTTGAATTTTTGGTCACTGTGACTCATTTTGCCAGACTGGGTCACAATATCTGCTTGTCTACTGCGTAGACTTGGTGAAACATGTCCTAGTTTATATCCTGAGTGCTATTTGAACATTAATGACAGTCTGTCACCATGGAAAAAATTTCTGGGTATCTCATGATCACTGGTGTTTAAGTTCAAGAGATCAAAATGGTGTATGATGAAGTTAAAAGATAATGTTGAGTAATCACGACTGGATAATGTTTAATTGCTCACTATAGACCTTCTCAGTCATCTGATCCTGTTCCATCAGGGACTTTTCTGCAGTTGTGCTCCACTTTGGTTACCGTCCAACAGATACAATTTAATCTTATGCAAAATCTGATGTTCGAGATTTGCTCTTTGACCCAATAAACAAGAATCTCATCTAGATATCAAGCTCAAGTAGGAATGTTCACATCAACATGGTGATTCTTGACGAATGAAAAAAAAAAAGTTTGAGGATGTACATGGATGAAAAATTAAACAGCTCAAAGGGGGCCAAAATAGTGCAATCCGAGGATTCATAAACATAATGCCAGTTTTGGGTAATCTTAGGGCCAAGACTTCTACCTTCCTCTTGATCGTCTGCTGCTTTTTGTTTCTAACCATATCCAAGAACTGAAAACTTTTGTAAAAAAAAAAAAAAAAGAAAGCTAACAATAAATGAATACCTAAATATTTGAAAAATTTATTCTAATTCCCAGTGGTATTCCTCAGGTCTGAATCTTGGGGCTGTCCTTTCTTAGAGATTACTATATTCACACTCAATAGCAATAGTGTGTTCTGATTGGCTCCTCTACTGCTAGGATTCCAGCTCATGTAGCAGCTCATGAAAAACAAGATAGAGGAGCGATTTGCAAAAATTCTATATGAATTGCTTACTCCACTTAAAATGAAACGCCTAAAGAAAATTAAAAATCAACAAAATCTGGAATGAAATTATGTGAGGGTAAAAAGGTAATGCCGGCGATAGCCAGGTCGTCCACCTGTATGTACACTCGTCCAGGCTATTCTTGTGAACGGGATATCTCAGGACTGCATAAATTTCTATTTGCACAAATGGTCATAGGTCAAATGTAAAAGTCACTGCGGCATCACTTGTGCTATTCTTGTGAACGTGATATCTGGAGAAGGTTTTGTTTTGTTTGTTTTTTTCAAACTTTTTTCCAGCATTTCTATCGACTTGGACTCAAAGCTGAACTGATTAGTTTTGAGATGATCATGGGTTAAAGGTCAAGCTTATTGCTACTTCATGTTCCTTGCTTGTGAATGCAGGTTCCACAAATAGCTTGAGGGAGTTTTTTTGTTAAATTACAACCCTCTGGTCTTTTAAAAGTAAAAAAAAAACAGAACTTCTCAGACCTCGCTGAAATCCATACATGATTTACAGAAAGGAACGCACACCAGAACAATTTTACCCCAAACCTCATTTGCTTTTCAAGATCATATTGGTTCTGGAGGACAAATGGTGTGTCTCTGAGCAAACTAGTTATCTCAACAAACACGTTTCTTTGTATTTGATCTCATTTTCTTTTATGGTTCCATGCGAGAGATTGCACCCCAGCAGTCGAAGGCTTTTGTAAATGATCCGCAGTTAAAATCGCATTTGCGAGCGTCAGTTGAGAGCACACGGAAATGAAAACGCAGGAACGACAGTGAGCTGACGTGTCCGATCTTTTAAAGACGGCCCGGATGACTTACTGATGGGCCCAAGTTTGAAGTTATTGTGGAACACGTAGGAACAGGGTAATAAATCCACGTGTCGCATGATCGCATCATGACACCGATACGCCGCCACTGCTGCCGTATCCACATTCCGGTTTTCATTTTCTGAGAATATATTTTTAAACATCGGTGTCAAGGAATCTTCTTCACCTTCAGTTTAGTTTCCAAAACCAGTACAGGGTAGGTTTTAGATTGTGTGTTAGATTGTTTAGATATTGTGCACCATGTGAGCTGTGAATTATTTTAAGTCAATACCTAAGTCTCATGGCTGCTGAGCTGAAATCTGTAATCAGATTTGTGGGAATTGGTGGCCGCCTACACGTGATGGTTTTCAGTCGTATACTGTGTTATCGTGTAATCTGTTTAAATGGACCCGTCTCAGGGTGATGTATACACACTTCAGTCTGGAGCTTCATTGATTTCCCTCCACTCGCTTTGATTATTCACGTGAGAAAGAGTCCAACCGGATTTTCAGAGATCTAAACGAATTTCCATTCTAGATTCTGTTCCTGCAGGTTGTCAATTTGTTGATGTAACTCTAACCGCCTCGTTTTTTACGGTCCCGGCCAGCAGTAATGATGTGTATAATGAGTGTAGCCTTCGCTCGGTTGGGGTTATAATTGCAGTAACTGCTGGAGGGAAGTTTTTCCAGTGTTTTGATATCAGGTTTAATTATAACCATTAATTTTATATTAAAATGCATTTTCAGTCTGAACATAGAGATTAGATTGGGCCGATTTAAATTAGGATTGTTCTGGCAACTCGGAGAAACAACAAGCTCGTTTAAATGCAAATGGTATTGATTCCTGAGAAAATGTTTACTCTTCATTTCATTTAACACTCCGACCCCGACGAGTTGCTAATTATGTGAAGAGTAGGAGGAGGTGAGGCTAAACGTCTCGCCAGATGTCCTCAGCTCTCGTCCCTTTGATGTGTATTGAAACGATGGATTAATTAACGTGATGTTTTTAAACATGTGAACAGTGAAGAACGGAAGAAAAGATCTGATGTCCAAATTTGGCATTTCACTTCTCATTATTTCTCAGAATCTGTTCCCTCTTATAAATCATCTGTTGATTTTTAATGAGTAACGCAACCTCATTAAGACAACACCGAGCAACCAGAGGACCATTCAGTCTTATTGTGATGATGTGCGATGAGCTAGGGTCTCATCTGGAGTGTATTCACATCTCATTTTCAGTGTTCCGGATCTCTGATGTGACCTGAAGCACAAAAAGTGTATTATTCCTCTTTACACTTCATCATCAGTTGCATTTTATTTATTTAAGTGACATCATACGTTTATTCATTGATAGTTACATGAAATGTCAGAAAAACAAGTTGGTTCCTCGTTCTCACTTGCGTTATAGCGTCTCATAAGCAGCCCTCCTGTTACTAGTGTGTGTTTATTCTCTTTCTTTACGTTTAAAACACAAAACTGCAGCTTGTTTCTTGTTACTGAAAGTCCTGAAAGTACTGAAAGCCCGAGGATGTCCTGAGAACTTCATGTTGCGATTTCACCTCTGACACTGGAGATTCCTTCTAATAATATTAAATAAATAATAATAAAAAACTTTACCCCATCAGCTGTTTTCAATCTGTTTATTATTATTATTATTATTATTATTAGTATTATTATTATTATTGTTGTTGTTGTTGTTGTTGTTCTTGTTAGTGTATCACCCTCCAATTCTGACCAATCAGAATGCAGCTACATGTGGTTGTTGTGGTGGACAGTGAACGCAGCGTGATGAATTTCGAAAGAATTCTTCTCGCAGCTTGTCCTGGAGTCTGGGAAACATTAATGGTGTAAGTGGGTGGATTTCTGCTTCGTATTGATTTTCACAGACTGGAATCCATCCCCTCAGACTCAGGTTCATGAATTTCAGCATGTTCTCATCTCCAGATTTATTAGCCCCTTAATAGCCAGGTGAAGTGGGATTCCCTGAGTAAGGCAACCAGTCAATTTAATAACAATAACAAGGATTTATTCGTCATGTGAAACATGAAATTTGTGGCACATGAAAATGATGACTAGCATAGAATTAAAGAAAGTGGAAATAATAACACTGCTCAGATGCTGCCACTATACACAACTTGAGTGTCAGCTTGAACAAAGGAGTTTCTGAACCGATTGGTTCTCATTTTAGGTACTCAGTGTTCTCCCATTAGGGAGCATGGAAAATTCTCCGTGCATAGGGTGGCTGCTGTCACTTAGAATTTCTTAAAAGACTGCTTTCATACAACAAATCATTGACCCGTATGTCATTTTTGACCCTTATGTACAAGTTCCTCTAGGTCTGAGATACTGAGACAAGAAGCCATAATAGCCAGCACAAGCATACATTTACATCTGTGGCACAGTTGCACTGAAGAAGTGAGTGATAATAACAGGATCAACGGTTAGTGTTCTCAACGATCTTGAACAATACAAACGTTTCTGCCCTTTTTTTTTGTGGACACATTGTACATGATAGTTAGAAGGTCAATATATCATCTAGCCAAACTTCCAGATATTTATAAGCACTAGTCACTTCAATCACATTACCATTGATAGTTACAGGAACATTGAGAGTTTTTCTTCTACGGAAATCCCAAATGATTTAAGGTACTTCAGGCACCTCATTTAGAACAATGTATAATTTGTATTGGATTGTGATTGGGCAGAGTGTCTTAGAAGATTTTTTTTATAACAGCAGCTCTGACCAGGGTTAATATAGTTAGAGTTTAATGAAATCTTCCAAACGCTCCTGTTACACATGAACATATGTATATTTTCATTATCAGGTCGTTTTTACTTACACACACATGCACAAAGTGTTTATTACTTCAATTACTGTAATTCTGTGAAGTATACATGTACAGATAAATAGAATGTAAATTATGCAATATCCTGTGATATCACCATGGATACCCATACTTTTAAGATGATAATTTTTTTACCTGTTTTTCCGGCCCCTCCCTCACTCCCATCTCTTTCCTTTCTCTTTCTTTCTGGTCTTTAAATAACAACAGTTTTGATTCTTCGTTGATTAAATGCCTGCAGCTTTTTCGCTCCCGTTTCAGACGTATTCTCCAGACACACACTTCAGACGCATCTCTGTGAGAGTAGATCGTGTGGCGTTGAGAGTAGAGAGATTGTTCCATTGATTGATGGCAGGTTTTAGTGAGACGGGAGAATAAGCTGGCATGAGGAGTGAATCATCACATTTCTGCTAACGTGACTCAGGGGAATGTGGCATAGCGGCTGGTTGGATGCCTCAAGTTGATATTGTTATCTCAGAGTAATGGCTCAGATTCTCCAGTAATTTCTGATCTGTGGTAGTGAGTGAGATGGGCCAGGTTACCCATAATGGCTGGGACTAAAATCACACTAAGTGAGATTTATAGAGTGGTGACAGAACGTTGCTTCATACGTTATTGATGGCTAATTAAAGATTAAGATTAATCATTGCAATATTGTGAAAAATAGTTTCATTAATATCGCTGTAAGATCCTGTATTTTTATAGCGGACCTCCTGAGCAGAGCCCCAGAGGCATGGATCATGACTCCAGTGGCTGTCCCGTGTCTGTCCGTCCGTATGTACCCCATCGCTGACTAGGTGCTGATTGGCTGTTTTGTATAGCTCATGCATGATTGGCTGTTATGTATAGCTCACACAAAAAGGAAACTGAAAGCACAAACCCAAAGATGGAAGCACCACAATAAATACAGAGGTTCCTCACACCCTTTCCTGTTGAGCTGAATGCACCTTATATAGTGTGATGATTCCTTTGTCCTCATTATCACTCCCACCCCTCACACACAGGATAGTGTTTTGAAAATAAGGCAGCGTCCATGTATTCAGTATGTACTAACACTGGTTTAGTGTGTCTGCACCCCCTCTAGTACTTTCCATGAGTCTGCGATCAACCACTAGATCCAAAACGCAGACATAATCTTAGCAGCAACACAGAACATGAATTTGTTAAACGGATAATTAAACTCAGAAGACAGGTGGCACAAATGAAGGTGGAAATTAGAAAACAAAAAACCTTTCCCGCTTTCACTCCAGAAAAAAATTGTGAAATGCAGGGGAGATTTATTTATTCATTTCCTCCTTAAAGGAGATTCGGACACCTATCTGTAGAGAGCTCTATCGGGACCTCCGCCTTTAATCAGTGCCTAAATCTGTAAATGAACAATTACAACTTTTGTTTGGTAGAGCCTTAGAAAGATGTGAGGGTTTAAAGAGACTGTGAGGAACACAGGATCAGCTAAGTGAATAGTAGCTCTTTAAGGACAGAGGCAGATCTGTGGAGAGCAAGAGGATGAGGTGCTCATGGAGAGGAGCCAAGGTTGAAATGAAGCCAGCTTTGTGACAAGCTTGACAGCTTCGGAGCCACTGGCATTACATGCAATGCTGTTAGCAAACACGGCCTAATAGTCCCAGATCTGTTGGCAAACGTATTGACAAGCTGGGCTAAAAACAACCTTCGTACAATGTTATCCAAAATATGTTTGCTGGAGAAACTCAAATGTGGAAGCAGGAATGTAGAACTCCATAACAGAAATAAACCACCATCTTTTCCTACTTAAGAACTCACTCCTCAGTAGGAACCCTAACAGTATTATATACCTGCATGGAAGTAGATGTGTGTGGGTGTAGGCTTATATCATTTTGAATTTGTCCATATTTGCAATTTTCCCTTTGAATTTAAATTCAAATCATTTTGAATTGAATCGTTTAGAAGATTCACCCCCAAAAAACAAGCAATTCCACCAATCATGGTAGATTTTCTTTCATATTAGTGACCTCAAATCATTCTCTGTTTCCCACAATAAGAAGCACTGGTGGAGATCATGGGAAATGGTAGAAAGGGGTGGGGTAGAGAGTTCAAAACATTTCTACAAATCATTTCGGGTTCCTATAGTTCCGACCCTAGTCTGCTGTCAGGGTTTCTGTGAAAAGATTGGCAGATTTGGGAATGTAATATAAAGTTAGTAAACGTCACTGTATATTATGTATTATAGACAGTAGAGACCATCAGGTTGTTTTGTTTCACAAGTCTACTATGTGGTGACGTCTCGTTGGTTCTTCCACTCAGTAAATCGCAGTTATGTAACATATGCTTTGACATTTCTGAGCTACTAGAGCTCATGTTGAGGAGCTTTAATGGCCTTCAAAGGTAGCGGTTTGACAGCTTGGTGTGCCAACGCTGGCATCACATCTAGACTTCAGCAGTTTTTTTCGTTTCAAGTCGGCCCTTAACAGTAGCTGAAAGTGTTTTGACTGCACACTGAAGACTAAAACCGTTTACTCGCTGTGTGTGACTCTGAATCAGAATAAAACAAGAGAGCTCTTTACTGCAATCCTTAGCATTAAACATCAAGCAGCTGGAATTTTAAGAAGAACATCTGAGGCTGTAAGTAAGCTAATGATGGATGGCCTGCAGCCAAAACCCAATTACGGTGTTTATGAAGGTGAAAGTGTTCAGTTTGAAATGGGAACCATCAGTAATGCTGTCAGAGTGAGTAGAGTCGAGCTGTTGCCTTGAAGTGGTTTGAATTCTAATAAACCATGTCGACACATAAATTAGCAACGGCACCCCACCACCCCACCACCACCAGTTTTACTTCTAGCCATGACGTTAATAACTTCAAATGATAAAATCCACTTAATCTGTTTTCATCTCCTTTTGAGGTCTGAAGTGCTCTTACTTTAATGAAAAACAGATTTAATCACTTGTTAATCATGAAAGAGAATAATTATTCATAAAATAATTACGATTTTAGGAGCGTGCCTTGCCTTTCTTCTCCCTAAGATGTGTCTGCCTCTCTTTTTTGCAGCAGAACTTTAAAATTATTTGCTATGGTAGAACTGCTATAGTATAAAATTTGTAACTTTAACCCTTTGTTAATCTGAGTCTTCAGACTTTTAACTCTTTTGGTTAGTCCCAGTCTATGGAGCTCTGTCTCTTGGTAAGACCCAATCTTGAGAGCCCTGACTTTAGAAGTGTGACTAACTGTAACGCCCAGTTTTTAGAGCTTTGACATTTTGGTTAGTCTTAAGATGTTGGACTTTTGGTTTTTCCCAGTCCATAGAGGCCTGACTCTTGGTTAGTCCAAGTCTTTAAAGGCCTGACTCTTGGTTAGCCCCAGTCCTTAGAGATCCTACTCTTGCTTGGTTTCAGTCTTTAAAGCTCAATCTGTTAGTTAGTCTTAGTCTTTGGCTCAATCTTTGACTCTTGGTTAGTCTCAGTATATAGATATATGGCTCTAGGTTTGTCCCAGTCTTAAAAAATATCTGACTCTTGGTAAGTCCAAGTCTTCTAAGGCCTGACCTTGGGGCTCTGTGGCTTGGATATTGGGTATTCTGTAACTTGGGAAATGTTCTTGGTATTTGAGCTGAATATCGAGCTGGCCTTTTATTAAGCAAAACTGTGAATTCATCTCAGATGAGCCATAATAGTCATAATAACAATCTGAGCATACTCAATAATCATACATGGGGCATTTGAAGAAAATGAAAACTTGCTTAAGTGGAATGTCCATAATGTGCATTTGCCACAGATAATTACATTTATTTTTATTTGTGCAGTTCAGCTTGGAGTACATACAGTGTTGTATTCAGCTGTATGCTCAAACTGTAGCTGCAGTTCCTTCTCGTGTGTGTGTGTGTGTGTGTGTGGGTGTGTTTGACAGGTCCAATATGACCTTGCCCTTCATGTTCTTGCATCGTGATTTATGTTACAGGGGATAATGTGGATATTTTTTTCTGTCCTTGCAGAGCAATTGGAAATGGCTCCTCCGACTGCAGCTCAGCTGAGATATGGTATGTACAAAATCTGTACGCATGTTGGAGAGAAAGATTGTTTTAAGTCCTCATTTATCGAAAAGAGATACTGTGCATTTATTACTGGAGCTTTACTTCCCAAAGTCCATTATGTCAGTGTGCACTCAGCTCCAGATTTAAATAATAGAATAAAGGTTTTCACCTTCACATTCGCACACATGTCTCTATAAATCCCAGTCATTTCCCTGAGCCCAGTGTTTCTCCTGTCAGTGAAAAAGGCTGACGAAGGTGTTGAATAGACAGATCAAGCTGAATTTCGAAGAACTGCGCAACCCTTTCATTATCATCCGAGACCTTCCTTTTAGTTTTCCTGCTTGCGTAGACATATTCAAAGGCACTTCAGAGAATTTACCACCTTCTTTACTGGTCGTGGCTCTTTGCACATGGAGAATGTGTTCTTTATAGCTCGGCTTGCTCGCTCCTCAAAATTTAACCTAAATGAGTCTCTGTATCAACAATAAAATAATACAGAGCAGCAATAAGCATAAAGACAGCTGAATAAAATGGTCGTTTACATCGTCATCACTGATGATCTGAAGTGCGTAGACCTTATGTTGAACTGAGCAAGAAGAACTTTTTAATAGTTCCTAGAACTGCTGGTGGAAGTACTGCCTCTTTAATGTGTCTACACAGCAGGGTCTGAGGATGCTCATAGTTCTTGATACACGGTTTTGTTTTTTGTTTGTTTGGTTGGTTTTTTTAGTCTTTTTTAGCATGTTGGGGTACGTCCTCTCTCAGTGGAATAGGAGCTACGAGTGATGTAATGTAAATGTATTGTGACTGGTCCAGCTGCCTGTCCAGCATGGGCAACTGCCATTTTAAAAATCTGTATAAAACATTAGGCACTATAGGAGCTCTCATAGAGTGTAAGGTACCACCACCAGGCACAAATGGATTGTTAGAACTTGCCGTAGTTATCAAGAAATGTCTCCCCTAGGGGATTTCGAATGAGCATTTTGCCCCATGTGTAAGATAGGGATTTTTGGGAATTTTCTATTTTTATTTTTTTAACATGATCCCATGCATGGATCACCTCCAAAATTGACTTGGTTCTTTCCAGGCCCAGGCACAAGCCCTCCGCCAAGTGTAATGAAAATCAGATCATATCAGGGTTTTTTTATTTTTTATTTTTCGTAATCCTGCTAACAAAAAAACAATTTAATAAATGTTTAAAAAGCCTTTAATAAATTCCTGGATCCAGATCATGATCTGGATCTGTTCCAAAATCTTACAGGTTCTTGCAAGGCCCATACCTCATCCCTCCACCAAATCTGGTGCAAATCTGTTCAGTAGTTTTTGTGTAATCCTGCTAAAAGACAAAGAAACAAGCACGAGCTGGTGAATACAAACTATCACTGCTAAGCAGCCGAGGAGATGAACAACATTAGTGGGGCTGGCGATGATCTCCAAAGTCTAATGGCGTTTCCCTTGTCTAAAGCCCTGCCTCTGGTACAAATTTTGTGAAAGTCCACATTTCACAAACACACAAAGCGAAGGTAAAACATTGGCAGAGGTTCAAAAAAAGCCTCTGAAGCATTGTAGTTCTCACGGCTTTCCCCAAGGGGCAGTTCCTCTCAATTAGTTCCTAGAACTGTTTGTTCCAAAAAGCATCTATTGTTCTGAATTTGGAACCAAACCAGACGTATAAATTGAAATGAAAATCTAAACACTGTAGATGTTCGATCTTCCGCTTAGAAATGATCTGCATCCACTGCTGATGGATTTGGTTCCGTATCACGACTCTACACTTCTTTATAAGTGTGCTCATCTGCGGGAGGTATTGAAAAGTCGACCAATTTGCATAATTTCATGTGAAATTTAGACCGAGCCTGAAGTTAATGAAATACCAGGGTGACAGTTTTATCTGCTGTGATGTCCACTCCTCCCTTATTGTATTCGCGGCTGAGAACGGCACGGGTTTGGGTTATTGTCATCGTGGTATCATGGCGCCAAGCTTCTTACTCATTCTGAGCGGATACTGAAGAGAGGACGTCGTCTGCAGTAGGTTTTTAAATAGCTCTTAGGCTTTTAGTAAGGTTATCTGCTGGACTGTCCACTCTGCTACAGCGCTAATTATTATATTCAGGATCTGTAGTGGGCTCCAGAAGTTCGGGATGGGATTTAGAGGCTCTCCACCTCTTTATAAATCTTCCCGCTCAGTTCTGGAGCTCAGCGATCAGAGCTTCAGAGTTGATCTCCTTGTGTATTAAAGCAGAAGCTCCTGTGATGTGTCCTGATTTGATATTAAATGCCTCAGGTTATAAGTTTTATTCCCTTTACCCAGTCACTCGTGTGGTTTTTATCCGAGAGATTTACAGCTGACAGGAAGCTTGTGTCGTCAGATCGTCTCTCACTTTTATTTCCTTTTTTCTTCACTTTCTCTCCAGTTCTGCTCCACAACGCCATCCCCTTCGTCGGCTTCGGCTTCCTGGATAATGCCATAATGATCGCTGCAGTAAGTCATCACACACTTCTTTATAGATCACTTATACTCAGGCAGCACGGTGGCGTAATGCGTAGCACGTCCACCTCGCAGAAAGAAAGTCCTGGGTTGGATTCCCAGGCTCGGCGAGGGTGTTTCTGTGTTTTCCCCATGTTTTGTGGGTTTCCTCCCACAGTCCGAAGACATGTATTTGAGGTTAATTAACTGATCTGAATTGCCCCAGGTGTGAGTGTGAATTGTCATGGGTGTGTTGTCCTGGGATAGCGAGTTGTTTAGGGTGTACCCCACCTTCACCCGGTGTTGGTTGAGATAGGCTCCTCCCTCCCTGAGACCCTAGTAGTAGGATTAAGCTGATTTGGAAAATGAATAATGACTGTTTTTAAATTAAGTATTTACAAAGAATTTTTTATTTTAATATACTGTTTTGATCCCACTAGGGAAGTTATTGCTTCTGCATTTAACACTTCCGAGTGAGCACACACACATTTAAACAGTGAGCACACACACACTTAAAGAGTGAGCACACACACTTAAACAGTGAGCACACACACACTTAAACAGTGAGCACACACACACACGTAAACAGTGAGCACACACACACTCGGAGCAGTGGGCTGCCACACACATTGGGGTGCCTGGAGAGCAGTTGGGGGTTTGGTGCTTTGCTCAAGGGCACTTCAGCCATGAACGTGGAGGGAAGATGCCGCTCACTCCCCCACCGCCACACATTTCTCCTTCTGGTTTGGGAATTGAACCAGCTACCTTTCAGTCCCAAAGCTGCTTCTCTAACCATTAGGCCACGTCTGCCCCTAATCTAATTATATAATTACATATTTTATATCTACATTTTTATCGTTGTAGCACCAAAGTAAAATGCATTTAGTGGCCATGAGTGTAACTAAATCTCAGCTCGTTTCCAATGTATCATAAAAGTGATTGAGAATATATACATATATATTGGTATATTTTTGTGTAAAGTTGTATATTGTTGTGATATCAGATAAAAAATGAAGAATATAATAATAATCATAATAATAATAATAATAATAATAATAATTTTCCTAGTCTAATCCGAGATGTGTTTATTTCCAGGGCACACAGATCGAGCTGTCTATAGGAGTGATCCTGGGCATCTCCACCATGGCGGGTACAGTTCATCAGATTTAATTTTACTTTTCTTACGTTCATTCATGGAATACACCAGCCAGGTGGATCAGAGTGTTCCCCCAGCGGGTGGCCTGTGCTTCATCTCTTTTATAGTAGCTGTGTATTTTCTAACACTAACGAGCTAAACATTAATTAAATACACACTTAGTTTTATACTGGTTTTCTCTGCAACTTTCCTCCAAGCTTTTTATGCGTAATCTCATTATGCACATTTAATGAGACGAATTAAATTGTTTATTAAATTGATGAAATCGTTTAATTGGTTAACCAACCAGGGAGGGGCGTAAACATGCACATGCCCCCTCCGTGACATGCAACGCCCGCCCGCCACCTGCCTTTTTCCAAACTGCTGTGCATGCATATTTGGGGGCGGTCTAACACACTCGGAGGGAAAGCGCTATCCGCCCCCTCGTACGAATGAGCTCACAGACGCTCATGATTGGCTGGTGAT
>JAQMYF010000001.1:68064499-68084447 GCA_030014195.1 Neosilurus mollespiculum
CATGACTGAAACATGACTGAAACATGACTGAAACATGACTGAAACATGACTGAAACATGACTGAAACTTTACAGAAACTTTACAGAAACATGACTTAAACATGAGTGAAACATTACTGAAAAATGACTGAAACATGAGTGAAACTTTACAGAAACATGACTGTAAAGTTTGTTGTGGCTGAAACATGAGTGAAACATGACTGAAACTTTACAGAAACATGAGTGAAACGTGACTCAAATATAATCAATACATGTAAAATACTAACACAGAACTATATTCAGATAAAGACAGAATGTTCATTCATTTGTCGCACTGCTTAATCCTATTATGGTCAGGGGAATGCTGGAGCCTGTCTTAGCCAACTCTGGGCGAGGACGGGGTACACCCCGAACAGCTTGTCAGTCCATCACAGACACAACTATTCACACTCAATAGGGGCAATTTGAAACAGTCAGTTAGTCGAATGTGCTGTGGGAGTAAACTGGAGTACCCGGAGGAAACCCACACAGGCACAGGATAACATGCAAACTCCACGCAGAAACGCCCTCACTGAGCCCGGGACTCGAACCCAAGACCTTTTTGCTGTGAGGCAGATGTGATAACCACTACACCAACATGCCGACCAAAGACAGAATAAATGTATCAAATAAATGTAGATAAAGTATTCACCAAAAAATCAAGTGTCATAGAGATTCACTGTGAGATTAGAAACAAGAGTTTGTGAAAAAGTAACCACATATAATTTTTCTCATTTCGCCATCAATACATTCCTTAAAGATCAGATATAATCTCCATTTTCAGACCTTTACTTTCATTTCAGGCAGGAATCCAAAGGAATTCCTCATCCAAAAACCT
Source organism: Neosilurus mollespiculum (assembly GCA_030014195.1). Taxonomy (NCBI): domain Eukaryota; kingdom Metazoa; phylum Chordata; class Actinopteri; order Siluriformes; family Plotosidae; genus Neosilurus; species Neosilurus mollespiculum. The sequence goes on from JAQMYF010000001.1 coordinate 68,065,355, forward strand.
CCACCCTTCTTCAGGAAGTTACTTCCTCACCTCCTCCTGAAATTTTGATTTTGAGAGTGTGCCATAGGAGGCCTGTTTGGCTTCCTCCTCTCATTTATGGTCTTTCGATTCTCGGTGTGTACTCTGCTCTGATTGGTTACCTTTTGACAATTGGAAACCCTATGCTCAGTGCTTTGGGAGGCGTTAGACTTTTGTGTTTAAAGCTGAGCAGACTGCTGTGTGTGTCTGTGCATGTGGATCAGAAGGCAGACCTGATTAGACAGGCATTTAAAATAACAATTTCTTCCACTTTTGTTTATTTTAAACTATAATCTGTGTTTCGAGTCTGATATTCCCTGTGTGTAGGAGTGTGTCAGAGTGTGTCGGAGTGTGTGGGTGGAAGTTTGCACAGTAATATCGCTATTTTTACTTGCTAGCATGCTAATTAGCCTGTAGCGTATCATGTGAAATATATAAATAGAGCAGTTTGTTTCATGAAACACAGCAACACTATAAATAATGAAATGATTTTATTTAAATATGATTCTCAGGGATGAACATCAACCTTTAGTTACATTGCTGAGTATAACAAAGTTTTGATAGACTGATCAAGACAAAGTCCGTTTGTCAGAATCACTTCCAGAAGGAAACTTTCAAGCAATTTGTCCTCTAACTACAAACCTAACTTGACCTAGAGAGGTGTTGGATGAAGGTGTTTGGTTTTTTATCCAGTGGGAGTTGGGTGGAGGAATCTGATGGACAGAAAGAGGATTGGAACGTGGACACTATATCTTGATTTCCAGCAGTGCAATAGTCGGATCACCAGGTCCATGTCCCTAAACTGCTGCTGCAGCTGCTGCTGGGAGGTCAAAGTACAAGTCCTATAAGATCAAATTAAATAATGAATCCGAGTGAAAGAAGGAGTTCCAGAAACTCAGTACTAAATTAAAAATTTATGGTATTTGGTCGACACCCTTATGCAAAGCAGCTTACATTTTTAGCCTCATTTATACCTCTGAGCAGTTAAGGGTCCTGCTCAAGGGCCCAACAGTGGTAGCATTGTGGTACTGGGGTTTGAACACCCAACCTTTTGGTCAGCAACTCTGAGCCTTATTCACTGGCGAGAATAATTCTGTTTAACTCATGCTGTTGATATCACCGTCTTTCTTTAGAGTTAATTTTTATTAATTTTTTTTTTCTTACTTTCTGGATTTGATTTCCTTTATTTTAATGCAGCTTTATTCCACTATTTTTTTATTTAATTTTATTTACACATTATGTTGCAGATTAGTCTTGATGAAAATGTTTATTGATATGATGTGTTGTCTGTATTGTTTGATTTGTTGAATTTATTGTTATTTAGGTGTTTACTCTGTACCTTGGCTGCTCCTCCTCTTCCAGCTGGGTGTCATGATGCTAATTACATCCCAGGGCTAGAAAAGGGTGTTGTAACCTCATTTAGCGATTAGCCCTGACGCAGGCCAGTTTTAGGCTGAAACGTCTTGGGGTTTTTTTTAGTTCCCTTATGAACTTCGCATTACCTGATAAAGCTTTTGTTAGAAGAGTGTTGTGGTTTAAACTTTTAGTTCATGCCTATTTATTCTACCAAAGCACCTCCTAATGGTTTTGTGAATTTTCCTGCCTGAAGCCTTCCTACTTACCTTACCTTATTATTCTAATTAAATCATCTGCCATTGGGAGTCCATTGGTGGTGATTGGCCGAGTTCTCACATGAGGGAGGCATGGTATACAAACACCTTCCTGTCACTTAAAGCGATCACCAGCCAAACATGGGCATCTGTGAGCTCATGCATACGAGGGGTAGATAATGCTTTCCCTGCGAGTATGTTATGCTGCCCCTAAATGCGCATGCACAGCAGTTCATAAAGATGTGGGTGGCAGCATCATGTGCCACATGCTTGCTCTTGCTCCTCCCTGGTTGGTGGTGGTCACTTGATAGAGAGGCAATACATGACGGTGGGAATTGGCTATGACTACATTGAGGAAAAACATTGTTTAAAATACTCAAAGAATGATCATCAGCTCAAGTCCAAATCAATATCACAAGCTGGCCTTCTAAAGGGTCCAAATCCAAGAATCTGTCTCGTGATGAGCAGGTCAGGGTTTTTAATCTCTACACATGTGAACCATTATGAGAGGCAACTCACACCACCTGACCCCCCAAAAATGCGTTCATCAAAAACCCGAACTACAATCAAAAGTAAATATAGTCGAGCTGTTTCAACGCAAATCTGAGAGTAGAAAACTCAGAGCCTGCAATGTTTCTGTAAGTCTTGTTCCTGCAGATCTACCTCACTGGAGACTTTAACTCCTACCTACCATAATAGGGCTGACCTGACCATTAAAAGAAAGACCTGACCATCCAATCACTGCATTAAGAAGAACCTGACCATCCGGTTACTGCATTAAGAAGGACCTGACCATCCGATCACTGCATTAAGAAGGACCTGACCATCTGATCACTGCATTAAGAAGGACCTGACCATCCGATCACTGCATTAAGAAGTCAACTGTTAGAGGTGTGTTAGAATGTGGTGGTTTTTATTAGAGATTAAACCTGCAGGAAGGTTTCTTACCCTTACCTGCCCAGCCCAGTCTATGGGTTGACCCATTCATCCCTGTTGATGTCCTCATCTGAAGTGCAAGATGGACTCAAGTTTGCAAGTCCAGGGTTAAACCCAGATCTCCTAAGACAAAGGACTGTTCTCATTAACTTCAAGATTCCAAGACACAGAACGAGTCTGAAGTCATTGTCTGATAGTCAGCTTCTTCAGTCCGAAGTGCTCTTTCTCACGTCTTTGGGTTCTACATGAGTATAGTAGAGGATCTTCAGCGATGCAGTGTCTGGCACTCTGTTATTAACGATGATGGTCTGAACTAACAGGATTACTGAATTAGCAGAAATAATGGGGCCTTGTAAAATCGTATCTGCTCCTTTAGGAACAGAAGAAACAGACAAATGAGCTGTAATGTCTTCACTGAGAGTTCTCGCTGACCAAATAAAGCAGAAGAACCATTATTTATCTGAATTGAACAATGTAAGATGGAGATGTTCCTTGACCTGACTAGTGTTATCATGCGCACCTATTGAAACCTGATCGCGGAGTCTTTACAAGAACAGATGACTCGTTCAACCTACTCCATGGTTGGCAGTTTGGATTTCTGTTCAACATATATTCTTTTTTTTTCATTCTCATCCCTTCATGTTCTCTCTATCTTTTGGGTATCGTTTTCTCATTAAACGTTAATCCACACCGCACCTAGACTGACACGCACCTTCGTGTCGGTTTTCATCTCAGAAGCCAGCAGAATTTCCCCTCGGGTAATTTGTCCTCTGCTGCTATTCAGTATGGCGTCGCTGCTCGATAACGACTCAAGGCCAGTGTTACTCTGACACTGTAATCGATGGCTAATAATTGATTGGCCAGATGAGTTCCCACTCCCATAATTTCCTGCTGCAATTGGTCTGATCACCTCATCACCTCTCTGTAGAGGACAAGCAACACCTGAAGAAATTACAAAGACGTGATGATGATGGAAAAAAAAATTTTAAGCTAGCTCAGATAACAGGCTAGTTAGCGCTGATTAGCAATGTTGTTATCACTCCACTGCTGTAAGGAAGAACAATAGTTAGCTGTTAGGGCATCTCAGCCGATCTTCAGTTAATAAGCACATTTCCCTGATGAGAAGCGAAATAATGTACAGAATTTACCATTTCTATTCTTTCTGAGAAAGTGTGAAAGTCTGAGGGAGGAGCATGAGGCTCATGGTGATGATGTCACATCAAGAGCAGAGGAAAGAAAAAAAAAGAGGAAGAAACAAGGTACCAAAGGAATGCGGGAAGGAAAGTGGAGGGAAAGGAGAGAAAAAAGAAATAGAGAGGTGGATGTAGGAAGGAAGGAAAGGAGGGAGAAAATGACAAAAAGGATGGATGAAAAAGAAAGTATCAGTGATTTATGGGTTCAGTTTTAAAATACCCATCAGTACCGAGTTATTTCACTTCTTCTCCTTCTCTGCTTTTCAGCTGCTGCTCTCGGAAACCTGGTGTCAGACCTGGCTGGACTCGGGTGAGATTCCATCCCAAATCTCGCTCCAACCGCGTCCCAAACCTCACTCCAGCCTCATCCCAAACCTTACTTCAAACTGCATCGCAAACCTCACTCCAACCTCGTCCCAAACCTCACTCCAACCTCATCCCAAACCTCACTCCAACCTTGTCCCAAACCTCACTCCAACCTCGTCCCAAACCTCACTCCAACCTCATCCCAAACCTCACTTCAAACTGCATCGCAAACCTCACTCCAACCTCATCCCAAACCTCACTTCAAACTGCATCGCAAACCTCACTCCAACCTCGTCCCAAACCTTACTTCAAACTGCATCGCAAACCTCACTCCAACCTCGTCCCAAACCTAACTCCAACCTCATCCCAAACCTTACTTCAAACTGCATCCCAAATCTCACTCCAACCTCATCCCAAACCTCACTTCAACCTCATCCCAAACCTCACTCCAACCTGGTCCCAAGCCTCACTTCAAGCTTGATCCAGACCTTACTTCAAACTTCACTCCAACCTCGTCCCGAACTTCACCCCAACCTCGTCGCAGACCTTTTCCCAAACCTGTGTGTGTGTGTGTGTGTGTGTGTGTGTGTGATGTGGTTGTATTTCACACCTCAGTACATTTCAGTCCTAGACATTCCAGAATGCCCTTCACCCTTTCCATCTCTCTGATGTGAGTCATCACTCAGACACACACACACGAACACACACACACGAACACACATACATGAACTCGCACTGAAGTATATCTCGGATCATTGCATGCTTTTAGCATCACCGCCATCTGAGCTGGACTCAAAGTGTTACCCTGTTGCTATAGTTACAGGACGAGCGATTGTGACAGAAATATCATCATGATTATATTGCTATAAATATTATGATTCATACCGTATACATCACAATACACACAAATGTATTATTATTTATTAAAAATAGTTCTGTAGCAGTAATTCTGTTACGAGTTTTACATAAAAATGTTAATATGCAAATACTCATGACTAATGAATATTCAAATTAGTCTCTGATTGTCTGTGATTTTGTGGAGGGTTTAAATCTGTTTTTTCTCAAACCCTGAGGAGTGTTAGCATCAGTTACACACATAGTCTTCTCCTCCATAACCTTCTCCTCCTCTTTAATCTCCTCTATAGTCTTCTCCTCCTCCATTATCTCCTCCTCCTCGTTAATCCTTTCCCTAATCTCTTACTCCTCTTTAATCTCCTCTGTAGTCTTTTCCTCCTCCATTATCTCCTCCTCATTAATCCTTTTCATAATCTCTTTAATCTCCTGTATAGTCTTCTCCTCCTCCATTATCTCCTCCTCCTCGTTAATCCTTTCCATAATCTCTTACTCCTCTTTAATCTCCTCTATAGTCTTCTCCTCCTCCATTATATCCTCCTCCTATTCAATCTCCTCCATTATCTCGTACTCCTCTTTAATCTCCTCTATAGTCTTCTCCTCCTCCATTATCTCCTCCTCCTATTCAATCTCCTTCATAATCTCTTACTCCTTTTTAGTCTCCTCCATAATCTCATCCTCTTTTATCTCCTCCATAATCTTCATCCATATTCTCCTCCTCTTTAATCTCCTCTGTAATCTCATGTTCTTCCATAATCTCCCCCTCTTCTTTAATCTCCATAATTTTCTTCGCCTCTATAATCTCCTCCTTCTTTGTAATCTCCTCTCCTTTAATCTCCTCCATAATCTCTTTTTCCATAATCTCGTCCTCCTCTTATTCTTCTCCAGTCTTCGCCTCCTCCATAATCTCCTCCTCCTCTTTAATCACTTCCATAATCTCCACCTCCTTTTTTATTTTCTCCATAGGTTCTCCTCCTCCATTATCTCCTCCTCCTCTTTAATCTCCTCCATAATCACGTCCTCCTGTTTAATTTCCTCCATAATCTCCTCTTCTTTTATCTTCTCCATAATCTCCTCTTCTTTCATAATCTCCCTCTCCTCTTTAATCTCCCCTGTAATCTTCTCTTCCTCCATAATCTCCCCCTCTTCTTCAATCTTCTCCATAATTTCCTTCTCCTCTATAATCTACTCCTCCTCTGCACTCTCCTCCATAATCTCTTTTTTCATAATCTCCTCCATTACCTCGTCGTCCTCTGGTGTAATTTTAACATCCTCCATAATCTCCTCTTCTTTCACAATTTCCTCATGTTCTGTAGTCTCTTCCATCATCTCCTTACATTATTTCCTCCTCCATAATCTCCTCATCTGTAATCTCCTCCTGCCGCTCTGTAATTTCCTTCATAATTTCGTCCTGCTCTGATGTAATTTTCACTTCTTCAATAATATTCTCTTTCTTTTCTGTAATCTCCTCCATTATCTCCTTCTCCTCCCTAATTTCTATAACCTCCTCCTGCTCTATCATTTTTACATCCTCCGATATCTCCTCTTACTTCTTTTTAATATCTTCCATAACTTTCTCCTACTCTGTTGTTTCTTTCATTATCTCCTCCTGCTCTTGCATGATTTTCACCTTCTCTATAATCTCCCTCATGATCTCCTGCTTCTCTGTAATCTACTTTTCCTCTAGTCTCTTCCATCATCTCCTCCTGCTCTTACATAATTTACACTTCCTCTATAATCTGCTCCTCCTTCTCCTCCATAATCTATTTCTCCAACTCTGTAATCTCTTTCTCCTTTGTCTACTCCATCATCTCCTGAATAATCTACTTCTCCACAATCTCCTGCTCCTGCTCTCCTCTGCTCCTGACTCCATTATGGCTCCAGTCCGTGTTCCTGACTGAGAATAATCCTGACTCTCGGCTCTCCTGATTTACAGACGCGGATGCAAAACGCAATGAGCCATCCTGACCTTCCCCTTCCGTTAGCTTGTTTTGTCCCTCAGGACGTGCCTCTCCCACATCCTCTCTCACACTGGTCCCCTCAGTGGAGAATTGAGATGGAGAACGTGGCTCCTGCACTTAACTCCCTTTCTGATTGGAACACAGCCGCTTACCGTCGCTGGAGGTTCCTCTCGTCTCTCAGCAGCGAACTCCAGGAGAATTCTAGTGTTCTTCCTCACAGCGTTGTTTTGTTATTGATAAGATCGTTATTTGGGCAGTCACTCTGCGTTTAATCACTTTTCGATCTTATTTCCCCGTCTGTTACCCAGCAGCTTGTTATTAAGTGTTTAATGACGTGTAAAAGTTCAGGATCTATATTTAGCCTCCTGATGGATTAGTCTCATGGTCGCATAACCCTCTGTGAGGTATCTGAGGTTTTTTTTTTTTTTTATGATAAGCCTCATTACCCACAAATCTTTAGAGCTACTCCTGAAAAGTCGCTTTCAGAAGGACGTTTTCTGTATACATACATCTGTGGATAAGGAACTCTCCGTGCACACGCCATGCAAGAAATAAAAACATACAGATTACATTTACATACAAGTAAATATAACAACTCAACCGACTCTAGGTGAAGGCGGGGTACACCCTGAACAGCTCACCAGTCCACTGCAGGGCAACACGCACACGCAACCATTTACACACACATACACCAAGAAGCAATTTGGAACAGCCAATTAGCCTACTGTGCATGTCCTTGGACTGTATTAGAAAACCGGAATACCCGGAGGAAACCCACACAAGCACGGGGAGAACATCCAAACTCGAAAACGAGTTTTTTTTTGGTTTAGTTTTTCCCTTTTTAATTGATTAAAGTTTTATCCCAGATTTGCAATGTGGATATCATCTATTATCCTGAGCTAGCGAACCAATCAGATTGCGCCTTTCCCATATTAGCTATACTAAATGCTATTATTTCTCCATTAAGGGTTTTATCTGTTCTGCAGGATTTGGTGAGGAATCGGTTTGGAGAGGGATCAGACTCGACTCTCAGTAGGACGTGATGTACAGACGGAGGGCGTCAGCGTCAGTGAAATTAGAATTCCCTCTCAGTCCGTCTGTGGCTGCTGTTCCTGAAATCCGTCCATCAAATTTATCCACAAATCTCTGGACACTCGTTATCACTCGCGCTGACGCGCCCCAGCTCCGGGAGGAGTGCGGTGCTGGCTCCCAGAGCAAGAAGTGTAATGACAAGCTCCGTTTCATTTCCCTCATTGTCTCAGCTCACATGATTAAGGTGCAGTTTGAGAGCTGGCGAGGTGTTTAAAACTCTCACACAACAGGACATGCGAATAGAGAGTGAAATGAGATATTACTGAGCTGTAATGAAACTGCGGCGTGGCAAGGACTTGGATAAATCCAGAACTGATTCAGTCCTTTATTCTGTTTACAGTTCCACTGAAGTCTGACCTCTGTGGAAGTGAAGGAGGCGGGGCCTCAGCATGATGCAGTAAAGGAGGTGTGACCTCTGTGTGTGAGTCTCACTGAATGGGGCGTGACTTCTTTGATAGCAAAGGAGGTGTGTTATTAAAGAAGGCGTGGCCTTTATTTGTTAGTAAAGGAGGTGTGTCCTCTGTATTCTAGACTCAGTGAAAGAGACATGTCCTATGTGTGTAAGACTCAGTGAAAGAGGCGTGTCCTCTGTATTTTAGCCTAAGTAAAGGAGGCGTGTCCTCTATATGTTGGACTAAGTGAAGGAGGCGTGTCCTCTGTATGTTGGACTCTGTGAAGGAGGCGTGTCTTCTGTATGTTGGACTCGGTGAAGGAGGCATGTCCTCTGTATGTTGGACTCGGTGAAGGAGGCGTGTCCTGTGTATGTTGGACTCGGTGAAGGAGGCGTGTCCTCTGTATGTTAGACTAAGTAAGGGAGGTGTGTCCTCTGTATGTCAGTAAAGGAGGTGTGGCCTTTGTGTGTTAGTAAAGGAGGCATGTCCCCTGTATATTAGACTAATTAAGGGAGGTGTGGCCTTGGTGTGTTAGTAAAGGAGGCATGTCCCCTTTATGTTAGACTCAGTAAAGGAGGCGTATCCTGAGTATGTTAGACTCAGTGAAGGAGGCGTGTCCTGTGTATGTTAGACTCATTGAAGGAGGCGTGTCCTGTGTATGTTACTCAGTGAAGGAGGCGTGTCCTGTGTATGTTACTCAGTGAAGGAGGCGTGTCCTGTGTATGTTAGACTCAGTGAGGGAGGAATGTTCTGTGTATGTTAGACAAAGTGAAGGCGTGTCCTGTGTATGTTAGACTCATTGAAGGAGGCGTGTCCTGGGTATGTTAGACTCAATGAAGGAGGCGTGTCCTGTGTGTTAGACTCAGTGAAGGAGGCGTGTCCTGTGTATGTTAGACTCATTGAAGGAGGCGTGTCTTATGTATGTTAGACTCAGTGAAGGAGGCGTGTCCTGTGTATGTTAGACTCAGTGAAGGAGGCGTGTCCTGTGTATGTTAGACTCATTGAAGGAGGTGTGTCCTCCTGTGTATGTTAGACTCATTGAAGGAGGTGTGTCCTGTGTATGTTAGACTCATTGAAGGAGGTGTGTCCTGTGTATATTAGACTCATTGAAGGAGGTGTGTCCTGTCTATGTTAGACTCATTGAAGGAGGCGTGTCCTGTGTATGTTAGACTCATTGAAGGAGGCGTGTCCTGTGTATGTTAGACTCATTGAAGGAGGCGTGTCCTGTCTATGTTAGACTCATTGAAGGAGGCGTGTCCTGTGTATGTTAGACTCATTGAAGGAGGCGTGTCCTGTGTATGTTAGACTCAGTGAAGGAGATGTGTCCTCTGTGTGTAAGTAAGGGAGGCATGTCCCTGGTATGTTGTCAGTGAGGGAGGTGTGTTCTCTATATGTATATTACTGTGAGGGAGGTGCGGCTTCTGTTACAGTATGAAGGGGGCGTGTCCTACCACTCCTCATCACTAACACAATCTGTCTGCATGAAAAGTCTTAGTTTTATATTAAACATTTAATTTCTTTTACGCGTCTGACCTGGAGCAGTGCATCATATCGTCACTCATCCACAGCATGTGAAAATCACTGGAGGGTTAAATAATTAGCCGAACACATCTGTCACAACTGGCTCGGTTCCATACGCCTTTAATTCCACCCCTGCGTCCAGATCCGGATAAACAACAGCGTTACCACGTCATCAGTGTCTCTGATACTCAGGGTTGTATATTACAGTCATAAAATAATCAATAAAAATAATAATAATACGTGTGTGTGTGTGTGTGTGTGTGTGTGTGTGTGTGTGTGTAGTCTTGCAGGTTATGTGGAAGCTCTGGCCTGTAGACTCGGCATGCAGATTCCAGATCTGAGTCCAAAGCAGGCTGACATGTGGCAGACTCGAGTCAGCTCTCACACGGTGGGTGATACGTCCCTGTCTCCGTCCTCATCACTCACAAGTTTATTCTCTCCGCTCTTTTCTCACACTGTCGGAGGATCCAAACGCCGGGTTCGCCAAATTCCAAGCTGACGGAGGATTGATTTTTAGTTCAGTAATTGCTTTTCCCCTTGAAGATGTTCATGAAATAAAATGAGTGTGCCGGGTAGTCGTCAGTGCATTACGGCGGTTATATCAAAATTTAAAGTTAATACCTCAGTAAATACCACCTTTTAAAAAACTGCACAGACTCGCAGAGAAAGAAAAATAAAAATAGTCACACTATCATACAGTATCGATGTCACTTTTGCCTTTTACAGGAAGCTGTTTACCATATATGGGCGGCACGGTAGTGCAGTGGTTAGCATAGCAGGAAGGTCCTGGGTTTGAGTCCGGGCTGGGCAAGGGCGTTTCGGTGTGGAGTTTGCATGTTGTCCCGTTGCTTGCATGGGTTTCCTCCGGGTATTCCGATAAAGGCATGCACATTAGGCCAATTGGTTGTTCCAAATTGCCCTTGAGATTGCGTGTGAAAGGTGGTGTGTGTGTGTTGCCCTGCTGTTCAGGGTGTACCTCACCTTGACACTGAGAACAAGTGTGAGTGTTTACCATATATGGTTATCGGGGGCATGTCTTGATGTACATGTTCCTGCCTCCAGACAATCAGAGCTCTTTCCTCTGCATCAAATTGATCTTATAATTAATAAATAAACAAATGACACATTAAAAGAGAGAAAGAAACAGATTTTTCGTCCACGTTGTGTCTCGTTCGTGATGTAATAAATCTCTTCTTCACGCTTCGTATTAAAAACGCCGTCGAGTTCCATATGAACTTGCGATTATGAGGAAACGTCTCTGCGTCTCTGGAGGAACTTTCTTTCTTTCTTTTTATGAACCGCTGCTGATGAAGAAACAGAAGAAGAAACTGTGAATAATTGATGGTGTTTAAATGAGCGAGCGAGCGAGCGCCCGGCATGATGAGTTCAGCTTGAGTGAAGTTTTAATTAAACAGCTCCAGTTGAATGTTGGGAAGGTCACGACGGTGGCCGGCAGCTTTACATTTCTGTCCCGCTTTGTTTTCACGCTCGAGGAGATGAAGAGGCCTCCAGACAGAAATCAGGATTTCACTGTTTAACGCGATTCGCGCCTCGCCACGTAACGACTGTTCTTCTCGACGCCCTATTATTACATCATCACTCGTGCCGATGTGTTTGGACTTTTTTTTTTTTTTTTGGATTTTACCCCATTCTTCTCCCCTAATTTAGTCATATCCAATTCCCACCCATCAACTTTTGCCTTCCTTATTACACGACCACCACCGACCAGGGAGGGGCGTAAGCGTGCACATGCCCCCTCTGTGACATGCGAGGCTACCGCCCGGCTCTTTTAGAACTGCTGCACATGCGTATTTGGGGGCGGCCTAACACACTCGGAGGGAAAGCGCTATCTTCCCCCTCGTACGAATGAGCTCACAGACGCTCATGATTGGCTGGTGATCGCTGTGAGTGACAGGGAAGTGAGCGTTATGCCATCCCTCCCTCCTGTGAGAGCTCGGCCAATTAGCTCCCATGGACTCCCGGGCATGAATTGCTGTGGCATCAATCCGGATTCGAACTTGCGATCTCCGGGTTGATAGTCGCGCATCTTATTGATGCAGCACTCGGGAGCCGTGGTCTTTGGACTTTTAACGTATCATTAATCTCGTCTGTGCTGTAGAATGTTCCTGAGTGGGATACATGACAGATTAGAACCTGTGTCATGTGACTATGACACAGGTTCTAATCATGCGCGCAGGGAACATCGTAGCCAGTTGCTAATCCTGCTCATGTTGTGTTGGCCCTGCAGGGTAAAGCCATCGGCGTGGGGATCGGCTGCATCCTGGGAATGTTTCCTCTCCTCTTCTACAAAGACGACGAGAAGCAGACAGAGGACGCAGCGGATGATCCATCTCCTCCTCCTCCTCCTTCTCCTGACTCCGCCTCCAAGAGCGCATGATGGAGTACGGCGCCTCTCGCCGACGCCCTGTAAATGAAACTGGACAGAACGGGAGCCAAGCTGCCGACCGCGGCATAATCTCATCGACACGTCCAGTATGTGCATGGTTTTCTTCAACGGCGTCGTTGTGCTGAAGTTCCTCCTGTGAAGAAGCGAGAACATGAGGAGAATCTTCAACCATTCTTCAACCACCTGCTTTTATTTCTCTCTTTACACAGAGTTTTTTTCTTTATTGAGGAATCTGATCACAATCCTAAAGTGAGATTTGGTACAAAATGAGAGTAAAAAGGAAGTCACTTCCTTTTCCTTTACACACCGAATTTAATGCATTTCTTAGCAAAGCCTCAAAAACAGCGCAGAGATGAACGAGAAACACCAAGAAACGACAGGAGCGCTAATCGTCTGATCTCTCTTTTCTCTTTTATCATTCTCAACGTTTATAATGTTTAATATTTCATTTAATTAATGTTATTTATTTTATTTAATAACATAAATTTTATTTATTTTAGTAAATTTAATGGAATTCGTAAAACTCTGAACGTTTAAACGCATTTTCAAAGGCGTATTAAAGAAGACTGTTGGGGTCGTGACCAAGACGTCAGGCGTTACGTTACTTACCATAACGTTTTATTTCTTATTTAATTTGATTTATGTTATGGGTTTAGGAAGCGGGTGGGGGTGGGGGTAAATTCCCTGATTGTTATTGGTGCACGTGCATGATAAGCTAAAACAAAAAGAGAGAGAGAAAAAAGATTAAAAGCTGTTGATTTTGTGAACGTTGTCGTGTTTTAGTGGAAGATTGTAGAAAAACTTTAATTTTCTACTCTGCGTGACGTGAACTAACAACAATTCTTTTAAAATGATTTCGATTTTCTTTTATTGTTGTTTAATTTTTTTCCCCCTGACTTTCCACTAATGACAGAAATATTTAAATTGAAATATTAGATTTTATAATAATGTTCTAAATTAAAGTTTTACACCTTTAGCATCATGGCGTCTCACTAACGCACGCCGTCCCCATCATCAGAGAATTTCACTCACGTCGCCGTGTGCTTCAGTAAAATCGTCTCCGTCTCCTTCAAACTATGAACGATTTCATTTCTCTCATGTTCCCATGTCGAAGGATTGAAATCCGAAAGAAGCCTGAGTGAAAACACTGATCTGAAAGACTGGATCACGTGCAGTTATTTATTTTACACGTTCCCGCCATTGTCGAGATTTTCCAGTCGTTGTAATTACACCTCTCACCCAGTAGATGGAGCTACCAGCCATGTGTTCTGTCTTATCATATCTCTAAGAATACATTTTCTGGAACCTTGAAATTTGGTGGAAAATGGCCACAAATGCTGACGCTGACTAGTTACTTTTATTATTAATCATTAATTTACTGCTGGACAACAAACCTTCGCCATCGTACACGTTACTTTAAAATAACTCGCTGTTTCTGTGCATCATAAACACTGGAACACAAGGTTTTCTAAGACTTTCCTGTTTGTTTAAGTGTTTTATTTGTGAATCTGTTAAATCTGGTTTTAGGAAAGTCGTTTATTAATTAATGAGACTGAAGTGATTTCTCCTGCAGGACACTAGGGGGCAGCAGTGAAGACTGAAAGAAGGAAAACTGCAGAATGTGAGAATCTGAACAAACGCCACGGATCGTTCTGTTCTGAGTCAACGCACACACTACATACACACACAAAAAAACACACTCATGAAGCTAGCCCATCATGATGAGTGACAGGCATCCCTGGGAGTCTACATAGGTGGAGCTTAAACAATTACAAACAATCAGCTTGATTTGGTGCTTAATATAAAATACTGTTTTGCACAGCGTGATACTTAAGCAACATTAGCTAAGCTAGCCAATTTGGTTTAACTTGGCTGGCATTAACGTCATGAACTCCGCTAGTTACATTTGCTAATCAACCAGTCAATATAATTTCATGTTTAGCATGTTTAATATTCCGTAAGTTTTATTATGATTAAATTACAGTAAACTATGGATCATTAATAATGTAATGAATTCCTAAAATATTGTTCGCTTTGAAACATCAGAAATACAAAACCTTGGAAATGCTCGCAGATGTTTAAAACACTTTCTAATTTTTTGTTTAAAATGCATGCAGGGTAGGCTAAATTATCTGATTAGCAATGTTAGCATCAGCTAACGATTAGCCAACTGTTAGCGCTGTTTTGAACCTAGCTAATCCACATGGCCATCATCGTGCTAACGTTACACTAGGACGCTAGTATCGTTTTAAACCTTTGAGTCTGTGATTGACAGATCAAATTCAACTTAAGCTCCACCCTCTATAACCAAACATGCAGAATGTGGATATCCTTATACACACTACATACACACATCATTATACACTACAGAAACACTCCGCGGACCTCAGGCATGCTTCTGTGTTATTATGTGCCTTAATGCAGAGGCAATGTGAGAACATATTTATTTATTTATTTTGTTTGTTTATTTTACATGTCTGGTCCCATCCAGGCCAGGCCATGTGAATATGATATTCAGTTATTAAACTACAGAACTACACTAAAGGCTCCGAGGCTAGCGGTCGAGATTGTGTGTTAAAGCTAGCTCTAATATTTTTCTCTACATTATGCGAATACGTTTGGGGGGGAGGGGCAGCTTTAAAATGCTTGTTTTAATTTGTCAAGATAAACAACTTCAAGAAAATATGTTTAATTTCTGAATAAAACAGTCCAAAAGGAAGTTAATAATCTTATGCTAACTATTTGCTTGTTCTGTTCGAAACAGGAAGTTAGCAAAATGATGCTAATTATTATAGCTTAAAAATAAATGCAAACTTTCAGATAATTTATTTCTAATAAATTCTACAAATCAAATACCACAAATCACTTTGTTTCTTAAGTGAAAATTAAATAATTTTATTTATTTTTATTATTATTAATATAAAAAATATGTACACTGTTATATCTGTACTGATCATGTGACCAATTTCTGCACCAATCCACATGACCTTTAACCTTTGAATTTGTGCCAGAAATCAAACATTTCAATGTTGTATTAATATTAAATATAGCTTGTCATGGTTCTGTTGTTTCATTTCCGAGAATGAGAGTAAAAATATTCACTGCAGGATATTTTCATACTTAATTAATCACCATGTTACCTTTTTATATTGTTTATTTGTCATGAAAATGTTTTTTGTTTTGTTTTGTTTTTGTACTGGAAACATATTAGAGATGACTTAAAGAGATCAAACTGCTCAGAGTTGTGCTGGATTGTCGGGTGGTGTAACCATGGCAACAGCACCTCTCTCCATCAGAGACAGAATGAAGGAGTACGGCGTCTCGGTGACCTCGCCGACATTACACTTAGAGAAGGAAGCACAAGTGTTGAGAACTGTGTGTGTGTGTGTGTGTGTGTGTGTGTGTGTGTGTGTGCGTGTGAGAGAGAACAGTAAACCCTCAGTGTGTGAATGAGTGATTGGTGTTGATTAGAGATTTAAACAGAGTTCATTAGCTTGTAGTGACTATGCATTAAAGATGAAAAAAACGCCACCGAATGTTTTTATACCCGCATGCAGAATTATTTATTAAACTTCTTCAAGACCTTAATCTTTGTTCAGTTATTTTGTCTTTAACCAAAGAACATAAAACCCGTGGTGATGCCTGGTGGTGGTGGTGACATCATGAGGTGTCTGTTTCTCTTCAGCCTGGACTGAGCCTTCATTCTTTCTTTCATTTTCCGAACACAGAAATGCCCTCGCTGTGCCTGGGACTCGAACCCAGGACCTTTTTGCTCTAAGGCAGACATGCTAACCACTCCACCACTGTTCCAACTACGACTATAATTACTAGCAAAATGCCTGTCATACAGGATTCAGAGGTGAAGATTAACATTCATTCATTCATTTTCTGAAGTACTGAATCCTAATTAGGGTCGCGGGGAGGCTGGCCCATCTCAGCCGACTCTGGACGAGGGCGGGGTACACCCTGGACAGCTCGCCAGGCCATCGCAGGGCAGAAACATGCTGACGCCTATGCAGCTACTCTTGACGAAAATCACATCTTTTATATTCCTCACACCACAGACAGTGAGAGACATTAGCTGCACTGGGGGGACAGCAGTGACATCCTGGTGATAGTGGGGCTTGAACCCCCAACCTTGGGATCAGTAATCCAGCACATTACCACCGGGCCACCACTGCCCCTGAAAATGAACACTGAAAAACTAAAGAGGTACTCAGGGTGTAAAAGTACCTCCACCAGTCGCATATAGGGCACTGATTCACCTAAAAAATCTGGCTGAGCCTGCAGGCTTCATGAATCATTGATACAGTTATAAATGGTGACCCTAGTGGACGTCTTATAAACATTCTGAACATGTTCCCCCACTTTGTGTCCTATTCCACAAACAAATCATTTCCAGGACTCCGGTGGGGTAACATACTGTATTAGCCACGTCAGGCTCATATCCATCCGTTTATTCTGTCAGGAAAGTTTTCACAAACTCACTCACTTGTTTTCATAACCGCTAGTTCTACCAAGGTCACTGGGAGGCTGGAGCCTATCTCAGCCAACACTGGGTGTTGGTGGGGTACACCCAGTACAGCTCACACTCACACCTAGGGGAAATTTGGAACAGCCAGTTAACCTACTGTGCATGTTTTTGCACTGTGGGTTTTTGCACCGGAGTGCCCGGAGGAAACCCACATAAGCACGGGGAGAACATGCAAACTCCACACAGAAACAGGACCTTCTTGCTGCGATGCGGACCACTGCACCACCATACCTCCATTT
This sequence comes from Neosilurus mollespiculum, assembly GCA_030014195.1. Taxonomy (NCBI): domain Eukaryota; kingdom Metazoa; phylum Chordata; class Actinopteri; order Siluriformes; family Plotosidae; genus Neosilurus; species Neosilurus mollespiculum. The sequence goes on from JAQMYF010000001.1 coordinate 68,082,416, forward strand.
TCCATAAATGGACAGACAAAGTGATTTCAGCACCTCCGTGGGGGGTATAGAACTCTTCCTGGTGGAGGTAATTTATAATAATTTTTATTTTAGAAAGAATTGCAAGTTTTATTATTTTATTACATTTAAATTTAATTTTATTACTTATTGCGTACAATATATTGCATTATATATTTTTCTGATTGCCCTCACCCTCCCAGCACTTTTATGAGTTATATAGAATTGAATTATGTATTATATTATATATTTAATTTGATCTTCTCTCAGATGAAAAAATGAGATTTTAAGAGAAGAAGCTGCTGAGAGAACGACTGTTTATAGCTCCTAGAATGTAAAGCTTTAATAAAGGAGGAATAATCTTTGGTGATGTTCTGGAGTGTCAGAGGAATAAAACCCTCGTTTTAAGGTTTAGAACTTATTATCAGATCAGAAATAGGGTTTAAATAGGGGGATTTAACGGGACTCGTTTTTATTAGTTCAGCTGTGCGTCAGTTATGTTTACTTTGTGCTGATTGGTTGAGGTTTCAACAGAAGGCGGGGCAGGAGCACGTGCGCAGGTGTACTTTTTAATTAGCTTATTAATTGCTGCTGTGTTTCTAATGGAAAAAGCACTGATGGTAGTACATGGAGTCTCATGGAGGGAAAGGAATTAAAACCTTTCTACTGGAATGAATTTTACTGAAATAACTTCTTCCAGGTGACGAGCTGGATTCATGTTTTATTTGATTTTGTTGGTCATCACTCATCAAGTGTGTGTGTGTGTGTGTGTGTGTGTGTGTGTTAGTTAAAGGTTATTTCGGTTATTTTTTTCATGACAGATGTTAAACACAACATCTGGAATGTGGAATCCACATGTTTCATTCTGATTCAGGGGGGGATACAACCCCTAATCTGAGTTTCTGCAACTTTAGGGACCGTCATTAAAGTGCAGTACAAAAGAAAAAGTGTGAAAAGTTTTGGAAGAGTTCAGACACTGTAAATCCAGTTCCTTCTTCCCCACACACACTGCAGCAGGCTGCATTAATATCATGTTTGTTATGAATAAGCAGATATTCAGTATAATAAATTTGTTTTGTAACTTGTTGAAGGTGAGGAGGTGGATATCGCTGAAAAATTCACGAGGTGTATCTTCTGTCTGTGTAATACATTTCGTAGGTCACCCCAATTTAATACTCAGGGCTTAGGATGGGTGAGAAAAACGTGGATTTATAAATACCTGATGTAGATTTTTACAGCAGGAGCACTGAACACATTGAAATCGGAAATATGGCACACAGATGCTAACGTTACAGGTCTGTTCAGAAATATCCCCTGTGCCTGAGGTGAATAACTATGTATGGGAGAAAAAATATTTAGCAGACCTGTGTATGTTCTATATTTATTAAAGATCTTTTCAATGATAATTCGGTCATTTCTCTGTTTAAAAAAAAAAACCTTAGGAAGTCATGGCATTTCCAGTATTGCAGCTTTGTTCCGATTAAAAAAAAAGTTTCATGTTGAAAGTGACGTTCGTGTGCTCAGATCTACCTGAGATACATGATCGGTCATTAAAATTTAATTTTAAAACATGACTTACGCCCCTGCAGCTACCATTTAGTTTCTCAAACAAGAAGTCAGAGTTATGCGAGTACCGAGAATAACTTTATTAGTACATAATCCATGAGAACGTAAAACGCAAAATGAAATATCGTTATATGTTTCGATCAGGTCATTTGAGCTCCATTCACTGTGAGCAGAGGGAAGCCAGGTGTCTTTTTAAACTCAGTTATAGTAATATATACTGCACAGAAACATAAAGAAAAGCAAACTAAAATAAGATTCGTATCATTTTATTCATTTATAAAGCATGGTAGTGATGACATCACCTGCACCAAGTGACCTGGCAAAATTGTGAGTGTTCCTTATTTTTGATTCAAGCATTATCTACGTATGTGACAAAAATACATAGTATAAAAAAAGAGAGAGGGGGGGGGGGGGGGCCGGGAGGTCGACACCCAATTCCCCCCCCCTAATTTCCAGGGGTTCTATTGTG
>JAQMYF010000001.1:68084457-68097249 GCA_030014195.1 Neosilurus mollespiculum
CCCCCCCCCCCCCCCCCCCCCCCCCCCCCCCCCCCCCCCCCCCCCCCCCCCCCCCCCCCCCCGGGAGGGCGACACCCAATTACCCAGCAGTAATTTCCAGGTGTTCTATTCTGATTAGAATACCGCACGCGTGTCTCGGGGCCGTGGATGAGTCTGTCACATTCCTGCATTATTCCTAGTGGATAGTGTTACTAATCCCCCAGATAGTGGACCAATCAGATCATGCCGTTCCTGTGCAGTGTGTATGTGTGTGTGTAAACTACTTTCATGTAAATATTAAATTGACCAAAAATTTCTCTTTAAGTGTAAATTAAAATAGAAGGTTTAAGTTCAGACTTGACACATTAACAGTTCAACAATATTAGTGTTTATTGTTATTGATGTTAAATGTTTTGTGGATTCAACATATACAAACTGTAAAATGTTAGTTTTGGTAAATATCTAATGTCATATGGAAGCTATAATGCTGCTGTGCCATCCTCGCCAGTTGCTAGGGTGTTGCTATGTGGTTTTATGGTAACTCAGTTGGTTGTTGCGGTGCGGTTGCTCTGATATTCCACGTGTTGCTATGCTATGTTAGCTGGTTGCGAGGGTGTTATTTGATTGTAATGTTTCAAATTCGAATTTGAATATTTCTAATGGATGTTGCCTGGTGGTTGCTATGCTATCCTAGCTGGTTGCTAGGTGGTTGCTGTCATGTTCCAGGTGGTGTCATGGTAAGCCAGTTGGTTACTACTATGCTTGTGATGGTACCCAACTGGTTGGTTGCTGCTGGTGTTCAATGGTTGCTAGGGTGTTGCTTGGTGATGATCATATTCCAGGTACCACGTGTGTAAAAAGTAAAAAGACCCGCTTAATTATGTTTTGGAAAAAGAATCCCCTCTGGAGCGTTAAGAGTAACAAGGGGGCAATGTGGTGGTTTATACCTGATACCCCTCTCTCTCTCTCTCTCTCTCTCTCTCTCTCTCTCTCTCTCTCTCATTCTCTCTCTCTCTCTCTCCATTTTCATCTCTCTCTAGTTTGAATTGTTACAGTTTGGCTTTTTTTGGCATGGTGTGTGTGTGTGTGTGTGTGTTGGGTCGGAACACAGAGCAGAATGAACAGTGTGTGTTCACAGCGAGCAGGTTGCTAAAATAATTTGCTCCCTGGAGGGTGAAATCTTGCAGTGAAGTGTGTGTGTTATCTTATCAGAATGTATCTGTTTGTTGCTCGAGGCACGCCCCCTAACCCCAATACCCCAGTATCAACCTCACACACTTCTGACCTTGAATATTCTATTTTATTTTATATTAAAATGTTTATTATATTTTAATTGAATGATGTTCTGGAGCTCGAAGTTCACCTGATTAAAACAAGTTAATCTTCCAGAATAAAGCTATTTTCTCATCCTGGATAAACACACACACACACACACACACACACACACACACACATAATTAGTGTGTGTGATACAGACACGTATTTTAACAAAAAGGACCATAAAAAGAACAAAACTGGGTGAATTTACCCTGTGGATTACTCGCGGGGGCTGAACTGCGGGCATTAGCAGTTTTTCCCTGAAAGTGCCCTCAACATGTTGGGTAAGGTTGACGTCTCTTGGTTAAGACGGTGAGACGTCACATTCTAGTGTCTCTGAAGATGAGAATGCTGCCAGAGATGAGCGTGACGGTGAATCCAAAATGGTTTACGCAGCTAACGTTTTGCCGACTTGGCTTTCCTGTCGTCAGTTGGTTTAGGAACAAAAAGAAATGTTTTGTGTGATCTCTGCGCTTGTTGTTTGTGCAGCTCAGCACTGGACCATAACGTGCTATGCTGCACGCGGTCAGTGACGCAGCCCAGCCAATCCAACGAGTTCACGTCACTACCAGGCTGGAACAGCCAATCAGAATATCTCTGAGCACGCCGAGAGTCGTAACACTCGCACACACTTTGAAAACGGGCACGGACTGATGTTGCGGTAAGGAACTGCTGATGATATACGAGATCGTTTTAAAGAGCCAGTAACACTCATTCACTACAGGTCCACTTTAACAGGAGTGAAAACACAGCAGCACAAGGTTCACGTGTGTTTGTATATGTGAGCTGACTTCATTTCTCAGAAACTTTTAAAGTCTATGCTCTGCTTTTTTAATAATATCGTACACCACATACCCTATAATCCAATTTGACACGTAGTCCTGCTCAAAATTATTGGCACCTATGCAGACAAGGTTCTTGATAGTCCTCTGAATGGTGTTCTCTTAAGTGTGGAAACCTGGACGTCGAGGCGTCTGGCAGCTCGTCTACGCTCGTTTCTACGCCGTGCTCTAAAAAGTAACGAGGAATACGCCTGACCTTTTAAACAGATAAGTTGTCGTGTTGGTGGGTTCATCTCAGTTGAGTATAATTTGAGGGCCCTGAGATAAAAATGGCACTAAAGCCCAAATAAAACCCAATAAGAGTGAGATAGGGAGGAGATGAATAGTGAATGCGTAGCTGCTGGAGGGCACCATGGAGAGGGTGTGAGGGATAATTCATGGTAATGAGACTCATGAATGGAGTATCAAGGGGTTTGAGATGCTCTGTGTGTCCTGGTTTCAGTAGAATTGTATAATTTGAGGATAGAACATGATTCTGTGTGTGTGTGTTAAAAATAAAGGCCTGACATTTGGACTGTAGAATATACATGAATTCATTAACATTTAAGCTGCAGCACCGTCCATAGTTCATCATTCCTCTACCCTCTACACATTTTCTCTATTCTTAGTTCTGTTGATGTTCCTGTGATGTAATAAATAAGGCTGTTTGTAATAAATGTATAGAGTACATAGTGCACTTCATAGGGTAGAGGATACATCATGTACGCAGTGGTGCGATACAGGAAGTTGGAGTCACGAGCTTATGAATGTCCTTATTGTTCATTAAGTGCACTATGTAGGGTGTAAAGCCAAAAATTCATAACCTGATTGCTCAATCTGTGTAATAAGTAATGAGCCAAGTCACTGGTGGACATGTACCGAGTGCACAAAAAAGTACACTTAAAATGAGTAAAGGGTCAAATCCTGTGGTTAGCAAATCCGCCTCACAGCAAGAAGGTCCTGGGTTTGAGTCCCGGGCTCGGTGAGGGTGTTTCTGTGTAGTGTGTGTGTGTGTGTGTGTGTGTGTGTGTGTGGGTTTTGTCTGGGTACTCCAGTTTCCTCCCACAGTCCACAGTGTGTGTGTGTGTGTGTGTGTGTGTGTGTGTGTGTGTCTGTCTATGTGTTAGTCCTATGATGGCCTGGCAAGCTGTTTAGGGAGTGCCACAACTTTACTCTGAGTCGGCTGAGATAGGCTCCAACCTCCCGGTGAGCCTAGTAGGATTAAGTGGTTGGGGAGATGAATGACTGAATGAATAAAAAAAGTACACCTGTATAGTAAGTATTGGGCTGCATCCCTATTAAACATGTATTTAGTACAGAAGTACACTTGTATAGTGAGTGAGGGGCCACATCCCTAATTGATGTCTAGTACACTTGAAGCCATGAAGGGCTGCGTCTTTATTAAACCTATGTGCAGTAGTACAATTGCACCCTTTATAGTACACTTGTATAGGTAACTGATTTACCTTCAGTGAATTTGAAGTGCTCTATATAGGCTGTAGGGAAGTTCCATTTCATTATCGCACATAGTGAACTTTTGAATGACTCTCTCCCTGTAATGTGTATCTAGTGCACTATGTAGTGTGCAGAAGAAGCATTTTGCTTCTTTGGAGATAAAGTTTTTTGTGTTTGTATAGAATATGACTTGGTGGAGTTTAATTCATAAATCTGAGTCTCCAGAAGTTTCTCTTTAACAAACACTAAGCATAAATCTCTGCAGTTATAATTATGTTAATAAAGACGCACAGCAGAGGCTCCATTTCGGCTTTATTTCATTTATCTCTGGAGCTGATGGTCAATTACACGCATTAGCATCACATTAAACATCCTGTTGGGTCCCAAAACAAAGCCCAAAGAAACGACCTGCTGGACTTTTATCTGCATTTCTTTTCATTATTACAGTGAAGGGCTGCTCGGGGGGACGTTTTACCTTCAGTCTGACGTTCACGGAGCTCATTAATGCAGTTTTATTCCAGCGCTGGGGTTTTTGTCATCTGAACACACACACACAGTGCAGTTTATACGAATGAGCAGAGAGACAGCTGTGCTTCACTTGATGAATCGTCTCTCAGTTTCCTTGTTGAATCCGACAAAATGTGCCTCTATTAAAATGTAATCAAGTGCACTTTCAGAAGGTTGTAGCATCAATTGTACTCCAGTAGGGCTCTCGGAGCAGAGTGAAGTTACTATATGAACTCACGAGTCTGTAACATGAATACCCAGGGGTTGATAACCTAACCATCTACACGTACATGAGAAGAGTGTAAAGTACCTCCGCCCGGCACAAATAGATTATTATAACTTGGCTTCGTTATAATGAAATGTCTCCCCCTAGAGGACGTTGGATGATCATTTTGCATCATGTTAAACATGAATACTCAGTTCACTTCCTTACTAGACAGGAACTTGAAGTTATTCAGGAAGTGAACCGGGTGTAGAAAATATAATGGAGAATGAGATCAACAAATTCTCCAAGAATGTGGGATTTCTGTACCCTCTCCTTAGTTACAAGAATATACCTCGAAGAGTGAAGACCAGCATGTACACATCTATATTGCGACCAATCCTCCTCTATCACAGTGAAACATGGGCCTTGATAGAAAAGTTGAAGAGCAAGATACAAGCAGCTGAGGTGAGTTTTACGCTTGATGTTTGGAGTTACTAGAGAGGAACGTCAACATCCGAAAAGCATCGAATGTAGAACCAGTCATTTGACTGACATTTGAAAAGAACATTCGATGCTGGATTGGACATGTCACGTATGCCTCCCGGAAGAAATGTGATAAAAATTATGGAATGGCGCCCAAGAAAGATGATTAGATGGTATGTGAGAAATACTGAAGCGCATAGGATGTAGTCTTGGACGAGCGAATGTGATGCTCCGAGATCAGAACCAGTGGAGAAGTTTCATCCATCAACTTTAAACTGACAGGCCGACTTAGTCGACCAGGCGTCTGGGTGAGGTAAGGTGAGTTAAAGATGAGGATTTCTCTGGATTTTGTTCTTTACTTTCAACATGATCCCATGCACGAATCACCTCCAAAATTGAATGGGTTCTTTCCAGGCCAAGGCTCCACCCATCCACCAAGTTCGATGAAAATCAGATCAGTAGTTTTTGTGTAATCCTGCAGGGAAAACAATTCTTTCATAAATTTAATAATAAGTTCCTGGATATGAATCGTGGAAAAGATCTGCTCCAGTCTGTGTCTATAAACAAGAACCCAACATTGATGGGTTCTCGATGTTGAGGTACATTTTATTTACAGTGCTTTGCAAAAGTATTTACCCCCTTGTTTTTTTTTTTTTTTTTTTTTTACCTATTTTGTTACGTTACCTGTAATTTAAATGTTTTTTAATCTGAATTTTATGTGATGGATCTGCACAAAATAGTGTAAATTAGTAAAGTGAAATGAGAAAATATATATAATAAAGACATTTTAAAAATAAAAGTCTGAAAATTAGCATGTGCATATGTATTTATTCCCTTTGCCATGAATCCCCTCAAAAGTTCTGGTGCAACCAATTACCTTCAGAAGTCACATAATTAGTGAAGTCCACCTGTGTGCAGTCCAAGTGTCACATGATCTGCCAGTATAAACACACCTTCTCTGAAAGGCCCCAGAGGCTGCAACACCAGTAAGCAAGAGGCTTCACACCATGAAGACCAAGGCCCTGTACCTGTTATACTTTCAATGTAATTTAGACACTATTAGACCTGTAGCTCTGACACTTCACACAAAATATTCTAGTGTCATAAGGTGTTGACTGGTAACAAGAAACCACAACAACTAGGAATTTTATTTTTGAGCTACTGTGAACTCAATAAGTCTACCCTGATTGTGAAACTCTACAAAGTACTGACTTTAGGGGGGTGAATAGTATTATTTTTATCCTATTTGTATCCTAGAAGTATTATTTTTATCCTATTTGTTTGCTTCACAATAAAAAAAAAATTGCATTTTCAATGTAGTAGGCATGTTCTATAAATGAAATGATGCAAACAATCCATTTTAATTCCAGGTTGTGAGGCAACAAAACATGAAAAATGCCAAGGGGGGTGAATACTTTTGCAAGGCACTGTATTTACACTGACCGGTATGTTCATAATGAACTGGAAACCAACACCGTCATGGATTTGGCCTGTACTCCATCACCAACAACCATGAGCCACTGAGCCACATGTCTATCAGATGGCTTGTTTTCATAGTTGTGTTCTTCATCTCCAGGTGACACTTCGCCTCTGATTACCTCCGGATCTACTCCAAAACGTTACGGGTTCTTGCCAGGCCAGTGCCAAATCCCTCCACAAAGTTTGGTGAATATGGGTTTAGTTGCTTTTGCGTAGTCCTGATAACAGACAGACATTATGAACATAGGGCTCAGTGTACATCACTGTACCTCTACTCTGAGAACCATCAGTGTTGGGTTATTGTTTATAGACACACACTGTAATGTAATGTAAGTGGGGGAAGGTGCAGAGTGGTTCACTGGGGTATGTGAAAGAGTGTGAGTTTGGTCTCAAACCACAGTCATAACACACACACTCTGAACACCCTGACCAGGATGACGTGTCCAAGATATTAATCAGTTCTTATCATATTCACATTTCACACACAGGTTGGTGACAGGCACAGCTCGTCTTTAACTGTGTGTGTGAAATATCTCTTTGTACCTGAACCACATCCCACAATTCTCTCAGACACACAGACGCTCACTGAGCCACTGGTTCCAGGGTCATCAGGTAGTTTTGTATGTCTGTGAGGAAAACGCAAGCTATAGCTAAGAGTCTTTGTTTTGATTAGTAGCAGAGCTCCTGAGCAGAGTCCCATAGGCAGGGAAACATGACTTCGATGGTTGTCCCGTGTCCGTGTCCTGTCATTGATTTGATGCTGATTGGCTGGTGTATATAAAAAATACCTAAAAGTGCCCAAAAACATACAGGCTCATACACCACTGCTCAGACTCGCACAGAATAAAAATCCACACAATCGAACTCCGGCAGACAACCATTCGACAATCACTAGCAGCAACATTTCGAGCTCATCCAACCAGATTTGCACAGAATAACACAATAAAAGAAGAGATGTTTCACACTCACTGTTTATTTGAATTTAAATGGAGGTTGTACACGTTCGGATGAATCATTTGACTGAACGAGTCAGTGAATGAGTCCGAACCAATCATGTAAATGATTCATGAAGTGACTCAAACATGTCTGTTAGCATAAAGTCAAGCTACAGTACATTCTTCAAGACTTTAACCTCAGTAAGCTGCTATTAGAGATGACTGACTGATTTGTAAATGTTTTACGCTTTAAAATAATCGCAGTGGTTGTGTTTCAGAAAACAGTGAGTGATAAATTTTTTTTTCCTTTTTTTTTTTTTAAATTTCTGTCAGGTTAGCTTTTGTTAGCAATCCATGCTAGCTACTGATGTCTCATCAAAACAAATAAACAACAACAAAAATCCCAAATCACGGAAACTCAAGTTTCCAGTACGAGTTAAAACGACGATAGTAAACAGCAAACAACAATAATTTATACATTTAATCATGTAATAATTATAGATTCCTGTATCATTAATTCAGTTGGTTTGGTTTATAATTATTACACTGTGGTGTAAAAAAAAAAAAAAAAAAAATCAGATACTATTTGTTTAAAGGCAACAACAAACAAAGAATAAAACAATTGATATCGAGTGATAAATAAATAAAATAATGCAGAAGCAGTCTGCAGATGCAGTGAGGAGTCACTGCCACCAGGGGGCGCTGTAATCCACCAGCTCATTCAGATATTTCTGTAAATGACGTAACAGATCATGCATTGCTTAACTTTATATCATTGCTTAATAAACAAAAACAAATTAATGTTTAGCAATTATTCATCACTATATTATAAACCTAATTCCTGAGTACAGTTAGGATTATTTACTGAATTTAATTTACATTGTTCCCTGAAAAGAAGTCATTATAAAACCACAAACAAGCAACAGTACCAAAGATGGTTCCGCTGTGTATTCTGAACGTTTAGCTGTGAGTACAGATGAGTCAATAAATAATCAGTTTTTCTATTTACATGCAGTAAAAGAGACAGCTAATAGAAATTCAAAGATGTTAAAAAAAAACATTTAAATCCTGAGGCGACATGAATATTAGACATCAGCTCCTGCTCCGTGTTCAGTGGCAGTTCATTATGGGTAATACTCAAATCACTACTAAAACAGAGCATACGTGCTGAATGGGACAGAGTCTGATGAGGAAGCATGAGAGAATTCGAGAGAAAGCAGGGGAAGCTAAACCCCGGCGGGTGCGAGTCCCCCGGCGGGTGCGAGTCCCCCGGCGGGTGCGAGTCCCCCGGCAGGTGCGAGTCCCCAGGGTGTCAGAGTCCCCAGTGGGTGAGATTCACAGGCGGCTAAGAGTCCACGGCGTGTCAGAGTCCGGGCCAGTCGTCCTCCTGTGGTTCGGATCGGTACGGATCACTGATGAAGGACGTGCAGCTGTCCAGGATTGGGAAAGCTCCACCTTTCTCCGAAAACATGTCCACCGAGACTCCGTCACACTCCAGACTGCCGTCGTCCTCTGTAGCACAGGGTTTACCTGAAAAATCCCACCATCATTTTCTTTCTGTAGTATCATATCTTTATGGGTTCTATATGCTTCGTATTCTATCTTTACTTTTTACATTTATTTCTGTTCCATCCTGACTTCTTTATAGCTCTGCTTGATCTTTGTTTTTTCTTTTGCAGCTTCTTTCATTTCTTGTCATTTGTGCCTTTTTGTTTTTGTGGTTCCTGAGTGTCTTTAAAATTTACTTTCATTTTTGCTGCTTCTTTTTGTGCGTTTAAAATTTTTCTGCTTGTTTTTTTTTCTTCTTCGTATGCTACAATTTCTTCGTTTCTTTTGCTTCCTGTCATGTCTATTTTTCTTGTTTTATTTTTTCAGTCCTTTCATTATCTGCTTAAACTTTTAATTTTTTCCTACAGAATTATTTATTTATTTTTCATTATGTCCTTATTTTTCCTCTTTGTTCCTATTTCTATTCTTCCAACTATTTTCTTTCTTTCCATCTCTCTTTTTAATTGTTCAGAACCGCAGTATTAATAAGTTGTAGAAAGTTGCTAACCTAAGCATGAACTCAGGATGAACACACACACACACACACACACACACTGCAGTGACTGAGGTGTGAAAATAAAAGGAGTGTTTAATAAATGATTTCATGGTAAGAAGTTTCCTGGAAAGTTGTGGTCCTGCAATGACACTGAGGAGATTCCTCACAAAACCCGTATTTGGTCCAAGGAAACCGCACCACGAGGACGAGGGTTAAAGGAAACTGATGATCCGCTCATGCACTGCGAGTTTCATGACGTTTAATTACACTGAAGTATGTTATTGAACCAGACCGCTGATGAAATGATCATGCAGTGTCTGTTCCAGGTCACTGGAGTGTGTGTGTGAGGGGGTTTTGCATGAGTGTGTAAATTGCTGATCTACATAATGTTTAGCACTTCATGTTTGATTCACACTCATTTAGAAACCGGTGTTTCACACTGCCCCCGCTCACACTTTATCATGTACAACACACACACACACACACACAAATATGTATATTAATATCTTCACTATCGCCATATTTTTAATTTTTTTTCTATTAAATTCTATTATTTACGTGACTTGACTGTGCAGAACTCTAAACTATCACATGCATGTAAATTGCTGTATAAATAAATATTTGTTTATTTATTTATTTATTTTTTAAACTAACCCGCTTTACAATAAAGTTCAGAGACATGACGAACAGTATTAGTGTTTGAACTGGCAGCTATTTGCGTCTGTGTGGTTACTGAACCCAAACAGTACTTCCTGCCAGCTCACTTCCTTTTCCTCGTCGATGAATGCGAGAGGGCTGTAGATGGTGAAGGCGTACAAGATGCACCACGCAACGCTCACTTCTTACGTTCTACCCCAGATACTGCAATGGAATATATTTTTTACATCACAGACACTGACCTACTTCTCATGAACGTTTTTAAATCAGTCCTGTAAGTAGAAATAATACACTAGTTTGTACATATGCAGTTATAGCAGCATAAAGAAATAATCCAGATACACTATATGACCTAAAGTATGTGTACCCCACATCGCAACACACATTAACTTGTTGAATGACTTATTCCCAGATTTCTGCCCCTGTTTTCTATTATAACTACAGGAGTGTATATTGTCGTGAACAGGCCCTATATGGTTCTGGTTTTATTTACCCATGTACTCATCTTGGAACATGTTCTATACTACATGGATGTGTCCAAAGAAGTAAGGGGGGGGGGGCTTTAGTTTGAAGATTTTTGCAATTTGACTACGGTTTGACCTTTCAAGGTCACTTAAGGTCAAAAGTAATTGTTCGATTTGAAAGTCCATATATGGTTTCCTATAAGTGTCCCATAGTAATACCATGTCGATCTGCACTCGCTTCAACGTTATAAGCGTTCAAATTCCTGTGACCTTGATTTTCACCTTTCAAGGTGACTCAAGGTCAAAGGGGATCATGCTGTTTGAAAACAGGTACATAGTTTTCTGTCCATTCCTGTCTGTGTCACTATGTTTCTCAGATATAAGCAATTTCAACTGTTTCTCCAAAATTTTGTTTCTCCAAAATTTTGTGACCTTGCTCTGACTTTCACCTGTGACCTTGACCTTACAAAATCAAATCATCTCTGGGAGGATTTATCCACAGACAAACTGCCAACCAATGTACAGTGATTACTATACCGCTGCCAACGCTCCATTAAGTGGTGGAGAATAAGCCTCACTCTTCAGGGAAGGATCTCTTCTCCATGTTATGGTGTTTGTGTTGGGACTTTTAGGCGTATTATGTGCAGTATTATTCTCGTGTATTTCTTGATGAGGTGACCTTTGACAAAACATTAACATGGTGGTGTTTTGAGCCTGTTCCTCTTTTCTGAGCTTTAGCTTCCTAAGTACCGAAATACCAGACTGTATGTGTGTGTGTGTGTGTGTGTGTCTGTGTGTGTCTGTGTTTGTGTCCTTACAGTTGTAAGTAAGCGTTTCTATCCCTGGGCTTCTTGGATGCTTGATGACATCTGGAGGAAGAGCTGGTGTGATGAAATTCTCAGAACTCACCAATGTAATCACTACACACACACAATGCACAGAAATTCATATTAACCACTGATGAAATTGTGTGTTTCACTCCTAAGCAAATTTCAGAAAGGATGTGGTATGGATTTGCTGCTGTTATCTAGTGTGTGTGTGTGCGTGTGTGTGCGTGCGTGCGTGCGTGCGTGTGTGTATTAAGTGGTTTCCACATCCTGCATCTGATCTACATGGTCAGCACAATCAGAATGTAGCTCTCTGTTATGCCCAACAATCTGATCCACATTGTTGTAGCGTGTGTGTGTGTGTGTGTGTGTGTGTGAGTGTGAGTGATGGTAGCGAGCTTATGATTGTAGCCTGTGTGGTTGTATTGTAGTGTGTGTGTGATTGTAACGTGCATGTGATTGTCTCATGTGTGAATATAGAGTGTAATGGTAGCAAGCTGTTGTAGTATGTGATGGTAGTGGTAGCAAGTATTTGATTGTAGTGAGTGTGTGATTAGTGCACGTATGTGTGGTTGTAATGTGTGTGTGTATGGTAGCTAGTGTGTACGTGTGATTGTAGTGTGTGTTTATGAGAGAGAGATGGTAGCGAGTGTGATTGTAACGTGTGTTTATAAGAGAGAGATGGTAGCGAGTGTGATTGTAACGTGTGCGTGTGATTGTAGCGAGTGTACCTGGTTCCTCACACAGTGCGTATTAATGTAATTGGGGTAAAGGAGCAGGTTTACTTGCTGTGATGTCATTACACACCACAAGGACAAAAAAAACTTAACCACGCATTCAACGCACAATACGTCACTTACTCACACACATACACACACTATAGACAGCACAGAGGAATATTATAGAGGAAATTACACTAAATGGAATAGTAGTCACTAAATCCACTACCAAACACAGAAACAACCGAACACGTGCTGATGTACACGAACACGTTCGGTGTAAATAATTAAACTAACGAGGGTGTCCTCTCTCTGATTTATCTTGAGGAAAGAGAAATTCACACAACTGTTTTACAGAACGCATTTATATCAATACCTATAAATGAACTCCATGTTCACATGCCGTGTATCTCTCATACGAAAAGACTCACCTGCTTTTCTTCGATGCTTAGATCTCCGACAAAGAGCCCCAATGATAATGATGAGGAGGGTCAGGATTAGCCCCGCCCACAAACCAGCAGGAATCATCCAATGACAACCTAAAAACACATTTATTTTAAACCAGTTTCGACCTGTCAAACATTTAGAGAAGCAAAATCATATTAGGGTTAATATTTTTATTTTACTCACGAGACACAAAATCCCCGCATACAGCGTCTGTTTCTGCTGTTCCTTCTGATTCCAGGTACCGACCCAGAGTCGAACAGCTGACACAGAACCAATGAAAAGCCACAGGTCAGGCTACAGTAACCACGGCAGAATGACGCAAGAGAATGATGGTGACTGGGTTTTAATGGTGTTTGATGGTGAATTCTGGTGTTTGATGGTGAATCATGGTGTTTGATGGTGAATGTTGGTGACTGGGTTTTAATGGTGTTTGATGGTGAATTATGGTGAATC
>JAQMYF010000001.1:68111710-68134207 GCA_030014195.1 Neosilurus mollespiculum
AGGTGTCTGACGGTGTCTGGGGAGAAGAGGGGCCAGGTGTCTGACGGTGTCTGGGGAGAAGAGGGGCCAGGTGTCTGACGGTGTCTGGGGAGAAGAGGGGCCAGGTGTCTGCAGGGGGTGTGGGGGTGTGGGGTTCAGGGAATTTTTTTTTTCATTAATTCATTTTCTAAGCTGCCTAATCCTTATTCGAGTCACAGGGAGGCTGGTGCTCAGCCAAGGCCATTGCAGGGCCAACAGACATACAACCATTCACACTCACACTTAGGGGTGATTTGAAACAGCCATTTAGCCTGCTGTGCATGTTTTTAGAATGTGGGAGGAAACTGGAGTACTTTGAGAAAACCAATGCAGGCACAGGGAGAACTTGCAAACTTCACACAGTAACGCTCCGAGCCCGGCAATCGAACCCAGGACCTTCTTGCTGTGAGGTGAACGTGCTAACCACCGTGGCACCCTGCAGGGAAAAATAAAATTTACATATGAGTTCTGATAGGACACAGAGATGAGTTTAGGAATTTCCTACATCTTAAAGAACAGAGGGTTTTAAATCAATTACTCATACATGCAAACCAACCCATCTCCACTCGAAGTGGGAAATTTTCTTTATTCCCAGAATTCATTCATCAACGACACCTCAGTTGACCCCTCACTGCATTTTTGTTTGTGGTTAGCTCATGAAGTAATGAACAATGCACGTCACAAGGATTAACATTACAGTAAATAGCGCGGGGTTCTCAACTCAACCACAGACCACACAAACAGGATGTCAGATTCAAAAGCCAGAGCATCCAATTCCTCTTTCTGAACCGTTCACTGTATCTGTGCTTGTATATGCACATACTGCCCCCTGTCGGTGTTTCAGTGCTAGTACAGAATCTGTCTGTTCAGAGATTACTCTATTAATGTCACTCACTTGCAAAACCGTTCAATCCTACCAGGGTCGCTGAGAGTCTGGAGCTGACACCAGGTTAAACCAAGGTACATCCTGAACAGCTCCCCAGACCATCGCAGGGCAACACACACAACAACTTCTACTCACACCTAGGGGCAATTTAGAACAGACGTTTAGCCTAAAGTGCATGTCTGGACTGTGGGAGAAAACCGGAGTACCTTGAGGAAACCCATGCAAGGACAGAAGGAACATGTAAACTCTACACAGAAACAACTGAGCGAACCCAGGACCTTCTTGCTGTGAGACGGACGTGCTAACCTGGGGTGCCGGAAAAAAATCAATTCACGTCTGAATCGCGATTCTTATTTATTAGCATTCTGAATCAATTCAATTGTCACCCCAAAAATCGAAATCGAATTGAATCGTGAGTTGTTGTTAGATTCACATTCCTACTAACCACTACGCTGTTGTGCTGCCTGAATAATTCCTATGAAGTGTAAGTAAATTTAAGTAAGTTACACTTAAATACTAACGGGAAAATTTAAGGATTCTGACAGTTGTGTCCCATCTATTTTTATGCTAATTATAAACATGAGTAATTATGGTAATCCTATGTGGTACAGTGAGAACGGTTCAAAGGTGGTTGTTGTTACGGTCTTGCGACCAAAGAGAAATTAGGGGTGTGTTTGTGCGTGCTGTTTGGATCTACTGACTTTCCAGGACAATGCAACATGAAATGATGTATCGGTACTATGGGGTTTTGGCAGCAGAGGTCCTGTTTATTCCAGGTGCCTGATCATTGCAGAACATGGCCAACACACACCACCACTGGCACTTAGAGGCAATTTAAAACAGCCAGTTAATTCAATGTGCATGTACTGTGGAAGGAAACTGGAGTACCCTGAGAGAACCCACAGAAGCATGGGGACAACATGCAAACTCCACAAAGAAACATACTTGCTGGGCCCAGGACCCGAACCCGAACCCAGGATATCCTGTGAGGCCAACGTGCCCCCGAATAAGATCACAAGAATACTTTTAGCTCCCAAAGTGACATAAAACATTTAAATATTCAGGGTAACTGGTTGCTAAGGAAACATGTTTCCACGACATCATATGTATCTTGTAATCATGAGGATCCCATAATAATGAGAACTTTTCATTGTTATTGTGGCGGAAACAGCATAACCTCAAACCTACACACCCACAGCTATACTACAGTATAGGATATAACAGGGAGATAAAGCTGTAAGAAGACTGTTGCTTGGCAACTGAGAAGCATCCACAAAACATGGCTAAAGATTGAGGCTAACAATGTAGTTAGCATGTAGCAGTGACCATGTAAGCAAAACCGAACTATCCGCATCGTCAACATTTACCTCAGATGTGTTGATCGAGTGCTAAAAAAAGACACCGCAAAAGTAAAACCACACTAATTACTATAATTAGCACTGATTGCTAACAAGAATGTAAAGAACTTTGCCATCATTCAATATTGCCTCACACACGTTTTGTTAGAAGTCTGTTGCTAGGTGATGAGGAACCATGTGCACACAGTATTTGCTGGCTGATGATTAACAGTGTAGGACTGTAGCCTTGGAGTCTTTTTATGCAGATAGGATCATCTCAGACATCAACGTTCACCTCTGACGGTGTGTTAAATCAGTACAAAACATTTATTTTATTACAGACTAAGTAAGAATTAGCATTCACTTTTTACCTACTTTAATGGGTGTGGTCATACTGAAAAGCTTCAATATTGCAGCATGTTTTTTGCATTTTTTTAGCATTTCAACTTTAACATGTAGCCTTTAAGTCTTTTATACAGACAGGGGGGGGCGACAAGACAGAACTTTCCAGAACATCAATATTTACCGTCCATCCATTTTGTTCTGCGTATGAGAGGTTGGGTCTTGGAGGCAGCAAGTCGAGGAGGAAACCCAGGCATCCTGCTCCCCAGTGACACTCTTCAGCTCCCACTGGGGGATCTCAAGGCGTTCCCAGGCCACACGGGATATATAAGCCCCCGAGTGAGCCCTGGGTCTATCCCAGGGCCTCCTCAAAGCTGGACGTGTCCAGGACACCTCCAAAGGGAGGTGACCCGGAGGCATCTTAATCAGATGCCCAAACCACCTCAACTGACCCCCTTTAATGCGGAGAAGGAGCAGTGGCTCTACCCCGTGTTCCCATAGATGTCTGAGGTTGAGTCCAGATACCTGCTAAAGGAAACTCATTTCAGCTGCTTGTATTTGTGATCTCGTTCTTTCGGTCACTGCCCAAATCTCATGACCACAGGTGAGGGTTGGAATGGAGATGGAGCGGTAAATCAAAGGTTTTGCCTTTAGGCTCAGCTCCCACTTCAATATAATAGACTAGTGCGGCAGCGTCATTCCTGCTGATGCAGCACCAATACATCTGTTCATCTCCTGCTCTGTTCTACCATCACTCGTGATGATCCCGAGATAATTAATCTCCTCCACTTGAGACAAGGACTCGTTCTTGATTCAGAGGGAACAAGGCTCGTATTTAGTAAAGTTGTAAATTAAGACTTTTAAAGGGGATTGTCCACTAGTGAATATCTGATGTGTTCAATCTTCTGTTACAGCTTACAGTTCATTTTGGATGAATATTTACATTTACATCTATGGCATTTAGTAGAGACCCTTATCCAGAGTGACTTACAGTCATCATTTTTTTTATATACAAATGAGGGTTAAGGGCCTTGCTCAAGGGCCCATCAGTGGCACCTAGGGGGTACTGGGGCTTGAACCCCTGACCTGTTACCCAGAAACTTAACCACTGCCCATGAATATATGTTCCCTGGTAAAACCACTTCAGCTCACAGGCTTAGTACCTGTTCTACGTCTTGTCTTGGTTCTGTATGTTTACAATAACAATAAGACCGGGTGACTGGAGGAACGATTACAAGAGAAATAAAGATGTTATTTATATCGTGGCGGCCAGTGCAGGGGTCATTAACACTCACGTACAGGAGGAAACTAATGGTTTCAGAAAGACATTGTGGATCCGATTCCATTTTATTTTCAAGAGAAACCCCTGTACTTCATCTTTATTTAATCAACCTGGAACAAAATAAATAACTTTTTCACCCTCAGCTTTCACTTTGTCCTGGTGTAAAGGTGAAATCTTGTCATAAAAATGATCACATGGCGACATTTTACACAAGAACAATAAAATAAACGTTTATTTGAAACCTCACTTTATTTCTTTATTTCAAAAAAGATTTGTTTAAAAAGGTAACACTCAAAACACACTTATACATGTGTATAGTGTGTGTGTGTGTGTGTGTGTGTGTGTGTGTGTGTGTGTGTGTGTGTGTGTAATATTTAGAGTTAATGCTCTGGTTCCAAAGCTGTGTAGTATCGGAGTTAAATATTTTTAAAACACTTAATGACACAATTAATTTACTTAGTAAAGATGAGTCCATCTTCATGAACGCTCTGTGCAGTGCGGTGTGATACAGCACTGTCCATTCCTTTTTTCAGACCCACAGTACAGTCATCATTGTCCAGAGTGTGTGTGTGTGTGTGTGTGTGCCGAGAACCAAGAGTGAGGACACATTAAAGCAGGCGGTTACGCTTAGGCCCAGCGCGCTTTGTCGCTCACACAGAGCGTCCTTTGTGCAGCCCTCATGCCACTGCAATCTCATACACACACACACACACACACACACACAGCAGCATATTTATTCTCCCTTCACGTTGTTGTTGGAGTGCTGGACATGGAGATCAGGCCTCCTGGGTCTGCTGGGCAGGAAGAGTATTGCCAGAATGCTAATGATGTGCACATGGAAGTACATGGACCTGAGAGACAGTACAATTATTTACTTTTCTTCCCCCCTTTCAAAAATTTATTAATTAATATATTCGAGTTCTGATCCATAGAACCTGAGACTCCACACAGTACTTCTGTATAATACTGATTCAGGTTGTGATGTCACAATTATGCAAATTAAGAGAGTTGCCTAAACTTTACCTTCAAAACATGTTCTAAGCAAAGCTAGCTCGCTAATATACGCAGTTATGTTTATTGGTGATGAACGGAGAGGATTGTTGTCATGGTAACTCAAGTGTGTATCTTGGGCAGGTTTAAATAAATCGTTCAGAATATTAGAAGTTGATACTTGTGACCAGTGTGAGCTGTACACGCTAACTGGCTAGCTACGCTGTTCGCTAACACCGTTACCGAAATCTAGCAATGTGTGCTAATTTTTATTCACAGATTGTGGTATTTGAATAAATTTCACCCACAATATTAATAAAATAATTCTGTATGATCATGTGATAACAGTCAAAACTTTGATTTGAACAGTAATATTTAAAACAATATGTTTCAGGTTGGAGATGAGGAACTAAACTCAAGTGGTTGGTGCTTGCCTGTAATAGACGATCGTCGGCTCCACAGCCAGCACTAAGAACGGCATGACAGTGTAACAGATGGTCAGCTGCGTCGTCGCCCAAGTGATGACATCATACGCCAGCTTGACGGAGTGAGAGTGCAAAAAAAGGTGGCGAAAATTCCTGCGGACCTGCCGAGCAAAGTGAGTGTGGAGAGACATGCCGAATTTTATCATTTAAATAATAATAATATAAAAATCACAGTCATGTCTAGATGTCGATGTATGGTGATGTCACTGAGCGAATTCGCTGTCATTTAAATCATTTAGAATTCTGTAATAAAAAGAAAAGAAAAGGGAAACAATAGACACACAGTGTGTGTGTGTGTAGACTCACGGCACGGGCGGCGAGTGTGATGGGGATGCCTGTGAGAAAGGTGAAGTAATATCCAGGGTAAACTCCGTGCCATAGCGCTGACAGCACAAACGTAAGCGGCGTCCCGAAATACGGCACACGGTCGTAACACACACTACACACACAGAGGCAATATATGTAATAGAAATAAAGATAATAATAATAACAATAATAATATAATAAAGAATAGTTTGTACCACTTGAGCCATGCCCCTGTCTGAATATTCCAGTTGTCGATGAATGATTTGTAGCTGGTTGCTGTCTGTTAAAATAAATATATAAACAAATAAATATATATAAATAAATTCATTCATTTTCTAAGCCACTTAATTCTAATTAGGGTCAAGGGGAGGCCTGCACCCATCTCGGCTAACTCTGGACGAAGGTGGGGTACACCCTAAACAGCTCACCAGGCCATTGCAGGGCAACACACACACAACCATTCACTATCACACCTAGGGGTGATTTGGAACAGCCAATTAGCCTACTGTGCATTTTTAAAATTTATTTATATATATATATATATATATATATATTTTGGACTGTGGGAGGAGACCGGAGTACCCGGAGGAAACCCACACAAGCACAGAGAACGCATGCAAACTCCACACAGAAACGCCCTGAGCCCGGGAATCGAACCCAGGACCTTCTTGCTGTGAGGCCCTGGCTGTGAGCCCTATACATACATACATACATATTACGAAAAAGATTAAATTACACTTCACCCTCGATTTCCTGGACTATTAGGGGGGACCGGCTGTCTGGGAACTTCAAAAGTCCGGCAATTGCTAATGTCCGGGGTCCCTACCCTTTCCCGGACATTTACCATAATCAGTCCGGCAATCTTCATTATTCAGCTGCAGTCCTGGACTTTTACACACTTATCCGACACTCAACACACAATATTGTGTTTCCACAAACTTAAGGAGCGAATCAGCTCATTCTTTTATCACATTCATTTTAAATGTGGGTTCCGGCTCGTCGTCACTGTCCTCACTTTCACTTCGCTCTCCCGTCACTGATGCCACTATCTGTTCATCGGACATTATTTCGTTTTTTTAAACACGGCTTGTTTTATCTGTCTTGAAAAACTTATAACATGAAATTTATCTGTGAAATAAAAAAACCTTCCACACCTTCACTTATACAAAGAACCACTTGAAAAATTAAAGGCTGAGAATAATGATGTAGTTTGCTAGAACACAGCCTTTAACCTCTTTATATACAGACATAAGAAATGAAAGAGAATCATCCGGAACATCAACATTTACCTCAGATTTGTTGGTAAACAAACACAAAAATTGTACTATAAATTACATTTAGCATCAAACGCTAACCCAAATCGAACAGGTTACAGCATGTCCAAGAGTTTCAGGATGAAGGAACACACGGGAGGTGACAAGGAGACACATTAAGCTAATGACTGAAGCTACGGGTTTAGCGGGTTTAGGTGTAGAGGGAAAGAAACGGGAGCAATGAGATGGAACCATCTGGAAAAATCAATATTTACCTCAGTTTGTCTGTGTAAAATTACACTTTAATCACACTTAACTTCTGCCATTAAATTCCAAATCTGGAGTTAGTGCTGAAGAATGTCAGTTTGTTCATTATATGAAATTTCAGTTGACTATACAAAAGCTGAATATGTACAAATTTGGCTCAATTTATACTTTTATAGGTCCCCGAAAGTCTTTCTTGTTTTTAAATTATCTAGCAAGCTAATTTTAATTTGTAATCTACATATTGTACTATGTTTGCGAGTGAAATTTAAATATAAGCATGGCTATGAATATAAAGATGACTTATTCAAAACGCTATCCAAATTTCATAAGGGGCGTGTCGTTGGGACAGATGAACGTGTTATGGTGGATGGGTGTGGTGTTGGGTCAGAAGGGCGTGTCATTGGGACTGATTGACATGCTATGGTGGATGGGTGTGTCATTGGGACGGATGGGTGTGGTGGGAAGGATGGGCGTGGTGTTGTGTCAGAAAGGTGTGTCATTGGGACAGATGGGCATGTTATGGTGGATGGGTGTGTCATTGGGACAGATGGGCGTGGTGTTGGGAAGGATGGGTGTGGTGATGGGACAGCAGGGTGTGTGACTGGGACTGATGGGTGCATTATGTTGAATGGGTATGTTGGGACAGATGGGCATGGTGCTGTGAAGGGAGGAGTGTGTCATTATGGTGGATGGGTGTGCCATAGAGACTGATAGGTGTGGTGTTGGGAGGGGAGGGGTGTGTCATTGGGACTGATGGGCCTTGTTATTCTCTTGTGACCTCAGAGAAAAGTCCACATTTCCATCTATGGCCTTTAAGCCACGCCCACTCAGAAAAGCACACTCATTTTTATTAACTGATTTTACTCTGTGTTGCAAATGGTACTATATCAGAAAACCATTTATTGAAGAACAATAAACGTGCCTCGATTTCCCAGATGTGAATGTTAGAGATGAGGTCCCAGGACACGCGGCCACTCTGGTCCAATCCGCTGACACCGTATCCTGCTGCGTTATGGACTGCATCAGCTGAACAGAGGAACATCTCATACGCTCAGACACCATTGAGAAGCACAAACACACACCAAACAAGCAGACACATTGTGTAGCGACATCATGCTAACAAACACATATATTGTTTTCTTATAAAAGCCTCATTAAACAGCACGTAATGCCACCGCACTAACACTACCAGCTCTGAGTTAGCATTACTGAGCACACAATAGGAACAGTAAGAAGAACTCAACTCACCGAGAGTCCACGCGAAGTAAAACTTGGGCCGAGCCGCCTGGACAGAGACGAAAGCGTACGCTTGCCTGCTGAGGAACGATGCCTCGCTAATGAACTGCGGGTCCAGGTTGTAGCTGATCGGGAATCTTCTGGTAATGATGAAGAACCAGAACAGACAGCCGACACACACCATCAACTTCTGACACACGGCTCGCTGTGGAGGGAGGAGATCTCATCTCAGTCAGACACACACTAACCAGTTTAATAAAGTGCAAATGCACTTGGCAATCACTGTACCCATAATGCACTGATCTGTCTGGGATGTTACAGAAAAATAACTAATTATGCGTGTGTGTGTGTGTGTGTGTCGGGGTAATAATTTAATAAATAAATACCCGATGGAGCAAACACCCGCATTCACTGACCTTTCGTATATAATATCAGATCCTTGTTGTATAGTAGGGCCTAACGTTAGGTTACGTTACCTGAATGACGTGTTCGTGCTAATACTACTAATAACGTTACTACTGTCATGTCATTAGTGGAGAAATTCCGATTTAAAAACGCACCTCTTCCGAGTCTTCGGACGCATGCATGCTCTGTGTAGCTTGAAGGCGAAGTAATGATCTAATTAGATCCCGGCGTTAGACCTTTTGCAAAGTTCCTGTTTCTGTAAATGTAATGATTGTAGTTGTACTAAAGTAATATTACAATTTCCGTAAGCTCTCAAGTGTCTAGTAATATCAACAACAATATATAGCTCACACCAAAGACAATAACTTATTAGGGCCGAGTGCAAACACGTGGACTGCGGACAGACAAACACACAATTTCCTGCGGAACGAAAATCGGCGCGTCATGGTACCTTCCGCGTTTCTCACACGAAAGGCAATAAACATACTGTTTATCTCGGTACTGAGTATTCAGTACGACTTCATAAAGAAATTAATTTATTATAAAATTTTATAAAAGATTGCTATTTTTAAACATCTATCAATTCTAAGCTTCGCTTTTATTGACTAGGCATATTTTTTACTTTTTTTTAATTTAATGCTTCTATTGCTTTTTTTCTTTACATTTTTTTAAATGATTCTGTATCCAGTTTGTCTGTATTTGCTGAGATATTTACCTAATGCCAACTGCCTTCTACTTTATGCCCCCACATGTTAGCATAAACTGCTGTGTGTGAGTGAATATGAATCAGTCTTTGTCTCTCACCACAGGCGAGGGTTCTGCTTGCGTGTCATAGCCGTTGTGCTGCAGTTTGTGTTTGAGTATGTTGTGAACATGGCGTCCCTCGATGAACTCGGTGTAGTCGTTGTAGTTGCTGCACGGCCCCACCAGGATGCTCATAAAGTTCAGTGTGTAGCTCAGGTACTCCAGCAACGATGGCAGGGTGCTGTAGCATAAAAACACGCTAAATTTCATTAGCTTAACTTCGTCAGGCTAATCAGGTTAGAGCTAACAGGCGGAATCTGACCTCTTACACATACACGAGCAACATGAAAATTTACTGCTCTCCTGGCCAAAAGTAATGGTTTGGTACACATGCTTTAAATCTAATTCTGAGGTTAATGTTTACGGTAATGCTAGTTTGTATTGCAGGTTGATATATTGTTAATTCCCAGGAAGGCTTGATTACCATGGCGTTAATTGACACTTATGAGCTTCTGAATACTACATTTAAGTAGCAATTAAACTTTTGTCAGTTCATAGCTAAGTTGATGCTAGTGTACATGTTGCAAGAGTAAAATAACTTCATTTGAACTTGTGCCACATTACACTGTTATGAGCATACCTAACAACACCCCAGTACCCCCCCCGGCTGGAGTTCTCATCTTGGAAGCCCCTCGCTCCTGCTGATGAAGATCCATATGGGCTTAGATCTGCACTGAGTGACTGTAAAGATGACTTTTCGCTGCTGGTGATATAGACTCTCTTGCTGCAATTATTTAGGACTTACAGTTGCGGTATAACCAACCGAACTACATGTTGGATTGTAATGAAGTTTCTCTTATATGGTTTGTATTTTATGGTTTCACCCAAATGAGGATGGGTTCCCTCCTGACCTGGTTCCTCTCAAGGTTTCTTCCTCGTGTGAACTGAGGGAGTTTTTCCTTGCCACTGTCACTGCGGGCTTGCTCATTAGGGATGTGTAGGGGGTTGTAGAAAAATGTTTAATGTTTTAAAATTAATTTCACTATGTAAAGCTGCTTTGCAACAGTGTCAATTATAAAAAGCGCTACACAAATAAAACTTATATTAAATAATGCTGATTAGCATTTCAGCTTAACTTCACTGCTACATCCCTTTATTTATTTATTTATTTAACCTGGTGATGATAAAGCTAGTCCATGTTTTTGCTTGCTTTCTTCAGTGTTTGTCTTCTAGTGTGTTTTCTGGAATGCTAACAGATGTTAACAGGTGACCTGCAGAAGAGGAGAGAGTGTGTGAGCTGACGGAGCTGGAATGGCAGTCCTCTCTGAAACAATGACGTGTATGTGAGGAATGTGCTACCGTTCCAACTTTCAATCACTTTTCTAACTTTCTGGAGTTTCGCCAACACTCTTTTTTTTTTTTTTTCTTTCTTTCTATTTTTACAATCAGCTTGCACTCATCTCTTTTAATAATTGCCCTGTCACACACTTTTAAACACAAACACACACACCCTTCATGTGCACTAAATTCAACAGGAATTTTCCTTCCTTTTCACAATCAACACCCCCCCGGAATAATCTGGCGGTTTAGTGTAAACACAGCGAAATGAAGACTCTTCCACAGACACACCTGAGCGCTGAGTCATGCTAATCAGGGACGGTTAGCGCCCATTTCACACGGGTTAGTTCACATCAGAACTCACATTTCTCCATCATGCTCACCCAAACCCTGACCTCTGACTCTCATAAGGATTGCCACCCTTATCGCAAACATATTATGAAAACATTTAATAAAATAAACATTAAGTCCAGCATTATTAAAATTTTTTTAAAAGTGGCTGTGTTTCCTCTTAGAATTTATTTTTTAATATGAAGCACACCTCAACAGCTCTGAGCTTCATGAAATATAATGATGATGCTTTTGGAAAAAATAATCAGTATATATCCTCGATCAATACATAGTGATTGCGTGTTCTGATTGGCTGCTATATCTACTCCTAACGTATCAACTCAATTACCGTGACCTGAAACCTGAACCCATCTAAAAGGAGCTAAAGGCTAACACTAGCGGGTCTTTTTTTACTGTTCATTCCAGACTGATTCTTTGGACTGAAAGTATTTAATGGTAAAATTATTTTTCTTTTTTAACTTTCAAAGAATTAAGGTTTCTTTTTTCCACCAAATGGGCGGCACGGTGACACGGTGGCTCGATTCCTGGGCTTGGGCTGTTTCTGTGTAGAGTTTGCATGTTCTCTCCCTGTGCTAGCGGGGGTTTCCTCTGGGTACTCCAGTTTCATCTAACAGTCCAAAAACATGCACAGTAGGCTGATTTATTCCAAATCACCTCTAGCTGTGAGTGTGAATGTTTGGGTGTGTGTTGCCCAGTGTCGGCGGAGATCCAGCCTCCCCGTTACCCCCAATACAATTAAGCGGCTTAGAAAATGAATGAATGAATGAATGTGATGATTATTGGATTTCTGTGATGAACATGCCTTTAGTCTTTGGTAAGGCCAAATGTTGATGTCGGCAGAACACATCAGAACACTCTTAAGTTTTACCAAACTCGAAGTGCTAGACAGCTTGTTCCACAAGTTATATGGCAGTGCGGCAAACACCAGCTTCTTCAGTTTTGGCTCTTTACACGATTTCCAAGATTTTATAGCAGTAAGGTATATTTTTTTAAAAATGTATTCACCAAACTGACTTTATCGGACTACAAAAGAACAGGCCATCAGTGAACCAGCTAGTTCCATGCTAACCAGTTAGCGCTGTGCTTTTTTTTAATGTTAAGAGTGTGTGTGTGTGTGTGTGTGTGTGTGTGTGTGTGTGTGTGATCAAATTTTCAAGAATTTGAATACAATAATAAAAAAGGTAGATTTCTCACAACCCAGAGACTACAATAAAAGTTATTCAGCTCCAACTTGGCGGATGTGACTAAAGGACCATTCGGCCAGTGCCTCATGAGGCTATGCGTTCATATCCGACTCGACCTCATGAAATAACTGGGCGTGTATGTCATGTGACGATGTTTAAAGAGCATGAAACGTCGTGTATGTTTTTCTTCGTGTGCCCAGTGAGTAGTTTCTCTTATTTTCTCTAAGATTTATAATAAAGTGCTGTGTGTTGGAGGCGTATTATAAGCCCACACATACAGACAGACTGGTTTATCTACATACAGATGACGTTCGTGGCAGGAAACTAAAATTATAGTGTATATATAAAAAAAGAAGAACCGTTCAAGATTCAACATGCCTAACATCACGTCAACAGTCGAACCTCAGTAACTAAATACAGTACTTCCATATTTATATTTCTGACATCTGTTTATAACTGTACCGTGCACTACATATAATAAACATGCAATTAAAAATTAGCTTGAAGGTGTGAAAACAGGGAAAAATATAAATAAGTTAATATAAATAAAACACGTATTACATTAGTTTGTATATTTATTATTGAAAAGTGAGTATTGAGTGTTTTAAGAACTGAAGATTTACAACACAAATAATTTAAGTAAACGTTTAATGTATGCCATATTTCTTGCTAAAAATTATAAATAATTTTTATAGACATGTGATTTATGTAAGAGAAAAAGATTTATGGGAGTGGTCTTTTCTCCCCTAGTTTAGTCCCGTCGTCTTCACAACTAGACAATTCACTATCACAAGACATCGACCAATCAGGTAGGGCAAAGACTGTCACATGCTTCCTACTTCTGTTGGGCAGTGTAATGCCTTCAGAGGAAAGTGCTATCCACCCACTTATGTATGAATGAGCTTGCAGGGGCCCCTGACTGGCCCATGTTTACATTAATTATCAAATATAATGATCAAAATATCCATAATATTTAAGTCTTGTTCACGTGTGTGTGTATACGTACACTACAGCCAGACGTCTCTGTTCGGCAGTAAGCTCCTCCTGCTTGCGACACTTTCCTGAAACCAAAACATAAAGAATTCAGTTTGGTAACCTAGCAGTAAAAATTAAACCCTGTTAATGTGCTGGTTTACTACATGGTCTACTGTAATGTTTGTTTGTGGTTAGCCTCTCTTGTATGACAATAGCTTTTCACATTAGCCTGTTTCCCATAATGCTAGTTGGTGTGTTTGATATAATGCTCTAAAATAACTCTATAATGCATGAAACCATAATACAAGTTCACTTACTATAAAGTTTACTATAATGCTAGTTTACTATAATGCTAATGTCCATTCATTGGTCAGTAATTCTAATGCTAATTAAACTTATGCTAATTAGCAGTTTATTATGTTTGTATTCATGCTAGTAAACGTGAGTTCATAGCTTTTCTCTTCACGATACCATCAATACCCAGACCTACAGTGGTCAGGGGGATTGGTAACACCTTCACAATGACTTTGGGGCATGAATTGTTTTATGATCACATGATCGAATATTATGATCACAGTGATGTCATCACACCTCCAAGTGTTGTGATGGGAATCTTACCATCGTGAAGCTGAAACGCCAGCATAGTGACCTTCTGCACCATCATCATCAGTGGCCTGGGAAAAGAAAGAAAAGAAAACAGTAATTGTGGTAACACATAGAAAGAGGAATCGGCACTTTAGTCACACTGGGTGCACTTAATGTCGAACACATGGGTGGGTGTGGCCACTTCCTGCCTGAGAGTGAAGAAATCACTGGTGTGATCATGGCATTGTGTAATCAGGGGATTTTTTTTTTTATACCATCGTAAGGTTTTGATGGAAAAAGACGACGTGCAAAAGATGGAAAGTTACATAATAAATTTTACAGATGAAAATATAGTAGTGACTCGACTACTAAATCCATCTCAGCAAACTCTGGGGAAAGGGTGGGTTACATCCAGAACAGCTCGCCAGACAGTCATAGTGCCAACACACACATCCATTCACACTCACACCTAGGGGCAGTTTGGAACAGCCAATTAGCCTACTGTAGGTGGAAACTGAAGTACCCGGAGGAAACCTACACAAACACGCTGAGATCATGCAAAATCCACACAAAAACGCCCTTACCGAACCCAGGACCTTCTTTCTATAAGGTGGAGGTTCTAATCACTACACCACCATGCTTGCACTGCATATAGTATATACTACATGGGTATGGCACAATCTGATTGATAACAGTTATTCCCAGAGGGTGAGGTGGGTGTCACTAAATATTCCACGATACAGAACATTGAAGTGATTGCTCAATTTAGCGATACCCACCGAGCCTGACGTGCATAATTGTTTTAGTATCTACTACATGGGAACATAAGCAAACCATGCTTTAAACCAATTAGAACCACTAAAATTAGTTTTTTTTGTGGTTAATTCTTGCCTTTTAAGGTCATGATGGATGAGCAGGGGAGCTCCGAGCACACTCGTACTCAGGTGCAGCATCTCTTCTGACCAATTCCTTTTAACAGCTATAGTTTACTATATACGGCGCGGAAACATTACGAGAAGCAAACTAAAACAACGATTTTTACAGTGTGTTTGCATATTGTATCCATGGCAGCAGCAGGTCAGGTGAGCGCTGTACTTTGAGCTCCTCTGAAGTTCAAACACCAGCCTGGAGATGTATTTCTTATCGAGCTCATAAACCAAGAACAGACCCAGGCATTCGAGACCCACTATCTTTCAAAGAACTTGAATAATTTACCATAGCAGCAGCTCTGATTGTAGTGCAGCTCCAAATCACACAATGATATTAATTTACTCGTTCTGCTATGCTGTTGTTGTCATAGAAACACCGAAATGTGTTTGTTTAATGTTCACAGAAGGAGTCAACAGTGTCAGCATTTTGTCCTGGATAGAATTGTGCTGTGATTTAACAGAGAACATCTCAACAAATTTATCCTTATTAAAAATACCAAGTGTCCTGTGCCAAATATCCAGCTCACAGGTGACACCGCGAGACGTTTCCAGCTGTCACTCAACATCAGGACCGGCCTCAGGTACGCGATGTTGTCCTGTTCCTGAAGAGGTAACTATGCATCCTGTTCCTTTTTAAGAGCTCTATTATCAGATTCACTGTCACCCGAAAGATGAAGTATCGATAAAGGTCTTGCGCCACACTCGTGCTCAACAATGTATGTGTTCTAAAAGAGGCTCAGGTGAGAACAGGTGACCCGCCCTGCTTTGGATTACCTCATACCGTCGTGAACTTAAGGGTGTGTTTTAAACTTCCAGCAAAAGAAAATCAAGAAGATCAGCAGATAAGGACCTAAATCCAAGCACGGGGTGTGGCTAAGGTGAGCAACCGAGACGTCTCTCTCTGTGTGTGTGTTTGTGTGTAAAACGTGATGAAGTGATAAAAACAAAAAAAAAAGTGATCTTGCTGTGTTTACCTGCTCTGATACCATCAGTCGTCTCTCTTGCCTACATTAGTAACACGTACTGAATGTGATATTCATCGCAATATTCTACACCCTTCATACCGTTATCAAGGGCATTCTTGCCAAAATGGTTAAGGCTTCATTCACTCATTTGCTGAAACACTTAATCCTACTAAGGTTACGGGAATCTCTGAACGGCTCATCAGCCCATCGTGCGCACAATTAGCCTAAAGCGCATGTTTTTATCTATAAATCCACCCTTGGTCTGCTCCCCTCTTACCTTTTGTGGATATATTTTATTTAAAACCAGTAAATGTCTGTGCTCGAATGACATCCTTTTACTGACCGTCCCTAAGGTTCGCACTGAACTTAGCAAACAGGCTTTGTGTTTTCTGCCCCTGCAGATTGGAATCAGCTGCAGGCTGATCTACAGCTGTATACATACATTCACTCACACACTCATATAAACATATATAACCTTTAGAAGTTCCGCAGCATAGTGGTGTAGCGTAGTGGTCAGCATGTCTGCATCACCTAAAGAAGGTCCTGGGTTCGATTCCCGGGATCGGGGCAATTCTGAGTGGAGTTTGCATGTTCTCCCTGTGCTTGTCTGGGTTTCCACCGAGTACTCCGGTTTCCTCCAGCAGTACAAAAACATGCACAGTAGGCTAACTGGCTGTTCCAAATCGTCGCTAGGTTTTGTGTGTGTTGCCCTGCGATGGTCTGATGAGCTGTTCAGGGTGTACCCCGCCCTCGCCCGTAGTTGGCTGAGACAGGCGCCAGTCTCCCCGCGACCCTAATTAGGATTAAGCGGCTTAGAAAATGGACGAATTCATTCCGTTATTTATTTTAAAAACAGCAATCCAGCTGAAAGTTACTTTTTAAAATTCCACATTGTGACATAAACCACGGTAATGTATCAAAAAAATTATTGCAATAGTGACGCATTCGGGCACTGCCTTAAAATCGGGGCGTATGTTATGACAATTTTATGTCATGAGTGTGTATTTATCAAGTTTAACGATATTGGGATTTAAAATGAACTGCATTCATCCAGGAATTAATACATAATTAGCATTAATGTGTGCAAACTTGGAGAGATCTTGTTAGCAATCATGCTACTGTAAACTAATCTGACAGGAATTTTACTTCAGGTCACACAGACGCTCAGATATTCGTTGTTTATTAACACGTGCTAACCTGACACGATTTCTGAGTCCTGGTCATAATTGCAAGCTTGTGAACATAAACTAAACCAACATAATTCTTAGGAATTCATGCCTGTAATCTGGAACGTTAAGCCGCGGACATGAGTTGTTCAGTCTCACACACACGCTAGCAGCCTGACAGGATTTCTGACATTATTTTATGTAATAACTATTTCAGGGTCATTTATGACTGTCAAACAGTTGCTACTTCTAACTAGCTAGCATAAGCTAACCTGACAGGATTTCTGTTATGTAGAGGATGATTTTTCACTGCTGGAGGTTTCTAGCTAGCTAATAAGCTCAAATGGTCAGATTTCTGAGAGGGAATCAAATCAAGTGTATAACTGGTTATTAATCTTCATGCTAACACCCAGCTAGCTGATATGAATCCTCAGAAGATCTTTAAATGATGGTGAAACCTGTGAATAATTACTGGTAAAGCTAGTCAGTTAGCCTGACATGATTTCTGAGGAGATTTAACTTAAATTTGTCCATTTATTTCGGCTACTGCTAGCATTTTTGCTAACATGCACTAGCCTGAAGATATTTAAACAATACTAATCATAATAACACATTTATAATTAATCACTGATTATGGCTTCTAAGAGGATTGAAGTTATATTTAGAATTAGTTATATTCATGTTACCACTAACCAGCTAACAAACAAATCTAACTAGATTTCCTACATAACGTTTAAATGCTATAAATCTGTTTTGCTGTTAACTATCTACAACAAGTTGTACTGTCAAAATCAGATATTTAAATTTAAATTAAAGTGAATTGAAATATCTGACCCGCTCCAGCATAATACGGATTAAGTCGCAAGGTCATATTCTGAGTAAGAGCCAAAGTGAGTTGAAAATGGCGTACCTGGATGAAAATGCGATATCGCCAAAAATACATTCTTCAAAGCAAAATCTTCCACATGACCAAGTTCAAATATCCATAAACGCAATCTCTCCATGATAAAATACTTGTGTAAGAAAGGGTTCCGTGTCCATGTTGTTGTAAACAATAGAAATCTCCATTTATTTTACTGATTTTGAATCCTCTTTTGTGGTTGCTCAGGGTATTTCCTTATTATTTCCATATTTACTACCAGAATCCTCTCCCTACTTACAGAATCCCAGAAGAATTCCCCCAATCATACCAAATCAACGGGAAGCCTCAAACCACACAGGACTCGGTGTAAATAGAACTCATCTGTTGCTAGGAAGACGCGAGTACGATGGTGCTGATTGGTGGAGAGTCGGATTCATTTAGTGTACGGATGTTGGGGAGGTTCAGATGTGGACATTCAGAAACTGGTTCTGTAACTGTAGCATTTCCTGATTAGCGATGTACCATTTTCATGCTATAATCATGTTTTATACTTCATTCTGAAGCAGACTCAGTTCTCTTTCCAAATATTTCAATACATCACATTTCCTACTTAATCCGTATTATGCTGGAGCGCGTCACATGTTTAGAGACGTCGATGCTAAAGCTAGTCAGCTAACGTAACAAGATTTCAAAAATATTTTTTTCGTAAAGTCATATTTGTAAATCTTTACAGCTAGCAAACTAACATAAACGATGTTTTCACGATAACAATAAAATATAAATGTATACAGTGTAATATTATCCTTAATCCTATTCTTATTTATCATCAGTATAGGCCTAAGTAACTCTTTTCTCACTTCAGATTTCTTTTCTCCTTCCATGTGATTCATCTTTTCGTCGTGCGGTGTTGGGCTGAATGGATTTAGCTGTACGTCCATTCACCACCAGATTGTAGGAAAAAGATGGCGCCACCATTTTGAGACCCACCCTGAGAAGTCCGTGGCCAGGACACCGTAGTTGAAGATGAAGACCCTGCTGACCTGGCACACCGTGAGGTATCCCATCGCCACAAACATCGAGTACCTTAACCAAAACAGGTCAAACATATTAGTGCAAGGTATAAGTGATGAAAAGAAATAAAGATAATTTAATTAGGATCAGACTCCTTACAGATAAGAACATTTGATATTATTTAAGTTCAAAGTATAATTTATGTTTGGTGTATCTGATTTTTTTTTTTAGTTTAATATCTAATGTTTGTGTGCTAACAGAGTACTCTGATAATACATACCAAATACAAGGTATGTTACACCCGCAGCTAGCTCGCAACCCAGCTCTCACACACCGCGAGCACACTCCCCCGAATTCTGATCACCTGCACCTCATTTCCGGATCCAATCACCTCCTCTATTTAAACCCCCACTAGACACCACTCCGTGTCTAGCCTCGTTAGTGTCAACGTGTTTACACCGCAACTCTAACCAGCGCTTCGGACTCACCTCAACTCCCTCGCTTCATCCTCGTCCTGCTCCCATCATCCGTCTCTCTGTTCCCGTCTCCCTCCGCTGTTCCCGTGAGTTGTGTTTGTCGGTTTATGTTCGCCCCTCGCGGCAGGTTTCATTTCCGTGTGTTGTATTGTGTTAGTCGGTTTGTGTTCGCCCCTCGTGGCAGGTTTCCGTTCTGTTTCATTTACGTGTGTGTAGCTCTCCGAGCCCAACTACTGGGTCACAATAAACTTATACAAGTTTATTCTTCTGTCTCCGTGTTGTATCATAACAAGGTACTTCAAACACAAAGTGAAAAATTCCACATAATCAAGATGGCGTCTGTGCCTGTGCTTTTTTAGCATCGATTTGATTTTTTTAATAGTTTTTAAAGAAAATCGAGTGTCATATAAAGGGGAAGTAAAACCTTTTACATTTATTTATTTGCTGAACCGCTTAATCCTACTAGGGTCGCTGGGAGGCTGGAGTCTATCTCTGCCGACTCTAGATGAAGGTAGGGTACACCCTGAACAGCTCGCTAGTCCATCGCAGGGCGACACAGATAAATACACCAAGGGACAATTTGAACTTGAATTAGCCTAATATGCATATCTTTGGATCACGGGAGGAAACCGGAGTACCCAGAGGAAACCCATGTAAAGGTAGGGAGAACCTGCGAACCCCACAGAGAAAATGTCCTCATCGAAAGAGAGTTTCTCAGACTGCTGCTGAGATCTGGATTGTGATTGGTCAGCAAGGCGGGATTAACAGACAGACACGCAGGTTTATATTAATGCACTCTGTCTCATACATTGTTTCTATCGTATAGCAGACAATCATCTGAGAATAATAATAATAAACAATAATAATAATAATAATCAGTACTTTTGGAGAAGTAAATGTTTGTAAAGAAAATCTGACATTTGAACTGTGTCTGGATTGGAAGGAGTCTCCAGTTTTAGCTGTGTGCATCAGTCAGAGATATTAACTGTAAGTATTAATGGATAAAAAGTGAAACGTGTTCTGTTTTAAACTATTGTTAAACTGCTGTGACCACGGGCATGGTGGTGTAGCGGTTAGCACGTCCCTCTCACAGCAAGAAGGTCCTGGGTTAGAGTCCCCGGGCTCAGCGAGGGTGTTTCTGTATGGAGTTTTCATGTTCTTCCCGTGCTTGTGTGGGCTTCCTCCGGGTACTCCGGTTTCCTCCCACAGTCCAAAGACGTGTGCATTGGGCCAACTGTTCCAAATTGCCCCTGTGTGACTGTGAATAGTTGTGTGTGTGTGTGTGTGTGTGTGTGATGGCCTTGCAATGGTCTGGTGAGCTTTTAGGGTGTACCCCGCCTTTACAGATCATTCTGTCATTATCCAGATCATTCAGGAAGAATTGCGTCATGAGGGAACACCGCACCGCGCCTACATTCCTTCTCGTTAAAAAGCAGCAGAAGGAGACGATCAGGTGTCTCTCATCCTGTTCTACCAGACAGCGTGTGGAGCCATAGCAAATCCATACGGCGTGTTTCATTCCTTACCAGTGAACAGTGTGTATGCTAGCTCTGTGCAGGATGACATAGCAGATGAGCGCCAGGAAGAAGACATGCGAGGAGTACCTGCAGGACGAGACCAGGTTTCAGGATGGGTATAAATAGTGAACACCTGTCAGCAGGTGAAGTGGCTGATGAGGGACACGGAACAGGTCGTGCAGGTTTCACACCATCACGTACACTGCAATCGCTCTTACCATCCGAAGCAGAAGATGACAAACAACGAACCCAGGACACCGGCGACAGCGTGACGCACCGCCGGACCCACCCGCTGTGGACCGAGACACAGCCGGAACCAGGAGGCAGCCGCCAGGCCCAACATCTGGCACGTGATAAAGTTCACCTAGAGTGAAGAACAACAGGCAGAGTTCTAGTCACGTATCCACAACACACACACACACACACCCTGGTCTTTCAGACCGATCCACGTTCTTTAGGAACCCAGTAAATAAACTTCAGATCTTGTCCATCATGAGAACATCACCAGGTTCTCACCTGATCCAGAGGAACCCCCACCAACAGGCTGATGGGACTCAGCCACGTGCAGCCTGTAGTTTGAATCAGGATGTGTGATTTGGGATCCATTCTGCATCCCTGATCTCCTCCAAAATTCAATCAAGTCCTCAGAGCCCTGTAATGCTGGAGATCTGACTGTCATCAACACCACGCCGAGTTTTCACAGCGATAATCCACTTCTTCCTTCCACAGAGTCCAGGAATCCTGACATTCAGCTGGAATTCCAGCGCAGCGACTTCATCTCCACTGAAGCTCCGGCACTCGGAGAAGTTGGAGCCGGTTTGGGAAGGAGCGGGCAGGCACTCGGGTTGCCAGAGTGGAACAAAATCCTAATTCAGGTTCATAACTTGGTCATGACCTGATGGGGCCTGTACTACGGAGCAGGTTTACTGGCTGAGCCGGGTGGCTTCAGGATGAACCTTCTGATGCCAGGAGTAAGTGTTGCCATGGCAATGGAGAGTGTGTCTGAACCTCGCTCCGAGCAGGTCGAGTAACTCGTATGCACAGAGAGAATGTACAATTTCCCTGAAGGAGTCATCCCAAAGGGATCAATAAAGTTAACTCTAAGTCTACAAACTCCACACAGAGGCACCTGAGCCTGGGATTCGAACCCATGGCCTTTTCGATGCGAGGCGGACGTGATAACCGCTACGCCACCGTGTGTCCCACCCATGGAGGAGCTCCTAAAGGGTTCCTATGTTCCTAGTTCCTTGTGTTTAAATTATTTCATAGGATGGATAGGTGACCACTTATAAAACAGGGCTCAGCTTCAAAACATTTCATGATGCAGGAATAGCAATGATATGTAGCCTTATTTATTTATTTATTTTAGGACCAAATACATGAATTTGTTTACACTACTGAAACTAATGAACAGAAGACCCTCAGCTGTATTATTATTATTATTATTATTATTATTATTCATTCATTCATTCATTTTCTGAACCGCTTATTCCTAATTAGGGTCACGGGGAGGCCGGCGC
The DNA here is from genome assembly GCA_030014195.1 of Neosilurus mollespiculum. Taxonomy (NCBI): domain Eukaryota; kingdom Metazoa; phylum Chordata; class Actinopteri; order Siluriformes; family Plotosidae; genus Neosilurus; species Neosilurus mollespiculum. The sequence continues at coordinate 68,134,141 of JAQMYF010000001.1, forward strand.
CCATCTCAGCCGACTCTGGGCGAGGGCGGGGTACACCCTGGACAGCTCGCCAGGCCATCGCAGGGCC
>JAQMYF010000001.1:68143373-68157833 GCA_030014195.1 Neosilurus mollespiculum
GGACTGTGGGAGGAAACCGGAGTACCCGGAGGAAACCCACGCAAGCACAGGGAGAACATGCAAACTCCACACAAAAAAACGCCCGAGCTGGGAACTGAACCCAGGACCTTCTTGCTGTGAGGCGGACGTGCTAACCACTGCCGTTATTATTATTTTTATTATTAGAGCAGTAGTAGTATTCCAAATAAAACTCTAAAAGTGTAAATCTGGCAACATCACTTGGGTCCTGCCCATCTTCTCTTGGTTACGCCCATTAGTCAGCGTCGACAAGCCCCCTTTTATACCCACTTCTGGAATAAAACTGTGTTTATCAGTGATACTGATTTATACTCAGTAATAAAGTAAGAAAGGAAACATGCTGGAGGTTTTATCTTTTGTTTTTGTTAGAGAAGGTGTTGATGAGGGGATAAGTATCATGTCTTGGGGGTTTTTAATGTCATCTTTTAATATGATTTCATCTTTTTAATAATAACAGAATGCCTGCGGGATTGTGGGTGATGTAGTTTATTATGAAGTCTTTAAATAAAACATTATGAAGTATAATTTATATAAATTAATATAAAATTTAACCCAACCCGACTGGATCTTGGCTGATAAGTCCCGGTTTGACTGTAACACATGATGGTTATTCTTAGAATAGAATTATGAGGAGGATTTTTACTGCCTTCTGTCGGTCACCCAGCGCCCTCTGCTGCTCACTGCCTACAATAACAACAATCATCCTCAATGTTCCGAAAAATAAAAATCATCATTTTAATACATGACTAGTGTTAAAGACTAATCTATCAACCCTTATTCATAATTTAATAACATTTATAAGCTATTGTGTATATAAAATCATTACAATCATTAAAAACTTTTTTTAATTTTATCTCACTGTCAGGAGTTCTAATATGTTTTATATCTATATTTCTATACTGTTAAAGCAAGCAGGACATCATATGAATTCTACAATGAGAAGAATATAACTGAATAAACATCCGCCCTCATGCTGTTTTTCAGTAAAATAATTAACCGTTATAAAATCTTTATAATATTTACACTCTGCTGTACGGTACCTCGGTGGTTAGCACTGTCGCCTCACAGGTTCGAATCTCGGAGAGCACATTTCAGTATGGAGTTGACTGGGTTTTTTTCACAGTCCAATTTTAACCAAACATGGGGGCTGGGCCAAAGAAGAACTGATTAAATTTTGGGGGGATCCGGAGCCAGATTACTTACTGTGCAAAATATTGCCTGCTGACATCACGGTTATACGCCATATACAGACTCAAGATCAGCTACGGCTTTTTAAACTTATAATAATTAAATATCTCCCCCAGTGGGCATCGGATGAACATTTTGGCCCCGTGCTATTTAGACTAGAACTTCACAAATACGTCACTGAAGAGCTAAGTATTAAAATAAAATGAATGTATGACTGAAAGTAAAGCCAAGATCGTAAAGTTTATACATTGCACTACCTTGGTGGTGGTTTGTGCTCTCCGAGTGCATTTCCAGGTCTGCATATAATATGAACGCTGAATTCTACCAATTTATTATTCATTCAAAATATTTACACAGTAGACAGTCCTGTTTTCATACTGCGTGTACAATAATCAGTCAGCTAATCCGATGGCAGTCGTGGGGACGGTGGTGTAGGGTGCTGGACTCATGATCGAGAGGTCGTTGGTTTGAATCCCCATTAGACCCCCACCATGCTAAGACCCCCCGGGCGAGGCCTTAACCACAAGTCTCGAACAGAGGCGCAGTGCTAGTGAAAACTTCTTGTAAAAATACTGGGAAGATGATCTGTGATGAACTTGTCCCATCCAGGAGGAGTTGAACTCAGTTGTTTCACATTGTAGAAACCAGGAATGAGCTCCGGCTCTGATGAGCCACTAGGCTCGGGTGTAAATGCCCAACAGACTTGCCCCTTTTCCTTATCCGATGGCAACCATGCAATAATTATCCCACAGCACTGATGCAATACTTTTTTATGAAGGAATTCTGTAGGAACAGCGTCCGGTTTTAGACTTGAAAGCTCTGGCTTCTGCCTGGAGGTCACGCCGATAGCAGGTCGGGTTGAAGTGATCTTCAGTGACTACTAAATTGCGTCTGAAAGAACACGTTTTCAGAGTACAGCCTGTGCCTATGTTATGTTTTCCGTAATTTCTGTGGTTGTTGTTTTTGCGGCAGTATGCTTTGCACTCCTCTCAGCTCTGACCGATAATGTTATCTTCGACTGGTGTCTGCTGCACACAGCCCAGCCAACAGGACAAAACAACGAGTTCGCATCACTACCAGCGCTGGAACAGCCAATGAGGAAGGCAACATGTCACTGCGCATGCCTAGTAGTAGTAGTGTTTCAGCACTCGCAAATACCTAACAAAGGGCAAGGACTGACGTTGAATAATAGAACTGCTGATGTCATGCATGATTGTTTTAAAGAGCTAGTAATGCAAATTCACCCCGGGTCCCCTTTAATAATCCTTTTGATTAGATGGGAAATTAATCCCCATGAAGGAGAAAGCGTGGCTGTTGAGATGATTTTTAGAGAGGGGTGATTTCTACAGACTGATGGAACTCGTGATGACGTCATATCAGTGATGGTGCTGTAGATGAGTAGTGTACAGTGTGCTACAGGCACTTTGACTGAAATCGTGATGTTTATGCTTCTGACATTCCGACGCCACACTCTCTTGTTTATCTTTCTTCCGCCTCACGCATTTGACGTCACTGTCCGCGTGCCGCCGCTGCCCAATCAGCGCGGCGCTCCTCCGGCGCGCCCTTCCTCCCTCACTGATCTCGGCGCGAGAGGCAGCGTGCGTGGGCGTGGCCCGGCGTCCCCGCGACCAATCGCGCGCGACATGCAAATCGGGTTTGAAGCGTCGCGCGGGAGATCCGAGTTTCGCGCGAGCGCCCGAGTCTCCCCCTCATTCATTGTCCGCTTCCTGGAGCCATTTTTTTCTCCCTCCAGCGCGCGCGACGAGCCCGGCGAGAACTTTCCGTTTCATCCGAGCCATCCGCGCGGCCTGTGCGGTGATGTGAGCGGAAACCGGGCCGGGTCGGTACCTGAGAGAGTGGGCTTCCATGTGAGGGGGGTATTTACGGTGTGAAAACCACGCGACGGTGTTAAAAACGGGATTGAAAGTGAGGTCGGAGAGGGAAAACACACTCACACACACACACACTCTCTCTCTTTCTCACACACACACACACACACACACACACACACACGGAGTGTCGGAGACGATGAGAAGAGCGGTCTCCTCGGCGGTTCCGGAGAGTGTGATCATCGCCGGGGTCGGTGGATCTGCGCTGAGCTCCAGCACTCACACCACCACCACCACCTACATCCACATCATCACCCCGCCGCCGAGCCTCTCACACACTCCCGCCACCTCCACCCCCTCCATCGCCGCGTGCGTGTCCGAGTCTCCGCCTGCCGGCCTCCACACCCCGCAGACCGGGAGCGGACACAGACCTGCGCTGGGACGGCCTCCGGTAAATACCGACCGGGGGGGGGGGTAAACACATACACCACCGCGGCTCTGTAACCAGCAGGCTAACGCTAACCGATTAGCTTCCACATACAAGTCTGCACCGGATATCCGGCTGCACCACCGCCAGCTCTTCATCTGCTCCGTTTCCGTGGTTTCCTTCCTAAACTCCGTGTTTATTTATTTATTTACATGAATGCCAGTCTAAACAGGAAGTAGTGTCTGCGAAATAGACTTAAAGTGACACCGGAAGTCAACTCAACTTGCTGTAACTCTTTTGTTTTTATTAAATCACGTGATATAAGTGGAGTGAACAGCTCCTTCCTGGTCCTCCTTCGTGACGGTGAGGTTTTTGTCGTAGAGAGCGGTCCGATACACGGCAGCACCGCCGCACCGTGATGATTTAACCCCGATACCGAGTCGGCGATCCGTTCCGGGACGATGAGGCAGGTGGCGGCGTTCGACAGGAAGTGGATTCAGGGGGGAACGTGAGAGGAAAACCCAGACGTAAAGAGATTACCGGGGAAGTAACCGCATCATGAACGTGTAGAGAAGTTGCACACACGGTTCTTACTTCAGGTTTATGTCATTTATTTAGATTTGTTTATTTATTAAATTAACAGGTATTAACAACGCCGCGGCGCAGTGGTTAGCACGTTCGCCTCACAGGAAGAAGCTCTCGGGATCGATTTCTGGTCTAGGAGTGCTGTGTGGAGTTTGCACGTTCTCGCCGTGCCGGCATGGGTTTACTCTGAGTACTCGGGTTTCCTCCGACAGTCCAAAAACATGCACGATAGGCTGACTGACTGTTTTAAATTGCCCCTAGGTGTGAGTGTGAATGTTTGTGTATGTGTGTTGTCTGGCAAGCTGTTCAGGGTGTACTCTGCCCTCGGCTGAGATGGGCGCCAGCCTCCCCGCGTCCCTAATTTGGATTAAGCACTTCAGAAAATGAATGAATGAATCTTTTTAACCTGAAGCTAATCGTCTACGGCTAAATTAGTGCTGGCTGGGACACAGATGAATTCTACGGTAGATTTTTTATTGTTTAATTCTGTAATTTTCTAAAACATTAGTTCTTGCTGTAACTGCTCTATGTTTATTAATGTGTTCCATAGTCGTGTAAATGAAGTCACGTCGACGCAGGTTCGTGCAAATTTGTCTGAATTCACATGAAATTGTTCATGGAAAATTATTTAGTTCTTGAAGCCTGATGAACTTCTCCCGAGCGACGCACCACCGGACAACATGTAGTTATTATTCTATTACCCGCAAAGCGAAGGTGATATGTTTTCAAGGGCTGTCCACATCCACCGCTGCTGCAGACACTTCCTGTTAATCCTCTAGCAGTGTCGGTTCTTTGTGGATTTATTTTATGTTTGTGTTGAATGGTCGCTATGGCTCGCCCTACCAACCTATCAAAAGTGGGTCACCTTGACCTGTTTTTCAAGGTCACAGAGGTCAAGTCATCAAAAATGCCATTAACCGTGGCAACACATTTCTATTTGAACTTGATAAATCTGTAATACCGCAGTGCTTATGCTCGTAATTTTACTATAGGAACTGAGTGACCTTTAAACAGGAAGTAGTCCGTATCCCTGTATATGATCTTTACTGTACTTCAGATTAATATAGGACTAAGTTAATAACCACGACTTGATATTAATTATATAGGTATTAGGGCAGCGGTCGATCCAGCGGGAATGATGAAGCAGCTGTTCACACATCTGCACCGTTTAACAGGATTACAGGTTAATAAACAGGTTATTGTTTATTTGTATCCCGGTAGTTTAGCAGCGCTAACAGGAATAATGATAATAAACTGATTAGCATCTGTATCTTTATCTAATATTAGAACCCAGACAGAATCTCTGAGTTTAATATACAGATTCTACGAACACGAACGTTGTCGTCACCCTAAACTAAGGCGTTGTGTGTGTGAAGTTTATCATTGTTATGATTTTTTTGATCTGCCGAGGTCCTCTTGTTGCTCCTGTGTGGAATATTCCAGTTGATCAGGATTTGCTGGAAGTCCGTGTTGCCGGTGGTGTTTTCTCCACCAGCGTTGTGGGAATTTGCTTAATATTTGCAAAACATTTGGCTGGAGCACTGATGAATACATAAAGAAGGTTAAACCGAGTCTCCGACAGGGACGTCAGACTTTTCCCAGATACATTTCTTCATGTTTAGCCTTATTCCTGTTGCTCTGTTCCCTGATTGGTAACACCGACATGGCCGCCAGTCTTTCCTGATTGTCTTTGTGAACGAACTCCACAGGCGAAGAGGCGCTTGGCTCTCGATGACTCGGACCACTTGTACACCGCCGAAGTAGCAAAAAACCCCAAGACCCAAAATGGAGGCCCGCTAGCTGTGCTAAAGGGCAACAAAAAAAGTAAGAAGCACCGAGTTCTGCTCCAGTAGTACTGAATGAGACTGTTATTATGAAATACTTCAGTAATGTCTTGATTTTTTGGTAAAAAGTTTGTAAGTAATACAATTATGTACTGTGGTGTGTTATGGGAGGTTGGAAGTGTTGTAGCTGATATTCCAAAGTTGATTATTTGTCTATAATATATATATATATATTTATGTATGTGTGTGTGATTTAAGCTTAAATTTATTATTGATTTTGGCACGTAATGTTAGTAACAAAATAACGATTCTTATTCTTTGCCACTAATCTCCATTCATCACTAACAGAGTTACTATGGAAACTGCTCAGGTGTCTAATGAAAAGAAAAGCCTCTTTTTTTAATGTTAACACAAATGCTTGTGTTAATTCTCCTTGCAGCTCTGAAGTCTCCTTCAGAGAAGACTCGCTATGACACGTCTCTGGGGCTCCTGACCAAGAAGTTTTTGCAGCTGTTGGGTCAGTCATCAGACGGCGTGGTGGACCTGAACCAGGCGGCGGAGGCTCTCAACGTCCAGAAGCGACGCCTCTATGACATCACCAACGTGCTGGAGGGGGTGCACCTCATCAAGAAGAAATCCAAAAACAACATACAGTGGATGTATGTAGAACAGGGCGGATGAACGTGTACTTGAGTCTTTCATAGATGGGGTAGAAATTTAGATCCAGTGGAGTTAAATTTCACTCCACTGCAGATGTTTCTTATATTTCTGATTTAAATCTCTTTGAGATTAAATATATTACATGCACAAACAAGAGGACTGCACTTCCTGTCTGTAAACAGGAAGTGAATATACCCAGGCGCTGAAGCGTGACGTACTTTTACTGTGATGTCTGTGCGACTCTTTGTATATGCTATCTCGAGGTGTTGGGGTGTGGAAATTTCCTGGCATTATAACTTGCTCAGAAATCAGAATCAGGGACCAGGAGAACACCAGAGAACCAGGCTGTGGAAGTACAGGAAGGTTTTTAAAAAAAAATTAAGTACACACTAGGAGTGAAATAAACAACAGGAAGTTAGATCAAATAATGGTCTTTGTATTGAGGAATGAGCACAAACAAATTAATAAGGAAAACGTCCCACTGTGGTATGCAAATTATGCAAGATGGTGATGAATATTCAAGGATGTTTAGGATTCATTTTTTAAATATATCATTCATTCATTCATTCATCATCTTCCGCTTGTTTTGGGGTCGAGTCGTGGGGGCAGCCTAAGCAGTGAGGTCCAGACGTCCCTCTCCCCATCCACTTCCTCCAGTCCCTCCAGCGTGTTCTGGGTCATCCCCGGGGTCTCTTCCCGGTTGGACATGCCCAAAACACCACACCAGGGAGGCGTTCGGGAGGCATTCTAATCAGATGCCCGAGCCACCTCTACTGGCTCCTCTCAACACGAAGGAGCAGCGGTTCTACTCCGAGCTCGTCCCGGATGACGGAACTTCTCACCCTATCTCTAAAGGAGAGACCTGCCACCCTACAAAGGAAGCTTATTTCAGCCGCTTGTATACGCTATCTCGTTCTTTCAGTCACTACCCAAAGCTCGTGACCATAGGTGAGGGTATAGGAACGTAAATTGAGAGCTTTGCCTTCTGGCTCAGCTCCCTCTTCACCACGAAGAACCGGTACAAGGTCCGCTTTACAGCAGAGGCTGCACCGATCCGCCTGTCAATCTCCCACTCCATCCTTCCCTCACTCGTGAACAAAACCCAGAGATACTTGAACTTCTCCACTTGGGGCAAGACCTCATTCCAGACCCGGAGGGGGCATTCCACCCTTTTCCGACTGAGAATCATGGCCTCGGACTTGGTAGATATATCTATTTTTTTATTTTATTTAGATAACTTGATTGACTTGGTAATTAGCTAGTAACAATATTTACCATATGTAATGCAAATTGATACTGAAACACAGAATATACTCTGAGTACCATAAACGTTTTGACCACCTGCCATCTCTGCTAAGGGTCCGCTACATGTGACTAAAACGCGCCGTTTATCAACAGGTTTGTGTTGGAGGTGTAGAAAGGTATTTTGATGATATTAATTTTCTGTGCAATGGTGGGTCATTCTCATAGAAATGCATATTTTATGTCCCATTCCTTAAGTTGATAAAATATGACCTAGTAATGAAAGCACTGGCTTCACTCATTCACTCAAAAATCACTAATTTTTGCTCAGAAACATCAATGATGGCAGGCTGTATTCATTTATTCAATCTTCTAACTTTCCCACGGTTTCACTCTGTTATGCACTGAGAGTTCTTATAACAACAGAACTTATGTCCAAAAACCGTACGCTTACAGTTGCAATGATTTTTAAGCAAGAAATTCCCTTACAAGCTCAAACGTCCATGCTGGATTTTGTGCTCTGACATTCTGCACTGTCCCTTAGTGCCAATTTCATGTAAATTTAAAAACCTGAATTAGATTCGGACAGCGGATATACTTGTGTGACAGAGTTGACAGTTCTTGGGGAAATAACTTCATATGCCCGAAACGGCAAAATGTATTGATTTTCTGTCTTTGTACATGTACACCATAAATTATCAACACATGAAGGTACTTTTACCACGTGATTTATGCACAATGGAAAAAAAACTGCCATCTTTTTAAAAAATAATTGGGTATATAAAGAATGGGACATAAAATATGCATTTCTATGAGAATGACCCATATCTGCACCAGGATTTATATATGTAGATACGAACACCTGAAATGCTGAAAAAAAGACCAACACTGTACTTTGAAATACATTTTCGCTACTCTGGTCCCAGAGAACCCCTAGCTTGCACAAAAAGTGCCTGACAACGGATCCTTCATGACCAGGGTTGGAAACTTCTGCCTCAAACCATTTCTGGATGTGTAGTACATAAAGACTTCATTGCCATCAGGAAATACCATCATCCTGTAGTGGTGTTCCAGGTCTGGGTGTTGTGTGTCAAATTGATATCATGATGACTGGCCATATTCAGGGTTTCCTCAGAGAACACTGCCTTGAGCAACTTGTGCCTACAGTGTGTTCTGGTACCATCACATCCTCGGGTTATTACCAAAAACACATCCGGCCATCGATGTGATGGGACTCTTTAGACCAGGTGAACTTACTGTATTTCTCCAGCGTGCAGTTCTGAAGCTTTTGTGCTCAGTGGAGGCCCTTTCAATAGTGAAGGTTCTCCTCAGTGGTGTATGCAGCAATTTGTGATAGGTGAGAGCGACTGGTGTGCACCTGTAGAAACTGGAGTGCTTGTGTTAATGATTCTGGATAAGGGTATCTTCTATATGACTTAGATGTTAGCAGAAAAGGAAATGTATTTTTGAATATATTCCAGACCTTGACATGTGCTACTGTTCTGAAGAAATCAGTGTTCTCTTGATGTGAGAATGAACGTCTGATGTGAGAATGAAGTGTATAAACTATATACTCATGCTAACCTTGCACTCTTGTGACCCCTCTCTGGGCATGGTGCTATTAAACCTGGCTTGTTAGCATGCTCACTATGCCTCCCTTCTTGTTTGGTGTTTTAGGGGCTGTAACCTTTCGGAGGCTGGTGGAGTACTGACCCATAAACAAACTCTGAGCAGTGAAGTGGCTCAGCTGGTGCAAGAGGAGCGCAGGCTCGATGAGTTGATCCAAAGATGTACACAAGAAGTCAAGCAGATGACAGAGTCATCGCAAAATCAGAAATATCCTTTCTTCATGGTGCTGTAATAAGATGCTGCTGCTTATCTTTTTTGATCATGTGAATTTCTGTTTGCTTTTCGTTGAATTAGAGAGATGAGTTTACTCATCTTGGGTCAACTTTGGTCATCTTTGTCCGGAGGAAACTAGGGTAGTCTTCAAAAAGGGGAATTAAGATTCCTTTGGTTAGAGTCAGACTTGGAAGGATGAACTCATGAAGGATAGGATATTTGTGTGGTTTCGTATAAGTGGGATCATGTGGAACAAATGGGTAGGTTTGTTAAAAGGAAAAAGAGAATTTGGGTGCATCTTGGTATGCAAAGGAAGACTTTCATAATGTTTCTGGAAGGGGAAATATCAGATTATAATTGGTGTAGCGTGTACAATTTGTTCTATTTTACTCCAATTTTTCATTGTGGTCTTTAACCCACCCTACATTTGCTTATGTCACGTATCAAGACCTCCGGCATGACCCTAGTCTGAAAGATCAGACAGTCATTGTCGTCCGAGCTCCGTCCGAGACCAAGTTAGAGGTGCCTGATCCCCAAGAGGTCAGTCGTCAGTTTGGTGCATGCTAAGTTGATGCTTCCGTCTAATATTTCTTCTGTTACCAAAGGCACGGTTTTTGTCTTTTAGATATTATTTATAACACAAATTTGTAATTTAGGGCTTGCAAGTTCACCTCACCAGTACAAAAGGACCAATCGATGTCTTCTTGTGCCCTGATGAAAATACCCCCGACAGTCCGGTGAAGAATGAGAGTTCAAGTTTGAATGGAAACTCTTCTACTTTTATGAAAGTGTTAGAAGGTTTGTTATATGGGGAGTTTTATTCTCTTTAAATAGGTGCACCTCTGCACCTTCTGTAGGGGTTGTAGGTGTTTTTTAATTCTAAGTTCCTGTGTTTTTTCCACACCGGCAGATGGCAGCTCCAGTGGTTCAGGCCCAGCAGTAACGGTCACCAACCTGTCGCCCATTACATCACCTTACACCAGCCTGCTGCAACAAACTGAAGACCAGAACCCCTGTTTAGATCCGCCCTTCATCAGCCTGGGCTCGCCACATCTCAGTGATGACTACCTCATGAGCCTAGGAGAGGGCGAGGGCATATCTGACCTCTTTGATGACCTTGAACGCCTCCCCAATCTGGATGATCTTCTATGCAACTAAATGGGACCTTTTTTAGACATCTGCTTGGATTGACTCGGTCAGGGAACCGTTGATGAGGCGCAGACTTGATTTGGAAGTCTGGTAAGATGCGTTGATGACTTCCTGTGCATTCTGATTTAAGCGATGCTTGGAGACCAAGGGGTTCCTGCAAGAAGGATAAACGAGTAGGTGTTTTTCATCTAATCAAATATGATTGAACGTTTCCTGCAAGGGGGCTTTGGTAAAGCTTTAGTAATGTCACTTATACAGGATGGATCTTCATCTTCCTGGAGGAAATTGGAGCTTTCTGACTGCCTCAGAGCCTCATTTTTAAATTGAAAGGAATATTGAAACGGTAACTTATCACAGTGAGGGTGATAAGTCCAGCATCCAAGTGCCCAAGAAATTTGACGGTTGCCAGTTAGTTTTTGCACCCTCTCGTGCAACTTGGCTGCCTCTGTTAACCAGGGTCGACCATCTTTCAAGGATCAGATGCCTAGATTTGGGAGTTTGCAAGCATCAGTGTCTTTCCATCAGCATTTTAGAGCTCACCAGTAATGGATATGGTTCCTGGATCTTTCCTCTCTGCCCAGCATCCCTCAGTCTGTACACGGTAATTAGCTATGTTCAGACAGAGGAATTGTTGTGCTGTTCCGCATACCCAAATTTCAACATGAACTCCTGGTAAAGACCCAGATAAATGGGTCGGTGGGATAAACCGCGTTCTGTGTAGGATTACACAGCAACGCCCACATCACGTGCTGCTGTCTATTTTATTCCCATGGCGATGGGATCCAAGCAGATGGGATTCATAAGCTGCTCTTTATTGCGTTCAATATGCTGCTGCAGATTTCTTCCATGCCCTTGTGTAAGAAATCACTTCCTCGTTCTAATCAGTGCTTTGAGACTGTAATGATGAAGTTAAGATTTGTCCATGTTAACTTGTTTAGCATGGATCAAAAGGTACTTGGAGACCACATGGTAAATTCTCCCCGAGTTTTATTTCATGGAATAGCGAAGCCACTGGTAGGATCTCCAGCTGATTTTAGAGTTCAGGTGGGGTTGAGGTATCGATCTGTCCAAGTTGTGGGTTTCATTTCAGTTGCTGAAGTGCACTTTATAACTCCCTGGCTTGGAGGTATGTTAACCAAGCCATGATCCGAACAGAATTCATTTTTAGCCATTTTTATGGAGTAAATTGGTTGTTTTTGGGAATTTGTTTTTAAGGAACTGACACAGATTCTCATTGGATAATTCTGAGCGTCAGAATTCAGAATTGAATGCATGTTTTTACGCAGAAGGCTGGTGTCCTTAGCTCAGAAGCCATTTCTTATGTACTTGTGGTACTGTATGATGAAATAAAAAATAGAATTTTTAGCCTTTAACCTTCACCCGGAACCACTAATCATCAGCCCAGATGTATTTGATGTCAGTTCATAGCTTTCAGTTTTGCTTCTCCAATACTTTGTTTTATTTGTAATAAAAATGTTTGCATGATTTTAAAAACGTCGTCAAACAAACTGTGAGAGAACCGGGTGGAATGACGAGAAAGTGTCCATTGAAATACACCTCTCTAAATTCTTTTCGAATAACAAACAAAAAATTATCATTGTAATGTGTCAACAAATTACAATAAAAAAGGAAAAATAAATTGATTTAAAAAGAGCTGTGTTGATTAAAACTCCCATTAGTGCAATTTCTTTTCAACTTTCATACAAAATATATATATTTTAATCATTTTTAAATAGTACATTGTTCTTTTTTATATCTTCTGAAACAAAATCTCACCTGCTGTTTGTCCTCTCACTTTTGCCTATTATTATTATTATTATTATTATTACTCTTATCATCTTGAAAGATTGATTCCTTTAAGTAGATGCTTAAAAATTCAACCAGCTTCTAGCCAGTTGTGTGCCATGTTATGTATCCTGTGTCTAGGTTTCTCTTGAATCATATTCCAAATATTTACTATCTTAATTCAAATAAAGTAAAAGAATAATTAAGTTAGTGGCGACATGGTTAGCACGTCCGCCTCACACCAAGAAGACCTGTGGAGTTTGCATGTTCTCCCAGTGCTTGCATAGGTTTCTTCCACAGTCTAAAAACATGCACAGTAGGTTAATTGACTGTTGCAAATCATCCTTAGATGTGAGAGTGAGTCTGAATGTTTGTGTGAGTGTTGGCCCTGCAAATGAGCTGTTAAGAGTGTTCCGTGCTCTTGCCCAGAGTTGGCTGAGATGGGGCCAGCCTCCGTGCGACCCTAAGTAGGAATATGCCACTTAGAAAATGAATGATTGAATGAGTTCGGAAACTATTTGAAAGTTTATTACATGTTGCCCAATCAGGCCATGGAAAATATTATTGGGCCAAATTGTGATTGGTTCACAAAAAGTACCCAGTAAGGACTGAACTGAAACTTCATTCCCGGTATGAAATGAATCTAAACTGTAAAGTACTGAGTACCTTTACCATAAAAAAAAAAATCATTTTTGGGATGTCTATCAGTGGGGTATAGATAGCTGTCCAAAAGTATACGGAGTGAGAACAGAAGACTCTGTCATAGTGACTCCCTAACTGTGGTTCAAACAGATTTTCACAATAGTCAGTTTATTCCCCTAGCTGTGTACACTGCTTGGCCAAAAAAAAAAGTCCTGCACTAGAACATTTTGTTGATTACAGCGAGTAATCTCCATGGCATTGTTTCTTCAGTTGGTCAGGTCGAGGCTCAGAAGCATTATGGCAGTAAAATGAAGTCAAATAACCACCCAAATGAGCAGGTTATCACATCAATTAACTTTTTTTCCCAGATGGCACGGATATAAAATTCAGAATCATGTAGTAAAAGACTGGTTCAGGGAGCATGAGGAGGAATCATTTTCACACCTGTACTGGCACCCCAGTGAACGTGATTGGGATGTGCTGGAGAAGACTTTATGGAGTGGTTCCTCATCAATTCGAGATGTCAGTGAAAAGTTAACCCAACTCTGGATGGAGGTAAATGTTGTGATGTTTAAGTTTGTTGAAACAGTTCCATGGCAATTACATGTTCTCATCAAGGCTAAAGGCAGAACAACAAAATACTGTAGTGCCCAACTTTTGAAGAGAATTTTAGCAAAACATTAGGTAATAAACTACCTACATCCAAACCTGTCACTGTTGTACATGACTATTAAAGGTAGGAAATTTTCATACTTGTATCATATCATCCTTGTGTTCCAGTTGCACATTGTGTTCACAAATCCAAGTTGTTAAAAATAGAGTTAATAATTACAAAACCCTTTTGCACTTGTGTTAGTACAGATAAACTGTTGTGCTGGGTAATGAAGCAATACATTTGGCCTTCTTTATTCTTAAGTATCTGGAGAATCAGCATTTGTGGATTTGATTATAGACTCACAGTGGCCAGGAAAAGAACTTTCTTCTCAAATTCATCAGTCTATGTTTGTGACTCATCAGCCCAAAGTGCATATTAAGTCGGAAATTGTTAATTTTGAGTTATTGGTTCCATTTTGTGGTTGGTATCCTAAACTTTAAAATGAAACCCTGTTTATTAACATATGTTGGTAGTTTTGACGTGATATAACCAAAACCACCCTGGAATTCTCTGCCTTTTGAGCAACTTTGGAGAAAATAGTGTTTCATTCATTCATTCATTCATTATCTGAACCGCGTATTCCTAATTAGGGTCGCGGGGAGGCTGGCGCCCATCTCAGCCGACTCTGGGCAAGGGCGGGGTACACCCTGGACA
>JAQMYF010000001.1:68157933-68174217 GCA_030014195.1 Neosilurus mollespiculum
GGAGGAAGTGTCTGGGGTGAGGGAAGTCTGGGCATCCCTGCTTAGACTGCTGCCTCCGCGACCCAGCCCCGGATAAGTGGAAGAAGATGATGATGATGATGATGGTTAGGGTAGCCTCCTTTAAAAATTCTTTTCACTAAGAAGGCATTTGAGTTAGAAAAAAACTGACATAGAGTTGATGCATAACCAACACACTCTTTAAAATAAATAAATAGAGGTGTGGTTTTGTTATTGCAGCACATGATATTTCACTTATAATATATTTAGAAATGAAAAGAAAAATCGGTGGAAGAGAGGTGGTGTATCGACAAGGTGCGTGGCTATTAACCCGGAGATCACAAGTTCGAGTCCGGGTCGATGCCACAGCCATCCGTGACCGGGAGTCCATGGAAGCTAATTGGCCGAGCTCTCACGGGAGGGTGGGATGACATTCCCTGTCACTCATAGCGATCACCAGCCAATCATTGGTGTGAGCTCATTCGTACAAGCCGGTTGATGGCGCATTTGATCTTGATATACTGTGTTAATCCCGCAAGGAAAATTACGGCCTCTGCATTTAACCCATCCAAAGTGAGAGAACACACACTCGGAGCAGTGGGCTGACACACACATTGGGGGCTAGGTGCCTTACTCAAGGGCACTTCAGCCATGAAGGTGGAGGAAAGGAAGGTGCAGCTCACTCCCGCACCGCCACACATTTTTCCTGCTGGTTCGGGATTCGAACCAGTGGCCTTTTGGTCCCGAAGCCACTTGTCTAACCATAAGGCCACGGCTGCCCATAAGCACTGCACTTTCCCTCCCAGTGTGTTAGCCAGCCCCCAAAATACGCATGCACAGCAGTTTGTAAAGAGGCGGGTGTCAGCACTCTGTCAAGGAGGGGGCAACTCCCAGGTTGGTGGTGGTCGTGTGATAGGGAAGGCAATACTTGACAGGTGGGAATTGGATACGACTAGAATTAGGGCAGAAAAATGTGTATGTACATAATGTAAATAAAAAAACTACAATTTATGATCTCATTTGCTAAGGAGTTTTGAACTTATTCAGAATTTTGAGCAATGTTTGGCAAACATGTTTTTGATCAAATGGTCTCCAAATACTCTTAACATTAACCAACTGGTCTCCAAACGATCTGCAAACCTTTTTTTGTAATCGTCAACCAGTTAGCGAACACTTAGCAACAGCTATCAAACATTTAGCCAACATTTACTCCAACTGTGTTCAGAACTCTTTCACATATTATTAACACCTGAATGGTGCGAGACCTCGGCTTCACATGAGAAATGTGTTCAGAAAACAATCCTGACTGCGTGTGATCAGAGAGCGCGTAAACGCAGGGTGAAACTGAAAAAGTTGAGTAGAACTCTTGAGTATGTTTAACAGAGAAAGTAAATGCTACTACTACACACACACACACACACACACACACACACACACACACAGTGTAAGAACTCGCACTGTACATGCACACCACCCATATCACTCAGTGTACATGCACACCACCCATATCACTCAGTGTACATGTATATGCACACCACCCATATCACTTAGTGTACATTCACACCACCCATATCACTTAGTGTACATGTACATGCACACCACCCATATCACTTAGTGTACATTCACACCACCCATATCACTTAGTGTACATGTACATTCACACCACCCATATCACTTAGTGTACATATACATTCACACCACCCATATCACTTAGTGTACATGCACACCACCCATATCACTTAGTGTACATGCACACCACCCATATCACTCAGTGTACATGTACATTCACATTACCCATATCACTTAGTGTACATGCACACCACCCATATTACTTAGTGTACATGCACAGCACCCATATCTCTTAGTGTACATGCACATGCACACCACCCATATCTCTTAGTGTACATGCACATGCACACCACCCATATCACTTAGTTTACATGCACATGCACATCTGATGATGACCATTAAAATTTTTCCAGACCTCATTTCTTCATTGAAGATGATGGTTCACCCCTACCCTTTTAGGTTTTGATAATGCCTCGGACAGTTCCTAACCCAGTTTTTGTAGTTTCAGCATCTCCTGAGTTGTTTTCTTTAATTGATGTACACCAGAATCACAAGTACTCTTATTTTCTCAGCTTTGCAGAATAAAATATAGATGTACAAGAATATTCTTCCATCTGTTTTTAGCGGCATGATGATGTAGCGGTTAGCATGTCCTCCTCACAGCAAGAATCCCTGGGTTCGATTCCCAGGCTCAGCGAGGGCGTTTCTGTGTGGAGTTTGAATGTTCTCCCTGTGCTTGCATGGGTTTCATTTAGGTACTCTGGTTTCCTCCCACAGTCTAAAGACATGCACATTAGGATAATTGGCTGTTCCAAATTGATACTAGCTGTGAGTGTGAATGGTAATGTGTGATGGCCTGGCGAGTTGTTCAGGTGTACCCCACCCTCACCCAGAGTTGGCTGAGATGGGTGCCAGCCTCCCCATGACCCTAATTAGGATTAAGTGGCTTCGAAAATGAATAAATGAATGTGTATAATAATGTGGTGAGAAGCTGTGGAATAATTTTACTGCTAAGCTAAAGCATGACCCGATTTAAAAAGTGGCATAGAAATATAGTTATCAGAAAGGCTTCTAGGCTTTGACCAGGTGTTCACACAGATTTTTTATATACTTTTTTTTCTGTGTGTTTGTGTGTGTTAAAAAAATGGATATGATTGTAGCAGTACGCCATAAGGAGGGGCAAGTAAACCTCGACTTATATTGGAAGGTAAATAAGTAAATGAAACAACGACTGAGCCACTTTTGGGAATTTCAACCAAAGAAATATGACAAGGGTTGCACCAACCACTGGGCACTCAGGTTTGTTACAAACGTGCAGGAGACGTGACTCCAGTATAAAGGAAAAGTTACTTTATTACAATTTTAATAAAAATTCACAACAGTTATTACATACACATAGGATTAAAGAAAAGGAGAATGCCTATGCAGTGGTGAGGCTTACCACTGGGACAATGGGTCACCAAGTGGGTAAAAATCCTAATAAAAGGCACAAATAATGGTCACCCCAGTTACATGTGACAAAAACTGTAGTGAGGAAAACCCAAACCCGGGGAAGACACAGCACACAGGGAAGGAAACCCCACCACCTAGGACACCAAGACCACCACCTTCAGCTCTCAACAACTGAAAAGGGGACAGGAAACAGATTTCAATGATTTCTGTGGGGCTCTGTAGTGTATAGGGTTCAAAGAGGGAGGATCAGTGTATACAGTTGTACCTGCTGATGGCTTGGGTGTGGCAAAGCAGGTTCACCGTTCCTTGTTAAAAGCAGTGGCACAAGCTGGCTCCCCCAGTCAACTTGTTAGTCTTCCTTCCTCCCCTGTTGCTGATCAGCAACATTCAGAGGACGAGTTGTCATCTGATGGCAGCTGGTTTGTTTTAAGAAATGACATGACGCCAACTCCAGTAATTGTGATGACCCAAAGTACTCCTGGGTTGCAGCTTCCATTAGCTGACATGGTTTCCAAGTCCTCTGCTGCTGTAGAATCAGTGTTCAGTGCTGCAGTGTTGAGTGAGAGGACCCAGCTAAGATCACTGCTGTTTTACAGAAGTTGTATGGGTGCACTGACTCCTAGGTCACTTTGCAGGAAGCATTTTTTCCCCAAAGGCAGCAGGAAGGGGAGACCCTGCAAGAGTTCTCTCTGGCATTAATGAGCCTCATAGCCTCTGTATAGGAGCGTGCACCTAGCAACGTTTTGTATGCAGAAGTTTGCAGAGCATGTTGTTGATGGTGCCTTACACCACGAATTAAAACAGTTTGTGCCCAGACAGCCTACTGCTACATTGCTGGAAGTCAGGAGCGAGGCAATCCGGTGGGAGCATGAGGGCTTGCCGGGCAGTGTTAGGGGCAGAAGCCACTCCGTTCCTTCAGTTTTTGGTCTACAGTATGGAGTTAAAAGTAGCCAGCCTTTAGGGTCTAACAGCCCCCAGATGTCTGAGTTGAAGGAAATGAGAGAGATGCTGAAACAGCAGCAAGAGCAGCTTAATCAATTTACTCAAAGCATCTCTCGTTTACAGAGTTCTCAACAGTATAACCGGCCTCCTCCTCATGGCCCCATTATTTGCAGTGCAGTTATTTGCAGTGCAATGGGACTCGTGGTGTTTTCCCACCGCGGTCTCCTATGCCAGTCCAACGGTCCGGCAATCAGCCCTGCTCCATTCTCCCGTTGGGAAACAAGTGCCCACTGAGCTGCAGAGCCACAGTTCGGGGATGGGGGGGGGGGGGTCAGACACTGGCTCAGAAGTGATCCTGGGTGATTTGGAGGAAGATCATAAGGTTGTGTCATCTTGTCCACATGTTGGTGTGAGCATGGGTGGAGTCAACATTGCTTGTTTGGTAGATACTGGGTCCATGGTATCTACTATGACTGAGAGTTTTTTCGGATGCATTTCAAACCCTGGGGTCTAGAGAGACTCCGGTTTTGTCATTGGCTGCAGCTCCGGGCAGCTAATGGGTTAGCTATACCTTTATGTTGGCTATGTGGAGCTAGAAGTTCAGCTTTGTGGAAAGTTGATGTCATGTTGTGGGGTGTTGGGGGTCAAGGAACCCTCCGAAGGTGCTATCATGAGCTTTTCGGGCAGCATGGTCTTGCCCTGTTTGGGCTGCATGCTGTTTCTGTAGCCCCAGTGTCTATTGTTCAGGCGTAGTAAAAGTGCCATCAGGTTTGAGTTGTAAGTTCCTGCAGTGCTTTAGGTAAAGCCAAGGTGCATGGTAGGACAACTTGTTGTGTTCCCAGTGGTGTGATGAGATCGTGGCAGTCACGTGTTCGGAGCAGTATTCAAAATGTACTGTTGTTCGAACCCCTGAATTCCGGTCTTCCTGCTGGATTGCTTGCTTCTCCAACTTTGGTTCATTTGGAGAGGGTTATGCTTATGTCCCCATTGTTAATTTGGGCTCCACTGATGTGTTGCTTTTTCCCCGCATTATAGTTGGTACCTTGGCCGAGGTCAGCATTAGTTGGTCTTTATGGGGTTGCTACATTAGCATCCTTGTCTGTCTCCGGTTCTGTGCAGGACCAGATTGATGCCTTAGATCTGTCCCCTTTGTCCAATGAAGAGCAGTGCAAAGTGAGGACTCTTCTTGAAATGTATATCTCCATCTTTTCGGCAAACAATGGGGACTTGGGGTGCACTGATCTGATCACCCATGAGACTCCTCTCTATACGCTACAGGCACATCCCACCATCTAACTATGAAGATGTTGAAGAACATATTAACATGCTTGAGTCCCAGGTAATTAGGGAGAGTAGTAGCCCTTATGTGTCCCCCATAGTGTTGGTTAAAAAGAAAGACGGTAGTCTCTGTATGTGCGTTGACTACCGACAGTTGAATAGTAAAATGAGGAGAGATGCCTTTCCTCTTCTTCGCATCGAGGAATCTCTTGATGCATTGACCAGTGCCTGCTGGTTTTCCACCATGGATTTAGCCATTGGGTACAATCAAGTTCCAGTTGTGTCTTGAGGAGACAGATCGGCATATAACTGCTTTCTGTACACCATTTGGCCTCTTCGAATGGAATAGTATGCCCTTTGGTCTTTGTAATAATCCCAGCACCTTCCAGAGACTTATGCAGCGGATTTTTGGTGACCAATAGTGCCAGTCTTTGCTTTTATATCTTGATGACATTGTGGTTTGTTGGTCAACATCTGGAGGTGGTGCTTGGGCAGTTGGGAAGGTCTGAAGGCGAAACTGGGCAAGTGTTCTTTTGTCCAGTGCAAGGTGCGCTATTTGGGGCACGTGATTTCTGATCAGGGTGTCTCTACAGATCCAAGCAAAATAGAGGTAGTTGCCAGTTGGCAGCCCCCAGCTACCATCTCTGAACTGCGGTCGTTCCTGGATTTTGCCAGTTATTACCGGTGGTTTGTGAAGGGCTTTGCCAAGTTGGCTGCCCCTCTACATAAGCTTGTTGCAAGGCTTGGGGGTTTAAAGTTCAAGAAGCTGGCTGAGAAAAGGGTCACTGAGCACTGGACTGTGGAGTGCAATCACAGTTTTGAATTATTGAAGTCCAAACTTACTTCGGCACCTGTGCTTGCGTATGCTGATTTTTCCATCCCCTTCATTTTGGAGGTTGATGCAAGTCATGGTGGCCTTGGATCTGTGTTGTCACAAGAGCAATTAGGCAGGATATGGCCTATAGCCTATGCTAGCAGGGTTCTGCGGCCCACGGAGCGGAATATGGCCAACTATAGCTCCATGAAGTTGGAGTTTTTGGCACTTAAGTGGGCCATGTCTGAGAAATTTAGGGCGTATCTATTGGGGCATAAGTGTGTCGTTTATACCGACAACAACCTATCCACTGCTAAGCTTGGTGCAACAGAACAATGATGGGTGGCTCAGCTTGCCTTCACTGTCTTTGAAATAAAATACTGCTCAGGAAAGAGTAACAAGAATGCTGATGTATTATTTCGGCAGATATGGACATTCTTTTACCCGCCATGTTACTTCCAAAGTCCTTACAGCAGGCCCTACAGGTTCAGAGGCCTGTAGTCTCTCAAGCCACTGTCATAGCCCTGCCTCATTACACTCTTTCTGATATTTGTGGGCTCCAAAAATCTGAACCTGGTGGTATTTTTGGATCATGACACAGAAGTAAATATGTGTGTTTATGCATGTGTGTGTATATATATTTGTGTGTGTGTGTATGGAGTCACCCAGAAAATTTCATATGAGGTAACATGTTTATATTTAATGGGCTATAAACATGAGAAAGAATAAAGTTTTAAATAGAATTACTCATATATTTAACATTGACTATACAATTCATTTGTACTGTACAAATTATATGCCCCCCCGCCAAGACTCTTAATGCTTATTTAATTTGCACAGAAATTATGTAGAAGTTCCAACACCTTCCGTAGTTGAAAGTCCGAAGGAAATCTGTACATTGTATAGCTCTTCCTGAAGTGTTCTCAGACACAAAATGGTGCCTATGCATCACGTGACCACATTTTTCAGAGATGCTCATGTCGCCACTCTTGCTTAACCAATCGACATGTTGAAAATGAGGCTGGCAATGAGGAAGCGAATCAAGTATATTATTATAGCAACTACTTTGTCGCCCCTCTCTGGAAAAGCAGGGCAGGTGCGTGACACTCAAAGCAGGCAAAGTACTGGTTCGGGGTGTCCGGTAGGGTGCTGTCCAAGGAGTTCTCTGATGTGTGCGTGTCCTTGTAGCCAGTGAGTGCCTTGATCCCCTTCTGCATATTTCTGGTGTTGTTATTGTCGAAGTGCTCCTCGATAAGTTGTTTATATTTGCGCTTGGCTTTTTTGATGCCTCTTCGCAAGGCCCAGTGTGCCTCTTTGTAAGCTTGCTGGTCTCCTGACTTGAAAACATCATCCCGTGCTCTAAGCAGAGTGCGCACCTCACTGTTGAAACACAGTTTCTGGTTCGGGAACACTTTAATAGTCTTTGTTGTGGTCACATCCCCAGTGCAGTAATTTATGTGTGAGAGCACAGCTGATATTTGACCCTCCAGGTCTGTCTCCTCTGGGAATATTCTCCAGTCTGTAGAGTAAAAACAATCCTGTAGAGCTGCCGTGGCTTCCTCAGTCCACACCTGGACTGTCTTAACTGCTGGTCTTTGGCTACAGATTTTAGGTTTATAAGCAGGAATCAGGGATAGAAAGAATTGATCTGAGTCCAAGATGTGGCAGAGGGGTGGCTTTATAGGCATCAGCAATTAATATTAAATAATTTATGTAATAAACAAATTATAAAGATAATTATTGTTATATATATTAGCCATAGTTGCTGCAGTAGTTGTATTTCTGAAATGCAGTTGTATGAATGCATAAGCTTATAATTGTGAGCTTTGACATGACATATGTGCACTGATCTGCTTTCACTATCTTCTTGAATATTCGAAAAATGTACCAAATCAGCAATTTGTAATCAAAATTCTTCACACAAAACAAAAAAAAAAATTCTTCATACTTAACACAAAATATTTCATGCTGGAATTGTTTTACTGTAGCTTTTTATTCTGTCGAAGCCACAGTCTATTTCAAATGAGAAAATGGTGGTATTTTTGGATCATGATCACAGATGGTTCCCTCTTTGCATGATAAAGCTTTAAGCTGCACTTGTGAATGGCATGTCAAACTGCACCAAAAACTGATCAATAAACTTTAGCAAAAAGTATAATTTAGGACCAGTGGTGTGTAACGTGTCTCGAAGTGTGATAGTCATCACTTTAATTATTCACTTTTATCCGACACACCAACTTTTTCTTTTGCTTTAGTTTTAAAGCTTTCAGAAAAATACATTGATTTTGCTTTCATTATCAGATTTTAGCATTAATGGCTTCCTCTTTCTCCACAGAAACACCATGGCACAGTATCAGCGTTCATCTAAGGGGTAAGGTTTTCTTTAACTTTACACCAAAACCATGAAAACAAATATCCTTATATAATAAGGATAAATATCCTACAATATACCTTTGGTACTCATAGATGCTGATAATATAAGTAAAATGAGTATCATGATTATGATATATATATATATTATGTCTGTTTTACTGATTTAAATACCCACACTTGCTTATGCCCTTTGTCCACAATACTAATCTAATTATCTAATTTTGTATAGCAATAACAACTTCTGCACATCAGTTGGAGAGCGACTAACTGAAATCAGAAATAACAGCAGATCAATAGAAGGATTCATCACCAGATATATTCTAAACACCATGACTGTAACTGATGGTGAAAGAGTGAAGAGAATGGCGTTTAGAAAAAAAGACCAGAGGAAACCTCATAAAACTATATTACTTGTTGGAGAAACAGGAGTCGGGAAGTCGACCCTCATCAACTCCATCATCAACTACATGCTGGGTGTTGAGAGTGAAGACAGAATCTGGTGTGAGATCAACGAGACAAAAGAAAAACAAACTAAATCTCAGACCGATATTGTAACAGTGTACGATGTGTTTACTGAACACAGTCCGTTTTCTATGACCGTCATCGACACGCCCGGATTTGGAAGCACAGAAGGTATGGAGGAGGATTTAAAGGTTGCTGAAAGTTTACACGAGTTATTCAGATCTAGTGATGGAGTCGATGTGATTGATGTGGTGTGTCTTGTGGTGACATCAGTTACAGTTCGACTCACTGAGAGACAGCTGTATGTTTTTAATGCTGTTCTCTCTTTATTTGGTCATGATGTAAAGGACAATATTGTTGTGATCATTACACACGCCCCCAGAAAACCTGCTAATGCCATTACCGCTATCAAGGAATCCAAAATCCCATGTGCTCAGACTGATAAAGGAGAACCCGTGTACTTCAGATTTGACAGCTTTCACTGTGAAGACATGAATGATGAGGAAATATTTGAGGATTATGAGGAATCATGGAAGCTGTTAAATAAATCAATGCAGAGCTTTCAGACCTTTCTGGAAAAAAGTAAACCCATCAGTCTGAAGATGACTGTAGCAGTGCTGAGAAACCGCAAACAACTGACAGCATCCATCTTCAACTTAAAGGATAGAATTACACTGACAGAATTAAAAAAAAAAGAACTTGATCAAACAAAACAGGCTTTACAGGAACACGAAAAAAAAGGCAATATTCAGAACTGGGAATTTGAAGTGGATGAGATCTACAAAGATAAGGTACCAATAGAATCTAACCTGTGGAACCTTGGAAGGAAACAAGCCACTTCCTGTACAGTGTGTAAGGAGAACTGCCATTACCCAGGATGCTGGTGGGTCAAAAATCTTTCATGGTGTAGCGTGATGGATAAGGGGAAGTGTACAGTGTGTACTGGAAGATGTCACTACACTAAACATGTAAAAGAGGGGAAACTGTATGTGATAAAGACGAGGAGGGTGAAGAAGACTAAGGAAGATCTGAAAAAGAAATATGAATATGAGACTCATGAGATGAAGAGATTGATCAGTCATTTGAAAAATGAAGTATTCGGACAAGAAAGAGAAAAGATCAGACTGGTGGAAGAGTGTTATGAGTGTGTGATTAAACTGGAGGAGGTCGCCTTAAAGAGTGACTCTGTGTTCACACTGCAGTATCTGGATTTTCTAATTGAAAAAGTGAAAGAAACCGGAAACACATTCCGAGTACAGAAACTCGAACTAATGAAAAGAAAAGCCAATAACTCACAGCTGACACAGATTACAAAATGGATCATGTCAATGTATTCTTCATAAATGCACACAGAGGTAAAACCAGATATATACTATAAGTAGAATTATCTCAAACAGTGTGAAAGAAATTACTTTTGTTGCAAATTGATTGAAAATTGTTTGCTTTGCAGCCTGAAATGAATGAATTTTTTTATGACATCAGTTCATGAATTCTTTTGTGGGAACACTTTTGGGTGATCACCTACCCATAATAAAAATTTCAGATTGACCTGTTAAATACTGGACAGAAAGTTCAAAGTCAGACAAACCCACACTGATGAAAACATATCCTTCTTGGTGGAGGTAGAAATATTTTGTGCGTGTATGTCTTCATTTCAGTCTGCAGAGCAACACAGTGTGAATATTTTGGTTCTTTTCTATACCCATTGTATTTACTTACACAGTTATTCACCTCAGGCTTGGTGGATGTTGCGTTGAATTGATTAGTCCTGCTCCTGAACCTCACGTTCGATAAATCATTGTTATGCTAGGTTTACACTATGTTCCCTGCGTCCACGGCAAACATGTCTGCTCGAAACGTGGCTCGCCGGGACATATTCTTAATTTTCTTGTCAAGTACGACGTTCTGTAACGGTGAGTTATGTTCTTCGTGGCACGCCAGAGAGGCATGAAAGCCGTTTTGTTGCATTAGAGGCCGAGGAGTTCAGGTGCGCCATAACAATAGGTTGTTCTGGCATGTTCCAGCACAGTGCACCCGGTCCGGGGGCGTGTTTAAAAACAATGGGGCATGCTGTGGAAAATTATTTGGTGTCAAGCAAGCCAGCTGCACACTCCAGAACAAGCAGGACGACAGAAGACTTGGTCTTCCGTGTATTGCAAATGCGTCCCATTGAGCTACGGAGAGCCAGCAAGTCTCACTACGTTCTGTTACGTTCCATCACGTTCTGTTGCGATTATGCCTTTCTACTATGTTGGACGATGTTCCTTCTTCACACTGCAGCAGATTTTTTGACAGTTTAAAAATCTGCCACCTGTTAATGGCGAGCCACATTTGCTCATCACGTTACGCTACATTGTCTCACGACCCATCACGTGCTGTCTACTGTTGCCTGAAACGTGGCCACGAGGCCCATTGGAACATTGTTTAGTAGATGGCTCTTTAAACGTTCATTATGACATACCTAAATTTTTTACAGGGTGGCATTAATTCTGGGAGTAAAGTTTGGGTCTCTTACATTGTGCTGGACTGAAAAAAGAAAGAAAATTAGTATCTCATTTTGACCAATCTTTTAATAATATTTGATCATTAAAAATGCTTTTAAGAGCAGTAATTTATTATCTGTAATTATAATTAAAATGCAATTGGACATATTTAAATTGAGATTCTGTACATAGATAAAAAAATGAAGAAGCTAATTTCAAATTTAAACTCAGATTTAAACAATGTGGCTGTGTGCTGTTTTTAACCACTCTGAAGGAATCATTAGTATGTTTTCATGGAAATAAGGCATCACATTAAATTGGTTCATATTTTTAGACTGCAGAAGAACATCAAGTTGAAGTAAAACCTTCCAGACATCACCGGTATAACCAGTTGATGTATTTCCCAAAGGAAAAGCACTGTATCATAGATGAGGGAAGGAAACTTCACTGCCCTTATCAGTCTCATCAGTGATTTTCATGGTGTTTATGTGAAGCTCATGGACGAACCAGAAATAACCAAGATGAGTGATGTGAAGCCTGACCGGCGGGATGAAGTCATGGACAGAATAGAAACCACCAAGAACTTCGTTACTGATAAAAAATAAGATTTAAAAATGATCTGATATTTTCACAATGAAATTTATACTAAAATATATTAAAATCTATTCATATGTAACTTGTAAAATTCATTATTTTAAATTTCAGCGTTGTAATTAACTGCCTGTAAGACGGGCCTCGGGTTAAACTGCTCTTTAAGCTGTAATTATTATTATTTTACAGTTTCATATCTTTTATATATTATCATATCTATATCATAGTATAATTGTAATAATTCTCGTTTTAACTTATATTTTTTGATCTGCTTTCACTCTTTCCTTTAATAAATATAAAAAATGTACCAGATCAACAGTTTGTAAAAAAATTCCAAAGTTTTTTAAGCACAAAATGTACTTTTACATTTTTGTGCTTTGATTATTTTTTGATTTCTGTAGAATTTTACAATTTTGTTCTCATATGTGCACAACATTGGAATTCTATTGAAATCCTTTTGTAAAATAAACTCTTTTTGGTTTCTCTGTACACTCAGTTTGGTAATTCAGAAGTTAAGGGAACATTTCTGTGAGGAATTTTATCAGCATGAATTTCTGTACAAGTAAAACTTTTAAAAAGTATTTTTGTAGAAACTTATTTTCTGACAGGTGTTTGTAAGGTGGAACTATTTGTTGATGGAGAGTCTGAGCAGTCCAGCCAGGAATTAGCCAATCAGCTTCTCCCCTGAATCTAATAGTAGTATTAATTATCATTAACACATTTTCAACAATCTCTCCAATATAGATTCGAGATAAGGTCTTCAAAAATCACTTCCTAATCCAGTCTTATAGCACATCCTGGCCACCATCTATTTCTCAAAACACTCAGTATAATAAAAAAAATAAAATAAAATAAAAAATCAAAGGTCAGTTCAGTAATTTTAGTTAAAATTTATCACTGTTTTATTCACTGACAGCATTATATTTTAAATTCTCTCATTACTGATCCACCAGCTGATCTGGATCAAGTGTTTGCTGCAAAAGAAAGATTCAACAAACAAAAAAGAGACAGACTGAGCGAAAGAAACAGAGGAAGAGGGTGAAATGCACTACCATCGTTTTATCTCTGAGAATTAGAGGTCACCTTCTGTTTGTTAAGCTCCTGTCACATATTAGGGGATGTGCATTTTTGGGAAAATAATCAGCTTCAGGTGGTGTTAAAAGTAACTCAAGCGTAGACTATCCTTTTATCGCAGTATCACAAAATGCTTACCTTAATTTAATTACTTAAAAATTAACATTTGATTTCATCACAACTGAAAGTCTTCTCCTAAACAGCTGATGAGTAGAAACATTGCTGCTATTCTTCAGCATTGATGAAGAAAGTTTGTCCCACTACAGCTTCCGTAAGATTTTTGTTACTGTAGAGCACCATTTATCAGTGTGTAACAAATCTTTCCATCATTGCAGTTCTCTCCAGGTCACTGACCTGTAAGTTCTTAGAAGTTATCAAGGTGCCATCAAAGTGTTATAAGAATGTGCGTTGGTGCTAAGACAGTTTACCGAATCATCATAACATTGTTACGAATCACTATGATCAATTGATTTCATTGTCACAATTTGTCGCGATTTTAGAACAGCATGTCAGGAAAAAGCATTATATCCTGCTTGATTTAGCATTAAAATATGATATTGTACTTTATTTAGCATTACGATCAATAATCAGCTTTTACTTAGCAATATTTTACCTAAAAAAAGTATTTATTTGCAAAAGAATAAAAGTGGTGTAGTATGGTGTAAATAAGGTTTGATAAAGTAGTTGTCATGAAATAAAAAGCTTAAAATAAAAGGGCACATAACCATGCAGAACCATTAACCTTAGTGTACTAATGGAAAAAAACAAACTAAGATTGAGGAGAAGGAATCATAAAATTTATTGAAGATTACAGATCAGTCAGCCAGTCTAGAGGGATTATGGGAACAGGAAGGTCAGTGGATGAAGAAGGAAGCTCAGGACCCACAGGGGACGTAGGAGAGTAGTCAGTGGGAGAATCAAAGATATAGGGGAATAAAAGAGGGTCTCTGGTTTCAGGTTGAGACTGAGTAGACTGATCATGGGTGAC
Source organism: Neosilurus mollespiculum (assembly GCA_030014195.1). NCBI lineage: Eukaryota > Metazoa > Chordata > Actinopteri > Siluriformes > Plotosidae > Neosilurus > Neosilurus mollespiculum. Next base: position 68,171,957 of record JAQMYF010000001.1, read on the forward strand.
AGCTGAAGGCTGGGAAGTATGAAGGGTGGACCTTGACTGAAACCAAGGAACCAGGTAGCAGAGAGGAACTCCAGGAAATCCAGGAGGTTAGGATTAGCTTGAGTCAAGTGATAATGGTAGTGGCAATGATGATCAGATCCCCCCTCAGGAAAATGGCATGACAGGCTGACTTAGCTGTAAAGCATGATATGCATCTAAGAATATTTACAGCGTGAGCATTGGTGCACTAATGGTTAAACGAGAAGCAAATAGCAGGGCTTAGAAAAACATATATATACAAGTACATGTAATAAAATATTATATCCTCACCTAGAGAATGCATATAGTTTAAGGAATAAAATAATATAAAGGAGAAAAACCAAGGTACTTTCTGAATGGATGAGAAAAGATGGCGTGCAGAACAAACTCCAAAAGTAGCCTGAAAATAAGGGAAATTAAATAGAGAAAATAGACGTCACATCAGGATAGATGACATCACATCAAGGGTGGTACCAAGACAAGTGAGAAAATAATGGGAAATGGAAAAATATACAAAATAAGATGGGAAGGACTAAACTATCTTAAAACATGAAAATAATGGGAAATGAACTGAGCATATGCAAATTAAAAGAGGCTGGCATCCTGAGATGCCAAGTGTGTTTAAGACAGGGGAATTCAGAGGGGACTTTGCTGATTCTGATTTTGACGCTGATGGCTGAGGAGGCTGATCAGATCAGACCTTAGAGACCAGCTGCTCTCTTAGAATTTCTTGGGATTGACTGCAACTTTGAATAAAGTTCAAGAGGAGAACTGTCACTACCCAGGATGCTGGTGGGTATGAGATCTATCATACAGAAACTTGAAGAACTGAAGAAAAGGGTGGTGGAGAAGATCAAAACAGAGAAACAGATGAATGTAACAGAATGTTATTCATAAGCTAAAGTTTCACGTAGCTGGTTGATGCTTGAGAACCATGGTAGGGATTATTGCAGCCATTCTGTGACCAATTCGGTGGATTTTTGGGGTGCGCTCTTTCTAGACTTGGACTTCTTAGACTTGAACAAGCTTTATTATTGTCATTCCGATTAAACCTTGCAGCGCACATCAGAACGAAATTGTGTTGCATTGACTTGAATAATGTGGAAATAAAAACAGCAGCAGTGATGTACATAGGAAGGGTGTTGTTAAATTAAATACATGTTTACAAAGCAGCTACATATAAAATACTATAAAAACATGTACAATGTAAAAAAAAATAAATATGAATCTAAAAATGCCATCAAATGTGTTTTTCAGTGGTTCTGTCGGGCTTTGAGGACATTGTGGATGAACAAATTGGAGGAAAATATTAGCCTGGTAAAGTTATCGCTCTGTCTATTTTACCATATAAAATGATGTCTACTGCCAAGGATTATGCGTAACATGTTCTGAATGAAACCTATTTATTGATCCAGTGCTTGACCCAGGGTCACTTTTAAACATAACCAAACGTTCCATGAAGGAAAGCCACACCCTCACGGATGTCAGTGTAGCTCCTTGGCTCTCACACATTCCAACAAAAGTTTGTGGAACACCTGTGGGGAGATACCAGTTGACCCCCTGAAGGCAAAAAATTTCTAATCTACCATGTAGCATGTTGAATGGAATATATATCAAGTGTTCTCTTAGTAAAATAATAGTACGTGTGAGTTTGGGATGTTCATCAGTACACACATTTTAAACACACAGCAAACAACACAGTTTTTTCCCCTTTAAAGCTACAGTGTGTACAATCAACCTTTTTCTCACCAGAGTTAGACCTGTCTTTTTCAATCTGTATTACTGACAGTAATACATTGGAATTAGGGAGCAAGTAAGCTGATAGTAGCTCGGACTGGTACTCATATCATTAGATTAGTGTCTGAAGAAACTCTGAGATTTATAATGACCTTTAAAGAGTCCAAAAACTTCAACCTCATGTCTTACAAACTTTATAAAAGACATACTGCAGACCTGTACTGTCACTCTAAAACCTGTTATATAGAAATGTACTGGGTTTATATTGTTTTTTTGTTTATGTGATTACTTTACTGGGAATAGTAAAAAGTACTGGTCTATAAAAAGTCCTGGTCAGTTCCTGTTCTGTGAATCGCGTGCCGGTAACCGCTTGTCGGCGTTGTTAACCTAGCTTCCTCCCTCCGATTTTAGGGATTTAATTTTAACTTAAATTTTAATTTCGTTGTTTAACTTCTCTTTTTTTCCCATCTTGAAGCAGTTTTAGTTATTTTATTTAGTCTTTCTTC
>JAQMYF010000001.1:68174317-68194758 GCA_030014195.1 Neosilurus mollespiculum
TTTGTGATTTGTTATCTAGAGGAAATATATTTTATGTCGGAGAAGTAATATGGAGCTCTACGTTCATGTATTAGGTTTAGTGTGGGGAGAACCAATACAGCGACCGTGCGACTTTAATCTCACTCCTTCCTCCTCATGTAGTGAATGTGTACAGTGCATGATATGATATAAAATGTATGAAAATTGTGATGGGTCGTCATTTCATTCATAAAAATGAGCAAGCAGTACAAGAGAAATAACACACATTCACTCACTCACTCACTCTCCAAGATTCTCACTCCTAGGATTTTGTGGAAGCTGGATCCTATCTCAGCCGACACTGAGCGAAGGTGGCCCCGGGGTACAGCCTGAACAGTTCACCAGACCATCACAGGGAAAACAAACACACACATTTACATTGCATTTACGGCATTTGGCAGACGTCCGTATTCAGAGCGACTTACATTTTTATCTCATTTTTATACAGCTGGGCAGCTGAGGGTTAAGGGCCCCGCTTGAGGGCCCAACAGCGGCAGTACTGGGACTTGAACTCTCAGCCTTCTGATTGAACCATCTACACTCATACACACCTAGGGGCAATTTGGAACAGCCGATTAGCCAAACGTGCATACCTTCCGACTGTGGGAGGAAACCAGAGTCCCCGGAGGAAACCCGGTGGTAATATGCTGTTTGAGGGAAATAATAAGCTTACGGTGGTGTAAAAACTTCTTTTACACACGTAGTGCTTATTTATTACTTTTATTATTGAAAAGAAACAATTAATTTTAGTTATCTCTCTTAACACCAAATGCGGCTAGTCTTTTGTACGAACGTGGTAAATTTGTTCCACTGCAGCCGCCGTACTTCAGTTTCAGCGCCGTTGAAAGACTCGATGTCGAAGCGGCGTCCTCGTCCCTATGTAGTGCACTTCACAGCGCTCAGATGCTCCCTATGTAGTGCGCAGGTGCAGCGCACGCGCGGTGTGTTCAGGACTGAACCCCAGTATTTCTCCAGCATGGAGCCTCCGAGATAAACAACCCCGACCCACTGACACGCGTCTCTGGGAAGTTCGGAAGTCTGACCCGCTTTTCCTCCGAACTTTCCAGTGGAAGAGGATTTAGGGAGAAAACGAAAAGCTTTTTCTTTTATAAAGTGAGTGTTGGTGATTTTACGGCTTGTTTAAACTCATGTAGCTCCAGCCATGCTAGCTGGATTAGCATGTTAGCATTACAGGGATTAGCTTGAGGAGGATTTTAGGGTTAATTTTCATTTTAAACCTGGATAAAGTTTCAACTCTGTGTGTAAATAAATAAATAAACATCACAGAGGATTTATTATTGATCTTATATTTTAATGTTTAGATAAATAAATATAGCTAATATTACAGTAAATGTTTACATTAGTGTTTATATTTCATATAGTTTCAGTTATTTACAGTAACTTTATGTTAAAATGTTTATTGTTTTACACGTTTTTACTAATTTATTAAATATTTATGTTTGTAGTTTAAAGATTTTATTCAGTATCTTTTAAAGCCTGTTTCATTCAGAGGAGTGTAATTCAATAAAATTCTGAAATAAATTAAAATCCTAAATGTGGTTTTAAAGATAATTTTTTAATGTCAAGACTTTTCTTTGATTATAAGGAAATATATTTATTAATGTTTATTCTTTCCGCTGTATTTCTGTGATGTAATCAGTGATGTAATGTATATCCGTAGTGATGGACCGTGTTGATTTCCAGACCATGCCCTCCGCCTGCGACTCTCCCATCGATGATATCGAGGACATGGTGTCCTCCAGCGAGCCAGCTCCACTCCAGCGCTCCTCCACCAGACAGTCCGTCATTCCCCGAGTAAGAAGAAGGAAAGATCTCGCTGCTCACGAGGAGCTGCAGGTGGACAGGTGAGGACACGGGACACGGCCTGTCGGAGAGGCGCACTGACAGGAAATAGTAATCCTGTCGATACACAACACACACACACACACACACGCACTGCACTCCAGTGTTACATCAATTAATTGATTTAAATTGAAAACATTTGTAAAAAAAAAAAAAAATCGGTTATACTCTAATTATAAATGATCAAATCAGTTAAAAACATAAATGGAAATAAATAATACAATCAGTTTAGCTTCACAACAGAACACCACAGTTACACATTTTATTCAAACAGTTATTACTTACTAGGTTTTTTTTTTTTTAACAAAGCAATAAAGGCAATGAAGGTGTTTTGGGGATTTCAAGTCCAAGAAGCTTTATTATCATTTCAGCCACATAGAGCTGACGCAGTATGTAGTGAAACGAAACAACGTTTCTCCAGGACCAGGTGCTACATAAACATACAACAAAGATAAAAAAAAAAAAACTACACCAACACGGAGCCCCGACCAGGGTTTTTGTCCTAGCCACATAAAGTCCAGACAGTGTAAAGACAAGATGAGATGGAATAAAAAAATTAAATGATGTACAGAGCAGCGGCGGTTGAGGGGAGTGCAAATAGAATATAGGCCTAGATATCAATATAAACATAGCAGCGTAATGAAATAATAACAGGGTTGAGGAAGTGCAATAAGTAGCGAACAGTGTAAGGTGTGTGGGTGTGTCCACACAGGTGAAAGAGAGAGAGTGTGTATGTGTGTCTGTGTGAGGGGGACAGAGAGTTTTGTACAGTTCTGGGTGTGTGTGTGTGTGTGTGTGTGTGTGTGAGAGAGAGAGAGAGGGTTGTGTTTTATTTTATTTTTTTTGTTGTTGTTGTTTTTGGTTTGTGTAATTCAGTGCTGGGTGTTGAGGAGCCTGATGGCTTGAGGAAAGAAACTTACTCAGTCTGGTCGTGAGGCCCGAATGCTCCGGTATGTGTGGGGTCGCCCACGATGCTGATAGCTTTGTGGATGCAGCGTGTGATATAAAAGGCAGTTAAGTGTTAGTTTTCCACCAAAAATAAGTTCACAGGTTACTCCATGTTTCCTTCATGAGTTATAATAGTTCTAATTAAAATATTATAAGTGTACTGTAACTTTGAAGGTGTGTTCACTTCTTGTATTTAAAAATGTAGTATAATTTCATTTAATTCAATAAATATAAAACCGCTTTCTTTTTTAAATAAAAAAAAGTCGTTTTCTTATTTACTTTATTTTTGTCTCCATCTAGTGGCTGAAAAATGTATCAGTGTATTTGAGGTTGAACTGTAAAACGCTTTACCGCCATCTAGTGGCCAAAACGTGCTGTGCACCTCTTACCTGTCAAGAGAACATCCTTTAAAATAAAAGCAGCTTAAAAGTTGAGTCCTGTGGGTTTGAAATGTGTGAAATTAGGTCATTAGAGTTTTTATGTATTTGGAAAAGCAACATTTTTGCTCTATTGGTTTGTTTTTATTTTTATTTGATGAAACGTTAAAATGAAATGAAACCCAAACTAATAATAAACGCTCGAGTGCGTAATCTGTCTGTTTCTTTTAACTCATGCCAGTTCTTTTCATACAGGAAGTGATAAGTAATAACTCTGCACACAGGGTCACCAGTGTAATACAGAAAGTAGCGAAAAGTCACCATATGGACAAGACGGCACCAGCTTTCATATGAACTCATGGTGCTGTGTTTGGTTCTTTCATGTGTGCCTTCGGACTCTTGTTGATCTGTGTGAATGGAAGTGCTATGGTTTGTATTTGTGCTGAGTTTTATTTTATTCTGAAGTTTACTAGTTAATATCTGATGTGTTAGTTTAATATCTGTATACTGTTATTATTACCATTAACGTGCCTTGTACACACCGGGGCGTTCATATGGTATTATTGAGATTTCACGTTCTCGTGAGAGTCAAACAGCAGCTTTTTAAACAGTGCAAACTGTCAGACACACTTTCGCAGATTGGACCTTTGAAACCGTAAATAAAAACCACCTGATAATGAAGATGTGTACATGTTGATGTGTAACAGGGGAGTTTGGAAGGGTTTTATTTAGTTGCACTTTAAGAGGCGGGTTGTGATTGGAGTGTTGAATGGATCGGGCGGTTTCATGTTGAATGATAATTTTAGATCTTATAATTTCAGTTTCTCGAAGCTGGTTGGAAATGAATGAGGGATAATTTCACTTAAATGTGGAATTAAAATGGTTTGTTATTTTGGTGACAGATTTATTTATTTATCTGTTTTTGTCTTTCTGGATTTATTTACAGTTTAAAAACTTCTCTGTTTTATATACTGAGTTCTCTACTTCAGAATCGATCTCAGAATCCAGTGATTTAATCGCCCTGCTGGAAGGTATTTATGTATGTATGTCTGTATTTATTGATTGATGTGTTTATTTATTTCCAGTGTGATCCCAGGAACACAGAAAGTCTGGTTGAGGACGTGGGGCTGCTCACATAACAGCTCAGATGGAGAGTACATGGCCGGACAACTGGCTGCAAGCGGCTACAAGATAACAGGTAACACACACACACACACACACACACTCCTTAGTAACCTTCAGGATCAGAGCAAGACTCCGTGACTCTCAGTAATGACTCGCGGGTTATGAACGTATGTACTTTATTTCTGAATGTAATTAAAGTCTGTGTATTTTTAATCTCAGCCACTAGATGGCAGTAAAACCCCTCAAACAGTTTCTTTCCTCTGCATGTTCCGAATGAAGGGTTCCCTGGGAGTGGGGTTTAAGGTTCCTGATTTGGTAGGTTTTAATAAAGGATAGATCTTTATTAATCTAAAGGTTCCTGGAGGAACTTTCTGAAGCTCTTCTCTGGATCTGATGCTGGGAGTGTGAGTTGTGGGTCTCAGAGTAGCCCGTGTTGGCGGATCAGAGTCAAGTCTGGGTGCTGGAGTCCAAATAAGCAGATCTTGAGGTCAGAGTCACCGGGTCGCGGGATCCGGTTCATTACTTTTGGGTGTTGGTCAGGATTTAGAGTAAGTGGGTCTGAGTGGCACCACAAGGTCCCTCCAGGGTGATGCCTCCATTAATTCCATGTCTGAAAGGGTCCGCAGTGTCAGACCTGGTCTTGTGGCCCCCATCTTTGAGGTTGTGCAGCCCAGAGGAACAAAAGGAACAACGTGTGTTTGAGCAACTGTGTGTGTGTGTGTGTGTGTGTGTGTGTGTGTGTGTGTGTGTGTGTGGGATATCTGCACTTTCCCAGTCTGTGAGGGATCTGTCCTGCTTCTCTCCGGGATTGTGACTCCACAGTTGGGATGATCATGATCAGGGATTAACCCGTCTTTAAAGGTTTGGGTTCAGAAGTTCTTCTTTTCGAGTGGCATGGTTCTGAGTGGCAATGCGTAATAGTAGAAGTTGTTTAGTAGGATGTTGACAGGAAGTAGAAAGTGAGATGAGGAAACTGAGCAGGTTCTGTGGATGGCGTGAGGTCTGTAGGGAACTCATTTCTTAAGAATGGGAAGTAGAAGTAGGTCTAAAGTCTACAGTGTTGACTGGACTTGTTCGGGGTGTTTGCTTCAGGCACTCAACGCTACGCAGCCTCAGACCTTCAGCTCAGTCCTGAAGCGCTATGAGGGCATCGTCTCCCCCTGCTGGACAGAATCCAGGCTGCACTAATAAATATGAACAGAATGATGTTTTTTTCGGTTTGTTTGTGGTTTTGAGAAGGAGAATTTTGTCGAAATGCACTTGGGGCGACCTCGGTGCTGGGTGTTAGTGGTTAGAGATCCTGGGTGAGCTATTTTCATGTGACCTCCAGAAGACACTCTGGTCCCCTCTCGGCGCGGGTCTGCGTGTGATTGGGTTCTCCGCAGGAGTTAACCAGCGGCTCCTCGCCTGCGCCTTTCCGCCGAAAGAGGCACAAGTCCCCTGTTGTGTTTGTACATCTGGTAGCCATCAGTCTCCAAACACATCTTTACTGGAGTTCGCGTGAACGTGAAGTGCAAGTTTTATTGAGCGAGTTCTGGGTACGTTCTCCCGACTCAGCGATTTATCGCATTATCGTTAGTCGTTAACTTCGCCCTCCGAACGCTTTTTATATCGATACGTCAGGAGCCGCCGCTCACCAAAACACGCCTCATAAACACATGGATGGTTTGCACGTTGGGACACAAAGCGTGATGGTGCGCTCGGTTCTCCTCCTGGCCAGCGCGTACACATGACAGTAATTAACTCGAGATATTTTAAGCAGCTTAAAAAGGCTTACAGCTGCGACGAATTATACTCAACCCGCGCCAAGGAGCATTGTGCGTCACTCTGCGCCGTTTCACTCTGTCCTCGGGATACTCGCGGCGCTCTGACCTCGCTTCGAAGAAGTTCAGAGAAAATGAGGCTTAATGGAGAAGCGAATTGCTGATGTGGTTGTTTTCAGAGCAGAGCTTTAGCGCGAGACGGATTTTCTGATGCAGGGTAAAATCCTGATTTTATTTCGGCGTATTTTTTTTATATATTATTCGGCGTATTTTTATTTATATATTATTATTTTATAAGATATTAACTCTGAAATATTCGTTTGATATAAATGGCAGCAGTTTGCTAATAATTACTATTTAAAATTGAGTAAAACTAAAGGTTTTGTACTTTTACTGAACCTCGTCGGAACACTTGCGTTCTAGCTCTCACTTGTCGTAAACGTTTTGTCGTTATTGTTAACTGAGAAAACGCAGAAACGTAAACTCCTTCAGATATGCCTGTTAAAAATGACTGAAACTGGAGACTCCTTCCTTCGACTTATTTCTCAATAATAAATAGATTTACACACTGCCTGAGGGCGGAGCTCTCGATGGATATCTCTACTCACGGCTCCTATAATATAGTGAACTTTATCCCTGGAGTCTGTCCGTCCGTCCGTCCCCATGTTTCCCAGTTGCAGTCTGGAGTGAAGGAAGGAAAGGTTAACGCTTTCACTCACTGATTTCCTCCTTCGTTTCTATCACCTGTCTGGAAAGTTATTCACATTATCCGTACAACATGTTCATGTTCCGTGCTCCCGTTCACATTTGGTGTTGTTTCGCTTGGTGGGAATGTTTGTTATTCTGCACGTGCATCAACTCGGGCATCAGGCACGGACACAGGACGGGTGTTCTGAAAGATGGTAGGCTTGTGGACATGTTCAAGAGGTGGAAGTGCGCAGAGTTTAATGAGGGTTAACAAAGTTGTTCTCGAGAGATATTGCCTGGAAAGGGTCGGGTGTGGAAAAAATAAAGGAGAAAGTGTTGCCTGTGATGCTTCCTAGAGTGCTTTCCTATTGTGGAGGCGTTTATAAATATGAAATATATATTCGTAGCTTCGCTCTGATTGGATGGTGTTTTGAAGCGAGGACGCTGTAAGCCACACCCACATCATTGTTTTGCATCAGTTTTCTCGTTGCTGTTTTACGATGACATCTACATACCGGTGTTTATGATGAACGGATTTTCCTAGAGCTGTATTCATGTAATGTTTATATATGTACCCTGGGTTTCTGATTACATAGCCAACAATGGCTAAACTAGCTCGAGGCTAATCCAGACTAGCGACTGCTAACCTGAAGCAAGCAGTGAAAAACAAACTCAATTGGGTTTAATGATAGTACTGTCGATTTCTCCATTTCATGACCAGTCAACACTCTGAGATAGCATTAGCCACCAGCTAATGTTAGCCTTCCTCCCCTGATGCTAAGTTTAAATATTAGCCGGAGCGTGATGTACGTGTTCTGTTCAGCTCTGTGATTTAGCCGCCCTGCGCTGAGGTGAGTTCCTGTGTGGGTCCATTTTCTCTCATTGGAATATCTGACGGCGCTTTTTAGGTTCCCGGCCCTGGGGAGGGGGTTTCTACGTGGAGTTTGAAGCATGTTCTCCCTGTGCTTGCGTGGGTTTCCTCCGGGTACTCCGGTTTCCTCCCACAGTCCAAAGACATGCACGTTTGGCGAACTGGTGGTTCCAAGTTGACCACAGGCATGAGAGTGAGTCGTCAGTGTGTACCCCGCCAGTGTCGGCTGAGATGGGACTGCAGGTCGACTCCGGGTGGGAATATGTTAATGAGGAGGCGGTACCGTAAGAAAGGAGAGGAGGTTCTATGTATGAAGTGTGAGCTTTTCTCACGGGCGTGGTCCTGGTGTTTATATGAGGAGTATCGGATAAAGGAACGAATAAAGTTTATTATTTATATTTAAAGATCACAGATAATAGTTTTTATTATTACATCATGGCACCACACTGCACAATTTCTTCTTTTCCGTGTGTGTGTGTGTGTGTGTGTGTGTGTGTGTGTGTGTGTGCGTGCATGAGAGACAGAATTTCCCTTTCACCCGTCTGCAGTTGAACTCTCACATACTCTTTAAATCTCTCTCTCACTCTCTCTGTCTGTAAATCGTTGTTTGTTGTCACACAGGAAGTGTGTGGTACGTAGGCTAATTGTGCTAGCGCTGTTTGTTTCCTTTCTTGTCAGTTGTGGGAGAGTAGCTGTAATTATTCAGGAAACGTGTCGATGTGGTTTCAGCTGACTCTGAGCAAGCGCTTTCCTTCCCACCGTAGGTCTGAGAAACAAACACCTTTACTGAGACGAAAAGGGGGCGGGGCTTACGGGTCACACGTCTGAGGGATCAGATTCATGACAGTGTTTTTAAATACGTTTGATATTTGGGGGAAAATCCATCCAGTGATGCTGAAATCTGGAAAAAGGAAAGTGCTGAGATTGGAATACGATCACCAAACATCTCTATCTGTGTTTTACCCTTTAATTTAAAATCGAATGAAGGCCAACGGTGGCTCAGGGGGTACGACTCGGGGTTCTGATCAGTAGGGCAGTGGTTCAGGCCCCAGTACCGCCAATCTGCCTCGGCTGGGCCCTGGAGCAAGGCCCCTAATCCACTACCTCAGTTACGTAAATGATCTGAATAAGGGTGTCGACCTTCAAATGCTGTAACTGTGTTATAAAAATCCAAAAGATTTTTCCACATATTTTAATATATAAACAATCAAGAAACAGCGTTTACAGATTAAAAAAAAAGTGTTTATTTTAATAATGAACTCATTCAGATGAATTATTTCTATTTTATTTTAAACTGTTATTTTACCATATTAATTCACATTATTTTTAATTTTAATCATTTATTTATTCAAGTTTAATAGTTTTTAAAATTTGTTGTAGACAGAATTGAGACTGATTTACGTTCTGAACGAACCTTATAATTACATCTGAGATCGTTTGTTCACATGGCCCCGCCCCTTATTTAAAGTAATATGGAGTATTGTTTTAAATAAGGGGCGGGGCCATGTGAACAAAGATCACATCATGTGATTTCTTAATATGTTTTGACTTACACACTGTGTGTGTGATGTTCAGCTGGTGAAATAGAAGTGCTGTGAAAAATAAACAATTTAAAAACGATAAAAATATTTTACAGCTAAAAAGTAAAACAAACAAAAATTTACTTAATTTGTAAATTTAATACGTTTTAATCAATAGAATTTGCTTTATTAAATCATGACTTTAAAAATATATTTCATCATCTTGGTATCATCCAGCCTGACTGTTTAAACTCTGGAATTCTGGGAGTTATTGATGACCTTGTGCAGGCGAGGAGGCGTCTTTTCTTTTCTTTTTTTTGTGTTAATTTAAAGAATAATTGCCTGTGTTGCTGTTTCTCCTCTTATGGGAGAGATGCAGAGCAGAAATGACTTATTACAGCTGTTATTTCTGCTCCAGCATTTTCGCCTCAGGCCTCGCGAGTCTCTAACGGAGTCTCTAATTGTCTCATTAACTATGTATTACTCTAATCCCGCCCCATGACTCGGGGACTGGAGGGGTAGTACACCTGTTATTATCCTACTTATACCTGTTATTACAGGGCTTTGTATTAGGAGGCACTCCTTTATACAGCCGTGCTGTTGAGTTCTGATTGGCTGAAAGGATTGATTTAATGTTTCTGAATGTGTGAATCACAGGTTTGTGTTAACGTGTTGTATTGCTGTATGTTAGCGTTTCTATAGTAACAGCTCACCCAGTGTAGAAGATCATCAGTGATGTGCTGAAGGGTTTGCAGGTGTTTAGGGAAGGAGTCTCCAGTTTCAGAGGTTACGTGATTACGTGCAAAAAAGATATCCGGAAGTAAACTCCAGCTGACTGACTGAACCCCTGAAGCGTGACGGTGTCCTGAATCTCTGAGTCGGGGTTTATTTTGCGATAATGACCGACTTGCTGCTTGTTATCCTTCTTATTAAATGAGTTTTTGCTAAAGGAATCAATCGTCTGGCACAAAGTATTGATTTAAAAACAACGTGTTTTGCTTGACTAGAAGCACTCGAAGGGCGCAAACCTGCGCCAAGCCAAAATAAAACAAAGAACACAGCTCGCCATGCTGGGCCGCTGTAATACCAAACTTTCCAACCATCTCACAATGTTAAAGGATCCGGAACATCTCCAAAATATAACCGAGCCTTCTTTAGGCCGTCCTCCACCCCCTCCAAAATTCACCCAAAATTCTGTTTATAACACTGTAGATGAAAACCTAACCTTCTGGGTGGAGCTAACAGTGCTGTATTATAGCGAAGTAACAGACCCCTGTACGCCGTGATTGGCCAATCAGAATTGAGTATTCAAATGAATTGTGTAATAAAAACAGATAAAATATTATCACCATCAGTGTTTCTCAGCACAACACAATGGGCGATGTTTATTTATTGATTGATTGATTGATTGATTGTAAACGCTGTGCTCTCAGACCCTGAATTAAAGCCGGGGGGTGTTTTGTTTTTCATGGCGTTCGCTTTTACGGCAGATGCAAGCGTCTGAAAAAGTGGGCCGAGCAGACGTTTATAAGAGTTGAACAATTCACGTTGGATCTGATGAAGCCAATCTTCCAGATTATAACCTCCGCCGTTTGTAGACGGCTCCGTGACATGGATGAGTGAGAAGCGTGAAAATCGTGAGCGGGCTGTAATTTTACCCATCATCAGAGCTATAACGGTCGCAGTCGGGATTGGAGAGAGGTCAAGAGAAGACGAGGAGTGTTTTATCGACCCGTAGGGGGCAGTGTTTATCCGTCAGACGGCTGGATTTTCACCGAGCCTGAGCTGCATGACGTCAGATTAAATCAAGGCAGAAAAGGAGAAGAATAAGAGAACAGTCTGGAACCACGTGTTGCCTTTTTGGTCGAGGGACAATTTTTATCGTAGGTTGATACGTTTAGAGTCATTTTTACCGTCGTTTCATCAACATATAAACCTTCAGACCTGCTTTTGGAAAAATGCAGATAGAAAGCAGGGTCGGGTTTGTCTCTGTTCATTATTTATCATCATGATGTTCTAAAGGGTTAAGAGCTTGATTTGGTGATTAAAGCCCAAATCCATTGAAATGGCTCCCTTTCAAGAACATGACATCATCGCTTGTGGTAATTAGGTCACTTTTAGCCAAGCCCACGTGCAGTTCATTGAGTTGTACAGTAATGTAATGTGCACCATTTTTAATCTCCGCCCTTAGATGGCACTGTTGCTCAACGCAGAGGCGTTTGAAAACGGTGCCAGACGTTAAAAGAGAAAAGTGTCTCTGTTTCCCTTCCTCCCAGACACGGAGAGACACACTGCAGACATGATTTACATAAAACGGATAGTATTGCCTGTAAACATTAACTGCCAACGGTTGCTACATCCTCGTTCCAAAGAGAGCAGGGAGACGGTTCCAGGAAGCACGTCCTTGTGTATTAGGACTTTGGAGGAGTGTCCAGGTTGTGCATCAGTGAAAGATAACAGGAGTCGAATGAAGGTAGTTTTTGGAATATAATCTGCTGGGATCGTTCTTCCTCCCCAGCGTTTCGGTTTTATAGCGTTTTATCCACGTGTCCATGTAAAACTACTCACCGAAGGTCTGCGCTACACCTTACCCATTCATGAAAATGCCAGCTCTCGTAGGGTTGCGATTGGCTGAGCGTCATCGACGCTGCTGTACTCGTCTCTCCGAGGCCACCAATCAGGAAAGCCCCAGTTTAGAAGCACAGCGTTATGCTTGTGCTCGCCGAATCGCCCGACACAGCTCTCGCTCCTCAGGAGCAGCTTCATGCAAACCAGTGAGACTTTACACCCCCCCCCCCAAAACCAGACCACGAGGATGGAGAGAGAGAAGAAGGGAATAATGATAGAGTGGCTTGGAAACGGAGGATACTGGAAAGGGGTGCGCTGCGAGTACGAGCTGTTCCGTGGTAGAGGAGATGAGCTCCTGGCGAAGTGAAGACAGCAAGAAGGACGACGTTGTTTTTCGACGGGTGGATGCGGCGAGCGCACGGTTTCCGTCTCGCGCCCCGTAGATCGCGTTCGATGACCTATTTGGGACTCTGGAAACTCTGTGCTTGTGCGCTTCCCTGTGTAGGGAATTAAACGCCTCGTTAAGAACAAACCCTAAACACCATCTGCTGTTATTTTATCTGAAGGCACACAGGACGGCAGTTTCATAGAATTAATTATTTAATCGTATAATGTATTTATAATTCATCACAGAATGCGTCGTCCTTTCTTTAGCCGTACTTTCCGTTAAAACGCCGACGTGGCGGGGTGGGGGCCGGTATCCGAAAGGTGATTTACACCGGAAAGCTGAACTTCAAAGATTCTTTCGAACCTTTTTGTGTGTCGGACTTGAGCGTTGCTGTTTGTTGATCACCATCAAGACACAAAGTTATTGGAACCCACCACAAGCACTGCACGTTCCCTCCAGGTGACCTGCTCCAAATGATCATACCGTCTCCTCTTTCATTTGGTTTGTCCTTCACTTCCACATCAAGCTAATTAATCAAATCAGGACCTGTAGGCACTTCAGTCTGATGTCAAACCCGTTGCGTTCCTGAAGAACGTGTCCTTATCAGGCACTACTTATTTAGAATAAAGTCCTTCTGATGGTCCCCCTTGACCTGCTGTTAAAATATCAAGGCTGCAGGACTTGGGTTAACTGGCTATTACTCCGTAAACGAGAGTGCCTTTGAATTAAGGCTCGGCGCAGAGTGGCCTCCTTGCCCATGCTTAATAAATGTTCTGCCTGAGGTAAACACTTATCTGGTTCTCAGATGCCCTTCCTCAAGGGCTACAGTGGTCTTGGGCAACGATTGGAAACTTGATAACTGCTGAGCCCCAAGGGTTGCTTGTCTAACCCTAGGTGTTGATAAACACCCCACCCCTCTCACGTTTGGTGATTTTTTTTTCCATCCTTGGCGATGACCGAAATGCACCTTCAACTCCATTCCATCACAAACATCTCAGAGCGCCAATCTCTGCCTCGCAGCCCCGTTTCGTATATAATGCTACTCCGACCCACTGAGGTCATCATCTGATGAGTCCAGCCAACAGTACCGCCTCGCACTCCTCCTCCTCCACCCGCATTTCAACCCAGACCCCATAAACCCAAACCCGTCTCCAATCACATTTCCACCAGGGGAGCCATCATCTTCTATCACAGAGGTGGCCTGATAATAGAAAGAGTAGACTTGGGATTGACCGAAAGGAATAGATCAGCTTCTGGTCACAATCAGGAACAGGCAGCAATCTCTACACCGCCTCCTCCATCGTCGCCTTCTCCACCCCTCCTCACCCCCGCGCACACAGTCATTTTCCCAGGAGCGGACTGTAGTGGAATGATGCGATGGCCTTTCACCCAGGCTTAATAACTCCTGAATCCCTGCTTTGAAGAATGTGGTGCTGGAGGTTGGCTTCTATCGGTTTATAGCCCTGGATGGTGTGATTGTGTGGTAGACCGCGTGGAGGATCACGGCTACAGCTCAACTTTGCTCCACAACCTTCACTGGAATGAGGAGAAGGTGTGATGGACGTTGATTTCTCCCTCGTCCCTCATCATATCAAGCACCTTCCACACGAGGACGGTGATAAAATATATCGGGGTCCTTCAAGCAAAGATCTTTAGTGCAAGTGACTTTATGACCTTTAGTTCTTGATCAGATTTCACTCTTTTATTCTTACACAATTGTAATTTATCCATCTTACACTTTAGGCTTGACTTCTTCTGACTGATAGTAATGGTGTGTGATGTTCATTCCATCTTCAGACTTCTTTCCATTCACACAAGAAGTGAAGCCGCTGTCGTAAAGGGAAGAGAATTTGAGTTGTGCAGAGAACATGTAGATAAAGGAAGGGAACAGAAGGTGTTGTGTTCTGTGAGAATGAACAGGTACCTGCATTCGCCATCAGATTAGCGATCAGTTTAGAATCAGCAGATCAGCTAGTTACCGGCCGAAAGATTCCCGCCTGAAGTTCTCCTGTTAACCAGGTGTGAACGGCACATTAGAGAAGATTAGAAGGTTAATGTTGTGATGTGTGTTCAAGTGGGGAAAAAAGGAACAATTTAAAGTTTAAAAATGTTTTTTTCAAATAAAATTTGAAAGTGTCATTTATAATCTTATATGAAATGTTTTGTGTATGAAGAATTTTGAGAGAGGCAATTTTTTTCTTCCTATAAAATCAGTAAGTTGTTTTTCTAAACAGGTTTAAGCTGCAACGAACATCAGATTAAAATGAAATTTTTTACATTGGAGACGAGTCAGAATTTTGAGAAGTCACAATATTTTTTATCTGTGTACGTGTGTGTGTGTGTGTGTGTGTGTGTGTGTGTGTGTGAGTGAGTGAGTAGAGAGAGAGAGAGAGATTTGATTAAATCAAGGTTTACCTAAAAATGTGTCAGAATCTAGAAATTTTTGAAATAAGCAAAAAAAAAAAAAAAAAAAAAAAATAAAGAAAGGGTAACGGTAAAATCTTATCAAAAGTTTGGCATGTTTATTTTTAAAAAAAGAATTGGGAAATTGTAAAGTTTTTTTTAAGGTTAAAGGGTGTGAAAGTGATGGTATCAGAAGTTTGTTATATGTAAATGAGACGTTTTTGGGATCAGAGCGATCACCGGATCTTCTTACATTACTGTTGTCATCCTTACTTTTCTTCCTCGACTCCTCGTCAACCAGTTAACGTATTTCAAGCAGATTTTCACAAAGTCTTATTTACATCGTACTACTGTCCTCCTCAGATGTTTTATTTCCCATTTTGAAACATGGACTCTTGAGAACATAACGCTCCGGGGCACCTCCTCTTTAATTCTGGTATTAAGTAATAATAGGCGGAGCCAGTGGTGTAGTGGTTAGGGTGTTGGGCTCAGGACAGAGAAGCCATGGGTTTGAATCCCAGTTAGACCCCCACTGTGCTAAGACCCCTGGGCAAGGTCTTCACCACAAGTGTACCTGTGTCCACCCAGCAGTGTAAATGGGTACCAGTAGAAATCCGGGAGAAATCGAGCTCCCTGTCACTTTACTCTACAAAAACCCATATAAGATCTTACTCTGATGAGCCGCTAGGCTCGGGGGTAAAAAGCCCAACCATAATAATTACGAGTTTGCAGTGCTGGTGTTGAGTCTTAGCTGAAAGACGCGTAAATTAAAATTTTTTCGTAATTTTTTAAATTAAAAAAAAAAAAAAAAGTCTTTTAAAGTCAGAATTTTCAGTAGATCAAATGGAAACCTGGAAGAAAAAAAAAACTAAGATGAAACGAGATTCTAATGTATTTTCTAACATCATGTCCTGCTTTTTCATAAACTTGGTAGTTTTTGTTCATTTAGTGTAAAACATTTTGCACGAAGAGCCGAATGTGAGCTGAAAGTTCCCCTGAAAATGAAGGACACTCTTCTATTGTGTCCTCTCCATCTCTCACAGAACAACCTGCTCTGTGTTTTTGCTTATCCTTTTTAATGACCGCTTTATCGCGGCCACCTGCCGGAGCCGAGTGTGGTGGAGGGGCTGACCCGAGAGGACCGGGCTGGAAGCGGATTAATTCTGCATGCCTGGGTCCCCGGTGTGCTCGGGTGTCACGCGTGCGAGTCGCACTGTATACATACAAATGAAAGGGTCAAAGAGACTGAAGTGCTTTTGAAAGCCAGACGGCTCGGGGGGTGGGGGGTTTGGGGGGTGTTGTAGCAATTTGCATGCAGCGTCTACTTTCTGGTGTAGCAAAGCAGAAAGGTCCGAGTGGAAGCAAATGAGAAGCCGCTGACCTTTCCGTGTTGTGGAAATGGTGTATAATTGCGCCGACACGTTTTGCATCAATAAGCTGTGGTGGTCTTTCGATTAATCTGTCTACTCGTTTAAAAGGGACTGGCTTCGACAGGAGAGGTCCTTTTTGTTTTTGACACGCGGGGCCCTGGTGCGACATGACTTCCTCGTGGATTTGTCGGTTTGTGACTGGCGTGGGGATGTGATGCATGCTGAAGTTAACCGAGTTAATATCGGGTTTTGGATTTGAAGAAATCTATAGTCCTGTATTGATTGGGCGTTCGTGGCTTGGCTGATGTTCGACTGCTGAAAGCCGGAGTGTCCTTGAGCAGATGCTGGTTATAATAGCCCCGGCTTGGGGCATTAATATCTCATGCAGTTTATGTTGTCAGCATTAGAACGTGGTACAAATCCCTGAACACTGACTCTGTGGGATCCGGGAAAAACACACATTCAGAATTTTTTTATTTTTTATTTTTTTTTTTTCCTCCCCCCCTCCTCAGTGACCTAGCAGCATGGCCTCATTCACAACCTGAACTCATGACCTCGGTTAAATGACCAACAATCAAAAAAGTGTTGGGCGACGGGCTGCTAGCTCATGCTAACCTACCCAGGATGTACCCCACCTCTCACCTCTCCAGCTTGCCCTGTGAACCGGACTGATTAGCACTATAGATAATGGACGGGTATACGCTGCTGAGGCCGCGTTAGACCAGAGCCGCTTATTAGCTGTGGATTGTTATTATTTCTTGTTTTAGAAACTTTATTAATCCCACAACGGGGAATTACTCACATAATAAGAACAGCGAGTTATTAAGGGATTAACGGCTGCGTTTTTTTTTTTTCTTTTTCTTTTTTTTAAACTACCCCCGAGCCAATTTACAGCTAAACATAAACTGCTACTGTACACTTCTAATTTATTATCGTTAAGACGAGGACGCTCATGTGAAGTAAGGACTTGCATAATTGGTGGTATTATTTTTGGGTAACTAGCTGGGTTTTTTTTTTCCTAAAAAAAGCTGAACGGCTAAAGCTAATGATTTTACCTTTATTCTTACTTACAGCCTTATAAGCATATACATTACACCAGATTCATGTTTATTATTTTATAATTTGCATAATTTAAAAATGCTGTTCCTGACTAGGAAAAGTTATTAGCATATTGATTTACATTTCTTTAATCTTATTGAATATTTATATGTATATACTTACAACGCACTTCTTTTGCTTTTAAATAATTATATCTGTTGATGTTGCTTTTAAGTAAAATGACCTACTTTGCTGAAACATCCTAAATTTTTTCTTTTTTAGAAAATGTGCTATGTTGTCATGTATCGTTATCGTGGTAGTGAATAATTATATCACGATATGGTCGTATCGCACAGCCCTTGTTGCTGTTTGACGGATATAACGTGGCTTTTTTTGGGTTTTCCCGCCTTCCCGAACGTTGCGTGCAGAGCAAGTGCTGCTGTGTTTAGCTCCATAGCGTCACCGTTGCACCTAGTGGTTAAAAATAGGAACTACACCAGGAGCCATGAGGTGCTCCTTGGTGCAGAGGTCACGTACCCCCATACTCCCGCTGTAAACAGTTCGTGTGCTGGAAGATCAAACGGGAAGGTTAATAACAGGGTTGCCAAATAAAGCCGTTTTGTTTGGAATATAAAATTCTGTAAGTTTTCTTGCTTTCCTGTTGATTGATGCTGACTCTGGCTTGATGTTTAGCCTCAAGTCAAGTCCGTTTTAATGTTGTGTTTGCAGACGACTACGGTACAATTTGCTAAGGTAGCATGTTTGTAGTGGAAATATATTCAGGATAACAAACAAGGACTGCATACAAAACAAACCAGTTAGACTGCAGTGTGGGAAAGGGTAGTACAAATCCAATAAATACACCAGTTTGCAGAGTGGCCTGTTTAGGATGCTGGCGATGTGAAGGAAGACGTTGTCCTTGACCTGGGAGGTAAGCTCTGTGATGTGCAGGACACGAGAGACATGGCAGAGCAGGACGTGAGCCGGGTGAAGGAGTGATAGACTGAGCTTTCGTCCTACATAAAAAGCCTTTAGCGTGTAGCCCCAGCTGCAGAGAGAGAGAGAGAGAGAGTAAATACCCTTAACAACTAACCGGATTATCCATCACCATCAGGGTTGTCCCTGCATCCTGATGGCTTCTGACATTGCGCGGTCATGCACCGTCACTCTGGAAGCGTCTTGGCGATGGTGTGCATCAGTAATGAAGCACAGGGAAATTTAGCCCCATTCCAGCTGTCCTCGAAGTGTCAGTGTCCAGGACTTGCTCAATTATTCAAGCTATGGTAACGGGAAGATTCGGCGGCTGTGCTGGACGCGATCAGCATGGGCTACAACTACTAGTACGACTTGCTTGCATCGATTCTTGGGATCCCTTTGAGATTCCACCGTCTAGAACATTTGTAAACTGGGCACTTACTGTCTGAACCCATGTCTTGCACATGGAAGTGTTTTCTCTTTTCCAACACACCCGCTTTATGTCAGGAAGCCATGCTAATTCACAGATTAGCATGATCGTGTTAGCAGGACTAGGTTTATATGGGTTTGTCTTGACTGGTTTCCATTGAAAACCCTGAAACGTACGTTCTGTACATATTGTACCGTTATGTAATCCATGTCCTGCAGGTTGTTCTCCCTGGTAAAGTATTTATGATGAATTTTTGGATTCTTGGCTGGCATGGATATCATCACATTAAGATTTTCTATAAGTGGAAAAATGGCTCTGAGATTTTTTCCCATGTAGATCGTTTTCTTTTTTGGAGGCGATATATATTTGGCTAATCCTTGTTTTTGGTGTCCAGCCAAACTTCTGCTTTTCCACCCTACCTGCTCTGAACCTGTCAAGAACCTTTCAATGTCCTTCCTGATCATCAAGCTCCGCTTTCCAGTGGATGACCTCAGTGTCCCAAGTGAGCGGATAATCTGAAAGCACTGCCTTCAGCGGGCTTTTACTCCGTCTCTTCATTCTGATGTTCAAGGAATATCACATGATTAAAGAATTCTGCAACTCCGAGCCGAAATCGACCGCCTTATCTTATAATCTGGCGACGACAGGCCGGTTCAGGCCAGATTTTATTCGGGTCTCTTGCAGTGAGACGGACAGTAATTTTGAAAGAAAGCTGAAGTCGTGACTTGCTTTTGGTCGACTCTTGTTCTGGGTTTGGTGAGGTTCCTGGAATGGGCCATGATCGGATAGCTTACCAGTCTATTTGATTCGGAGTGAAATATCGATGTTGATTTCAAAGAGGAGTGTGTACCCTGGATCGGTCTTTATAACATCCCTCTCTCTCTTTGAGCAAGGATCTCTCCAGGCCAGGCTATAGGTGAAGCTATAGCGATGTGTTTTCCATGTCCTGGTCAGGTTTCGTCCCTTCATAATGCGATTACCGGCGGTTTTTCATTTCCTAACTCCCGGCGGCCAACTCGTTCAGTTGTGAGAGCTGTATCTGCCTTGCCGGGGTTATTCCTGGACAATTAGCGAAGGAGATCTCGTCTCTGCTCTTGTGCGCTGAGGTATGATGTCACCGTTGGCCATCTGCTCGTCTCAGGGGCCCGAGAGATTGAAAGATAAGCACGAGTGAACATGGATGCAGGGCAGCGAGGACTGTCTGGCAGCTTTTTGGCTCGAACGGGTGAGTGCATAGTGACTTCCTCGAAAACGAGGAATAGTGAGGCAACCTGCTGAGATCGAAGCCACATTACATTACCCATCAGCCTACTGGTGCATGCAAGACCGGCTGCGCTGCTATTACCGGACTCCCACAGGATTGTGAAACTGCAGCAGTATGGACAGTCTGAAGAAGTTCTCTAAAATAAACCCTGATGTCTGGGGTTCTAAAGTCGTGTTCTCACTGATGACTAGGAGGACGTCAACGGGAGGCGAGTGGGCCGCCATGCAAGCGTCGAAAGTGGGGGGATAATCATGGGATTTTCCACGACAGGAGATTTCAGAGCTCAGACACTTGATGTGCTGCTCCCACCAGCCTGGCTTTCCCCTTAATACTCATGGAAATACTCTTTTGGGAAATGATACTGAACGATACTCTTGAAGCTGCTTCAGGATCTGATGATGCGATGGAGTGTAGCGTTGATGTTTAGTGGGGACGGGTTTGAAAGGTTATGGGTGATGCGCAAGGTTCCTTCCCGCTTGCTAAATTATTTACACACCAGGTTATGTGTATTGTTTTAAGATCACAGTAGAAGATTGAATCCCTTCTGGGGGTTGATATCTGTCAGGCTCCAACGCTTGATGATGGACGAATGGGCAACCTGCGGAGTCAGATGTGCCCCAGTACCAGCACCATGCCGGAAAGGATGAAGCTGATGTTTATCGAGTGATATAACTTATTACTAATTTAAACCAGTGCATCCATCCCAGTCATCTAATTCCTAAACCCTCGACCGAAACCCACCAGTGATTAAACCCCCGACCGAAACCCACCAGTGATTAAACCCCCGACCGAAACCCACCAGTGATTAAACCCCCGACCGAAACCCACCAGTG
>JAQMYF010000001.1:68202773-68230556 GCA_030014195.1 Neosilurus mollespiculum
AACACTCACTCGGGTCCGGGAAATGCTCTCAGCCACTCGTTCGGGTCTGGGAAATACTGTGAAACATTCACTCGGGTTCGTTAAACTCTCTGAAACACACACTCGGGTCCGGGAAACACCCTAAACCGCTCACTCTGGTCCAAACCACCAACCAGTTCAGAGCCGTGAACGAACTCTGGGTCCAGGAAGCCCTACATCTGTGTCAAAGTTCACAGAAAAGACTCAAACAGGAGTGAACAGAAACACTGGCTTTTAATACGAGTCTGTTTAAAAAGGGATAACAGGAGGTTGTGTAGCTCGAGGCTGAGAGTGTGTGTGTGTGTGTGTGTGTGTGTGTGAGAGAGAGAGAGAGAGAGAGAGAGAGAGAGAGAGAGTCCAGTCTGTCTCAGTGACTAATCACTTGTTATACATTAGCAAAACTTTGGCTGTGTCTCCAACCACAACACGTATACATCACATGATGATAACGATAATCCCTCTGCATGCACATCTGTCACACACACACACACACACACACACACACACACGCACACTCTCTCTATCTTTATTTTTATTCGTTTACCAGAAAAAAAAGCACAGAGGAAGAAAAGGAGAAGGGGGGAGAAAGAGAGAGGAAGGAGAGAAGGAGGGGGTCAGAAAAGGAGAGAAGAAATGAAAGAGAGGGATTTTGCTTTCTGTTGGAATGATTTTGATTTCTCTGTACAGTGTCTTCCACTCCACAAATCTGATCTTTGTCCAAGTCATACACACACACACACACACACACACACACACACACACACACACACACACAGACATTTAACAGCCCGTAATCGTCAAAACACAGTTTCTCACTCTGTAAAAACAAGGAGAAAAATCTTAATCAAATAATAGATCACACTTCCATGAGATGTCCAGTGAAGGGGAGTGTTATAGATGTTTTTATTCTTCACACACACACACACACACACACACACACACACTGCAGTGAGTCGTCGTGGTGTGTGAACACAGAGATGTAAGGGAAGAGCGTTATGAGAGAGAAAGAGATCCTGTAAAGAAGCGAAGGCCAGACACTGGAATCTCACACCGTGCCAGCGCCGCCACTTCGGCGTGCGTTCACGTGTAAAAACGTCCTCAGTGCCGTCCTTCTCTCCCACAACCCGGCCGTGAGAAGAGCGGACGATTTGAATATTTTATTGAGAATCTTCACGTACAGATGACATGCAAATTCTCCTCAACGTCCTCCTGGAACCCGGAGAGAACCTCGTCACAAACGGCTCGTGTTGCGCAACAGCAGGGAAACAGGAAGTGGTGCAGGCAGCGGTTAGAGGACAAATCGGGGCAAGCTGAACCGTCACAGAGTAGCGAGGTGATGAAGCACATGGTGGCTGATTCCATCAGGATAAAATCTAATCTTATAATAAGCTCCACTCTACCTGCAGAGTCCTGTGCGAGAGGGCGTGGTCTGGGTGGGGTTCATGTTCTCCCTGTGCTTGTGTGGGTTTCCTCCAGGTACTCAGATTTCCTCCCACCGTCCAAAGACATGAACATTAGGCGAATTGTGTGCTCCAAATTGCCCCTAGGTGCCCTAGGTATGAACGGTTGTGTGTGTGGAACTTGCAGTGGCCAGGTGAGTTGTTCAGGGTGTACCCCGCTTTCACTCAGAGTAGGCTGAGATGGGCTCCACCCTTTTCGTGACCCTGATAGGATTAAGTGATTCAGCAAGAAGATATGATGTAATCCAGTTTATATATGACATGTTGTCATGTATCATTCACATGTATGACAAGAGCACTTTGAAAGTGCAAACCTCCACCAAGCCAAGTAATCCCCAATATGAATCTCACAGTGTTAAAGAATCCTTCAAAAAATTCCAGCATCCAAAATTTGATCCGGATCGTCTCCAAAATTAAACGGAGTCCTCCCTTGGATCGTTCTCTTTCTGAACATGTGTGTTGCCGACAGTGGAGCGGTCGAGTGCCCTCTGGTGGAAAAATTATCCAACAAGCGCAGTCATAACACGGTTTCTGGAGCCGACGCCCACATGAACATCATCACTGTTTCTTTTTTTGCCTCGGCACCAGCGGTAATGAGGACCGGAGGCGTTGTATTTTTGTATTGTCCGTCCAGCCTTGTGCAGATGTCCAGCTGGACCAAATGATGAACTTGGTGAGATATTGGCGCTCATAGGTTAAAGGTCACTGCAGTCTCATCTGTAACATTCTTGTGAATCTCGAGAATGCTTAGAGGGCTCTTCTTGAAACTTTGCATAAAAGTCTGCTCTGAGTAAAGGAGGAAGCGATTCGATTTTGGAGGTCATAGGTCAAGGTCTGTGCGGCCTTCCCTGGGCCATGCTTGTGAACGGGATATCTTGAACACTCCGAGGCATTCTCTTCAAGCTTTTCACAAACGTCCACCTTGACACAAGAGTAGCTTGATTAGATCTTGGGGGTCAAAGGTCAAGGGCACCGTGGCTTTACCGCATGTAAGCGCTAGGCAGTCGTGGTAGTTTAATTGTTTATTAGCCGTTATGGTTAGATGACATTGACATGTCGATCGTCATGTTGTGTTTGTTGTATATACCCCTGTGAATGAGCTGTACATGTAGAAACCACGCTGATTTGTTGCAGACAGAAAATGAATTGACACCAATCCGAGTCCGTGTGAAAAAAACAGAAAGATAACTGTCTCAGTCTCAAGCTGAAAGTCCCTGAAGGCGGACGTGAGCTCAGGTTTTATTTCCAGCTCATCCTGTGAAAGATGATCCCATCTCACACCTGTTCGTAACGTTCTCACCTGAAGGGTAAGTAAGTTCTCGCGCTTTATCTCACCGCGGATGGAGGAGGTGTGTCGGGAATTGGATGATTTACTGTGGAGTGAGGTGCTCCCTCACTCCAGACGAGACCACGTGCCCTTACCCACTTCCCCGATGTGGTCCTCCGTCTCCTCGCACAATGCCCGGCAAACACCTTGCCGGCGTTCCCGATGTCCGCCAGACTCCATCTCATTACCGGAGAAGACTACGGCGGCAGATGGGACGGGGAATATTTCAGAATCTCTCGTTATAAATCATGCATGTATAACAGAGTTCATTTTGGAGTCGGAGGAGAAGGTTGATGCTGAAATCGCGTCCTTTGCTGCTTTGCCAAAGCTTTTGTGTTTCTCCAGATGTTCAGCCGTCATTTTGTTTCGGTCCCTTAACATCAGACATGCGGTGCTTGGAAAGGACATTAATCAGGAAGCAGAGGAGAACCATGATGGAGACGGAGGGATTAAAAAAGAGGGGCTGAGAGAAGGAAAAATGAAGCAAAAGATCTAGGGACAAAGATAGCATGAATGAAAGAAAGATTGGCTTTAAAAACGAATGAAGAAAGTAAAGAACAGAGAAGCAAAAAGAGGAGAAAAAAGTATAAAAAATAAATGAAAGGAGATAGAAGGAAAGAAAGAGAATATAAGACAGAAATCTGAGGAAAAAAGAATGCTGATAAAATAAATAAAAAAATTATAGAAAGAAAAGGTTGGCCTGATAAAAGAAAGGAAAGCTTAAAATTAAAAAGAAAAACAAACCAATAATTTAATCTGATTGAATGAGTGGAAGAAAAAAGATGGAATTAAAATGAAAAATTCAAATTAAAATCAATAATTTCATTAATTACATAATTACATTTAAGAAAGAACTTAGAGGTTTTTCTATTGATACAGTAGTTTATAATTTTTTTGGACGTTTGGAGATGAGACAGGGTGTAAATGAGATGCCGACAGGTTTATAAAGTCGTCTGGGATGCTGCTTAAGCAGGAAAAGATTCATGTCACTGAATGAAGTTGCTGTGAACTCGTAATTGTGATGATGCAGGAATCCAGAGAGTCCTGACACATGCTAATTCACCAGCATGCTCCCCACCCATGTTCCCCGTATCGCCTCTGTGCCCCCACCAGGCACAACCCCGTGTCCGTTCTCGTGGCCAACAGCTGGCTTTTTTATTTAACGCTCGCTCTGTTTACCCTGCAAACTGACAGGAGAACCTTTCATTCAAATCACTCCCTCGCTGAATAAAAGCCTGTCGCCGCTCAGCAAACAAAAAACATAATCACGTGTGTAATGGCTTTGAAATTGCATGTAAATATTTGCTGTGTGTGCGCGCGTTATTGTTGCTCGCCTGCAGTCATTGGCAGGTTTGATGTGCTATTAAAGGCCTGACGGTTGGTCTCTGTTCTGCGCTCATCACGCGGCTAAATCCTGAAATGCTCCCGCACAGCTGTGTGACAGAACATTTAAATCCAGCAGGAGAGCAAAATGAAAGGTTCTTACTCGTGCAGCGCTGCTTCGACATGGCTCATGTGAAAAAGAAACGCCGGGAGTATTTGCATCAGCATTGTGAAAGGACATGCAAATTCACTTATCGGTGTTTATTCAGTACTTTCGCAAAACTTTTCACTCTCACCTCCTTCATTTCTTTCTTCTGTTTCTGGAAACAAAATGGCCGACATGATGATGCGTAAAGCCAATCACAGTAAACCACTTCCTCTTACACCATAGCAGCTTCCCCATGATTATCCACTCGAGTTTATTATGAAAGGACTTTTCGTTCTTTTTATCTGTTTACAGTTCCATATTCGGGTCCACGGAATGAGTTGATGTTCTTTTTTTACGTCATTAAAGGTATAAATAGTCGTTCTCAAAACAAGGGTTCCCGTTTCTCTCTCAAATTTAAAAAAAAAAAAAAAAACTCGCTAATATAGGTGTGGTAGAAAAACGACAATTAGATTTTATAGCGATTTATTTTTATTATTTTTTTTTTAATTCAGGTCAAGGTGTTTTGTGATCGGCTTGTGGATGTTTGGCGAAAAACAAGCGAATCTCTCACATTTCAGTCGCGTTTTGTTTGTTTTTTCTTCTTTCAAACCATTAGCTTTTTTTCACGCATTATTAGCGTGATATGGCGGATGCCAGCAAGTCTCAAACTTTCCACGTGGAAGTCTCCAACTTGTTGATTTTCCTTGCAAACAAAAACGAATAATAATATTCTGTGTCAGAGCCTCGTTTTGCGACGTTCAAGCATGTTTGAATTTTTTTGTGATGTTCACGAACCAGGCGGCCAAATGTGATGCCGCGAATGTCGCAAGACTAATTTGAGAACATTTTGAGAATGAAAGGCGACAGCCTGGAATTGCCATTCGCGCCTGTCACTTTCCTTTCGCACCTCCAGTGTGATCACCCCCTAGTGTTGAATGAGTTTATAAATCACTTCTGCGTGAATAATTTCCCATAATGTCCCAGTGCGTTAAAATGAAGAAAGTTGTTACATAAATTCAATAAACACTTTTTCAGCTTCATATCAGTAAAAACAGGTTTATTCAGGTGGGAAATTACACGAATGGAAATCTGATGGTCATGTGACCATTTTGTGTGCCGCCATTTTTTTGTTGTTGTTGTTGTGAAATCATACAGTACAAGTTTAAGTCACAAAACATCCCGAGTTCTGAGATGAAAGGCTGTTCTGATGAACTTTTCTATGTTGGAGGTTGGGTTTTTCAGAGTTCGTAGCATTATGACGGATTGCAGCATACCGTAGGTTTAACAACCGGAAACATGTATAAATTCTTTTCTTTAGAAAGAATTTTCATTTTCTTTAGGCCTTGAACTTTTGAATTCTTACAGTTAATTCAAGTAGAAATAAAGAACCTTGGCATAGTATGAAGAATTACAATAAACATGCACTGGAGCTGAGGTGAATAACCATTTCAGGGATTTTCTGTGATAATCCACCTTCTTGGTGAAAAATAAGATCTTTATGGTTCATTTTTACATTTTTATTTGACTCAAACATTATCCTTAGTTTGCAGGGTGGATAATCAGCAGTTATTGAATGAGGTGAAGTGTGATATGGAGAATTATTCGGTCGAGGGGTTGAAACCTACCCAGGAATTCTGTCATGGTTTTATAAATCATTCAAACTATTTAAAAAACAGACGTCGCGTTACTGTGTTGCACGTGCCAGTTGTGCAATAATCATTCAACTTATCCGATGGCCACGGTGCAATAATTCACTTATCCCAGGGCAATGATGCAATTACCAAGGGTTATTCATGGCTTTTCACCAATCAGAAATGAGAAAATTAAATGAATATTAATGTCTATTTATATATTTTACATGGTTTTTGATTGGTCTGCTGTGTCAGGATTGAAACCATTATTTCGAGTTGGTAATGCTTCAACTGTAGCGGCACTATTTAGCAACATCCACCTCACCTTCAACGAGTGAATGTTAATTATCCTGGGATAGCCAACCAATCAGATTGCACTGTTCCCGTGTAGTATCTTTCTGTGCATTACGAGGATGGAATGAAACTGAAACTCTCACCTAAACTTTTTTTAAGGGCCCTAAACATGATGTGCTTCATGACCATCAATCTGATCGTCTCGTCTTCACTGCGCTAGCTAGCTAACACATGCTACCTGATGACGTTTGTGATGTTGATGTTGGTAAATCTACCACATTTTTAGCCTTTAAGTCAGTTTCCAGTCCAAAGCAGCCGACTGCGGCGGGTTCTGAGGACGAGCTCAGGTTTTCTCTCACCTGGCGACCTGTTTAAACTCACGGTGTCCTTCCTCTTCATGCTAATAATCTCAGGATACATCAATCACTCCTCAGATAACTAGCTTTATCTGAAGTTGGGCCTCACTACTTCTATTCCCTCTTTTCTTTGCTCTGGTTTATTAAGATCATCTCTTAAAGCTTGAGAAATGCTGATCCTGTAAAGATTTTAGCGTCTTCTCCCCATCCATCATGACTTATTTATGGGTCATCCGTTGGTAAATTTTGATCTTTCCCTATTTTTCCTTCTGCAAAGTTGTATTTATCACAGGCCCGCTTTGAGCTTGTAACAGAACCTCCTAATTTCAAGCCATGCTCAAAGTGTCGCGCAAACATTCATCATTTCTGCGCGACTGTCATCACGAAAGACCCAGTTCCATTTTTCAAAAGAGTCGCGGCGGGGTGCGCCATCCCCGTCTCGCTGCGAGGGAATTGTTCAAAGCCGGCGTGCAGAGTTCTGAACTTCTCTAAACGTGTTTTCTCAGTTCTCGACTCGTGGCTCGTGTTTCTTCTGCTCGCGAAGAAAAGCCTCTCCGTACGAGCTGTGTTCTGATTTCCGAGGCGAGGCGGCGAGTTCTGTCAGCTGACAGTTTGACTTCTCGTGGCGTCGAGACGGTTTCACAGGAAGATGGCTCGTCAGAAGTGTTGCGAGCGCGAGGTTTTGTGTGATTCCCCTTCCTCATCAGACTGAGTGAAGCAGCTGTCATGGACGCCATCAATAATTTCAGACGTGTATTCATGAAACATTCAGCTCCTCTAAAACAAGCCGAAATGTTTTGACACACTCGTGTATTGTGGCTCTGCTTGAAAGATTGACAGTCAGCTCTAACATCACAGGCGTGGGCAAATTATATATTTAATAACGGTGCCAAGAAAAAGCTCTGACGTGTTCCGCAGTCCTGGGGGTTTGGACTGGGATGTTATTTTACTCGGCGGAAAATGTGGTAACGTAGTTGGCTAATTTGCTAATTGTCGAGTTACACGGTTTAATGCAAACATAATCAGACTTGACTGACATGCAGTCCACACGCCACCTCTCGTTCTGCTTTTCTTACAGTTTCTTAGGCAGTACATCGAGTTCTCAAAGAAAAAGAAAATCGATTTCCTGTGCAGAAATATTTATACGCCGTCGTTGTTGGTTGCTGTTTGTGCAGTCTTAAAACATCCAGAAACACACAGAACCAAACGAAGGCGAGCTGCTGGTTTCTAATTCGTTACTTTCACTGGTTTTGTGGTAAACCACAGTGTGTGTGTGTGTGTGTGTGGTGTGTGTGTGTGTGTGTGTGTGTTTGTGTGTGTGTGTGTGTGTGTGTGTGCTTTTTTTAATCTGTACGTGCTGTTTTCTACCAACAGAGTGAGGACAATTTGGCTGGTCCTCACTTCACTAAAGGGCTGTTAAAGTGAAAAGACTTTTTTAGGGATCAGGTTAAAATGAAGGTTGGGATTAGGGTTTGGGTTGAGATGAGGGTGAAGGTTGTGATTAAGGTTTAGGGTGGGGTTTGGGTTGGGATTAGGGTTTGGGTTAGGTGAAGGTCGGGATTAAGGATTAGGGTGGGATAAGGGGTTTGGGTTGGGATTAGGGTTTGGGTCACGTGAAGGTTGGGATTAAGGTTTAAATTGGAATTACTGTATGGGTTTTGGTTAGGGTGAAGGTTGGGATTAGGGTTTTAGGTTAGGATTATGGTAAAATACACTGTAAATAGGCATAATACATTATGTTAATGAGTACCTACAAAGATAGAAGTACATGATTGTGTGTGTGAAGTTTTATCATTTACCCTTTTTTATTATTTACTTTTTGCATTTCTGGTCATTTAGATTTAAATTTTTTACGTAATTAGAAAGTTTTAATCATTATTATTGTAGCAGATGTTTTTTTTTATAAAACCTCTACTGATCCTGTGCAGTTTTTCAAGTTTTTAGATGAGAGAATTTTTTCCCCATTCTTTTTGAATGTGGTCACTTTATTATAAATTATTTTTAGCATTTTTAATTTTTACAGAATTTTTTATTTTAATAGGTCCTTTTTCGCATGATATTTAATTTATTACATTTGTTTTTAAAGATTTTAAATGAGCTGAAGTATTATTCAGTGTAATTATTTTTATATCAGAGGGAATCCTGTGTTAAACTCGTTGTTGTTGTAGACAGTAGGTTGTGAAAATAACAACAATTCTGTGGAGACGGGTTTTTCACTTTCTGACCCGGAGGTGAAGTCATGATTCCACAGTGTATAAATTTCCGTTTCCTGCTCCTCCAGTATTACTGACTGCTATCACATGAAACTTTGCAGGGTTCTACTGGATGACATGATGAGCAAAAATATATTTTTGATTTTCAAGCCAGAGCCAGAATTATGAGCCTTACCAGATCTGAGGGTGTTAGAGATGTACCTTCGCTATGGAGCTCAGTTCAACTTCTTTGTACGATTTTCAGTTTTTAAAGATTTTAAATGAGCTCAATATTTTTTCCCAGTTCTTTGCCATTTAATAATCTTTTATTTAATTCTTTAATAATTTCTGTTTTTAGCATAATTAGCTTAAAAAAGTCAAACCAGCGAGTCTTTACTCCACCTCATTTTGAAACGTTTAGTTATTAAAAGGTAAAAAGAAAATCCTTCAGTTTTTATAAATGAAAAAGTATTTACTGACACGGCGTGTTTGTGTCGCTCCTCCAGGAGATCAGAAGTTACTGAGGGAGAAAAACACGGAGGTTAATTTTCCCGTCGGTTAGTGCACAGCGAAGGTAAAAGTGGTATTAGCACTGTAAACGGCACACGCCGGGGCTGTATTTTTCCAGGCTGTGGGTAAATGATGGTGTACGCGCGGCGGTACATCAACACCTCAGATCAGAGCGTGTCACATGCAATTACCTGAAACGTACAAACACTGGCAGCCATGTTTCTTCTCTGATGCTAATCACAGACATGTTTACTGAGATCCCCTCTGATGGTCTCTGAGAATAGAGTGAAAATAAATTCCGTTTCATTGGAAAGTAAATTGCTCTGTGTGTCAGATGGACAGCTGAGGTGTAGATGTTAGGCTAGGCGTTTATATTACATTGATATAGACGAGATCATCCGATTCCATTCATAAAGACTGTCTGTGTGGCGCAGTGGTTAGCACGTCAGCCTCACAGCAAGAAGGCCTGGGTTCGATTCCCGGGCTCGGGCGTTTGCATGTTCTCCCCGTGCTTGCATGGGTTTCCTCCAGGTATTCTGGTTTCCTGCTACAGTCCAAAAACATGTACAGTAGGATAAATGGCTGTTCCAGATCACTCCTAGGGGTGAGTGTGAATAATTTTGTGTGTGTGTGTGTGTGTGTGTGTGTGTGTGTGTGTGTGGTGGCCCCGTGATGGCCTGGCAAGCTGTTCAGGGTGTACCCCGCCCTTGACCAGAGTCGGCTGAGATGGGCGCCAGCCTCCCCGCGACCTTAATTATGATTAAGCGGATTGGAGAATGAATGAACATCACCATGTGAGAGAGTGAGCTGTTGCTATGGAAACGATAATGAGCTACACTACTGTCAGAATCTTGAAAATGAATCAATCGGCGGCCAATCAGAATCCAGGATTCAACAGCGCCGCCGAACAGATGTTTAATGAAGTTCCCTGAAGTTTAAAGATATTCATTCATTCATTTTCTAAACCGCTTATTCCTAATTAGGGTCGCGGGGAGGCTGGTGCCCATCTCAGCCGACTCTGGGCGAGGGCGGGGTACGCCCTGGACAGCTCGCCAGGCCATCGCAGGGCCAAGTTTAAAGATATATTTTAAGTAAATCTGCCTCATTATTTTACTTTTTTAGGAGTAATTTCGTGGCGTATTCTCACTCGTTTGTTGCTTCCTTCCGTATTGAATGAAGCGAATTAATTAGCGTGACTTGGCTGTCGTGAATTCGACGCTTAAACCGTATCTCACACACGGGGCCCTAAATCCCATCTGTTCAGAAGTATGTTTATTTTAAAGATAGGACGAATATTTGCCACATGGTTTTCATTTGCTTGCAGTTCATCCAAGTTGGCTAAACGCAGAGTTCCTTTTTTTTTTTTTTTTTAAATGGCCTGGAAAAATAATTTGAAGTTGGCAAACAGAGTCGTAGCAGTCAATCTGGTGTGTTGCATTTGTTACAAGTGGTGTGAATAAATTCAGGCGATGGGAAACTGGAACAGCCCCCGAGTTACTGCTCCTACCACCTGGAAAGCTTCTACTGCGAAGAATCCGAGCAAATAAAAAAGTTGTAGATCTTGTAAAACTAGAGCTCTGAGACAAAACACACCACCTCCTGTTATGATTTTCAGGAGGACGAATGTGGGTTTGGTTGGAGAGCTCGACAGTTTTCCCCCCCGGGGCTGGAAGAAAAAATCCAGGACTCGGAGATTGTCAAGTACCATTAATTTATTGTTTTTAATGAGTTAAAATGGGGCAGGTTTGGGCGCTGCTGTCTGCAGTCACTGATCTGGAAGATGTTTGTTTAATGTTTAAGGAAGGAGTCTCCAGTGCCAGAACTTAAGGACCCAGAGGGAGTTTTGTAGTTTCTTGATATCCTGGAAATAATTAGTGATGCACTTTCTTCATTCTGGTTTTTAGTGCCTTTTAAAGCGATATCTGAGGAGAGGTTTAAAGTAACATTGATGACTTAACCCTGTGTTCTTCCCTGCCTTGGTCATGGTGATGATGGGAGCTGGAAGGTACCAGTGTGGAGAACTTGTTGTGTATCTTTAGAGTGTGTCTCATATACAACATGATTCTCCATGGAGGTGGAATCTTGTCTTCATGGAGGTGGAATCTTGTCTTCATGGAGGTGGAATCTTGTCTTCATGGAGGAGGACTCTTGTTTTCATGGAGGTGCACTCCAGGTCTCCATGGAGGTGGACTCTTGTCTCCATGGAGGTGGACTCTTGTTTTCATGGAGGTGCACTCCAGGTCTCCATGGAGGTGGACTCTTGTCTCCATGGGGGAGGAAACTTGTCTTTGTGGAGGTGGAATCCTGGTCTCCATGGACGAACAATCCTGGTCTCACGGCAGTGCACTCTGGGTCTCCATGGAGGAGGAATCTTGTCTTCGTGGAGGTGTAATCCTGGTCTCCATTGAAGAGGAGTCCATGTCTGGGTGACTCTTCTTTTCATGGAGGAGGACTCTTGTTTTCATGGAGGTGCACTCCAGGTCTCCATGGAGGTGGACTCTTGTCTTCGTGGCGGTGTAATCCAGGTCTCCATGGAGGTGGACTCTTGTCTTCATGGAGGAGGAATCTTGTTTTCGTGGAGGTGTAATCCTGGTGTCCATTGAAGAGGAGTCCATGTCTGGGTGTAAGAGGAATCTGGTCTCATGGAGGCCGTGCTCTGTGTCCTTTTTCTCTGAGGTCTTTGGTGCCCTGTGGAGAGAAATAGGAGTGAATGGAAACTTGAGAAGGTGTATGTGATGTAGACGGAGAGGTTTTATAGCTCACTCGGGAGACGTATATCTCGTATCTTTTATATCAACCTGGACAGCACTTCAAAGACGTAGACGTTTTATGGTTGTTGTAAGTGAAACTTCACAGCACTACTGCTCTCGTTTTCCTCAGCTCTCCGGAACATTCTTCATGTGGAAGGTACTGTCAGATCTGTACGAGTCCTCCTGGCCCGCGAGTCTGTAATCATGTCGTCAGCGTGGTGATGGGAGACGTGAGCGTTAATTGTAACCTGCTCGGTGAAGTAATTGCATAAATAAACGTGCCCCGGATTGAACGATGTGCTAGCATTGCACGTAGGGACATGATCCGAAGACCTCGCGTTTCTCAACAGTCTTTTGTGAAGCTAGCTGTATGCTAAAGATTTAAACTTCCAGGTAATAGGACGGTAATTATACGCTTGGAATAAACGCTTCAGGGGGTTTAGAATACCGCTAGCGTCCTGTAAGGTATGTGTTTAAACCAGCGCCTCAAGCTAACACATGATAATTGGTTACAGTAAAACCTCTCTCTCTCTCTCTCTCTCTCTCTCTCTCTCTCTCTCTCTCATCACATGTCAACACTTTGAGCTGAGTTCGCGTTCTCTCGCTCGTCTCCGTTGTGCAGGTGTTTGTGTTTGCCGGAACATCGTTGTTCCCGTATTTCTCTGTGGAGATTACTCACCACGCGGGTCATGGAGCCCGAGGACGTTCTTTCACATGGTTCTGCACATTAGCTCTGAGACGCTTCACTCTTCAGTGTCACGTTTTTAAACGTTCCCAAACATGAACTCTGACCCTGACCCTCATCTGTGTTCAGGAATGGACTGATTCATCATTCATAAGTTCAGATGCTTCCATTTTCTTCCTTCCCTTTTTTTCTTTCACATCTTCCTTTTTTCACCTTCTTTCTTTCTCCTTCCTCATTCCTCTTTCCTTTTTCATCTTTCTATCTTCCTCTGTTTCCTCTCCTTTTTTAGCGCCCCTGTTCTTCATATTTATCCATCTTGGTTTCTTTCTTTCTTTGTCTTTTCTTTCCTTCTTCTTGCTTATTTTTCTCCTTTTTATTTCTGTTCTTTCTTTTTTCTGTCCACCTCCTACTTTTCTTTTTTTTTTTCTTCTTAAAACACGTAGATAAAGTGCTATCCCGTCCCTTTCTACCAATGAGAGCACAGACGCCCATGGATTGGCTGGTGATCGCTGTGACTGACAGGGGAGCGTCTGCTGGGAGTGCTCGGTCAATTAGCTCCCATGAACTCCCAGTCACGGAGGGCTGTGGCGTCAACCTGGGTTCGATCTTGTGATCTCCAGGTTAATGGTTATGCACCTTGTCGATGCGCCACCCGGGAGCCGATAGCCTTTGTATCTGTCCTCCTCCTCCCATTTTCTTTCCTTTCTTTCCGTTTTCCTTTCTTTTCACTTACGGTGGTGTAGTGGTTAGCACATCCACCTCACAGCAAGAAGGTTCTGGGTTTGTGTCCTGGGCTCGGCGAGGGTGTCTCTGTGTTCTCCTCATGCATGGGTTTTTCTCTGGGTACTCCGGTTTCCTTCAACAGTCCAAAGACATGCACATGAGGCTAATCAGCTATTCCAGATTGCCCCTAGGTGTGAGTGTGAATGGTTGTGTGTGTGTGTTGCCCTGGGATTGTCTGGTGAGCTGTTCTCGAGTTGGCTGAGATGGGCTCCAGTCTCCCAGTGGTCCTAGTAGGATTTAGTGGTTCTGCAAATGAATGAATGAGAGATCTTTATATCTTTCTTCTTCTTTACTTCATCTTTATCCTCCTCCTCACTCTTCATCCTTTTGTTTTTTTTTAAGGAACACATTTCTTTTTTATTCTATTTCTCATTTTTGTTGTTCTGTTTCTTATAGACGGAGGAAAGGTTTGTTTTTTTTTTTCTTTTCTTTTCATGAGCAGGTACCGAACCCTGAACAATCTGATTATTATTTTCATGCTGTGTGAGTGGATTTGAACTGGAGAAGACTGGAAAGTCTCAGCGTGGACGCTGGAGGTCCAGACGATATGAGTAACACCACCTCGGCGTAATGAAATCTCCGCCCCTTTTATTACCGGTCGCCCTGCAGAGTGTCCTGCTGGAATATCCACACCTTCTCCAGGACTGTGTGTGTGGAGCTGTTCAGGATCAACATCCCGCCTCACGTCCTCCTTTCTTTTCCTCCAGCGTCACGTCAACACGCCGCCGTGGTGTCCTGACAGAGTCGGCGTTGGACTCGGAGGAATATGGGAGGACTTGCAGTGAAAGATGAATAAAGATCTTTAATAAAGCTCGGCTCTAATCTGTTTTTATTACTGCCGTAAATTTACGGCGGGGGCGAGCATCGCGCCTGCGTCAGGAACCTCATGAATTTTAAAAGGAGACGTGATGGTCATGCACGGAGATAAAAACACACGCAGGACCTAATCTCGGCTTCGCCTGTCCCCAGGGTGACCCCCCTGAATCGCCGGGGTCACTGTACAAATACACCTCTTTCTCATGGGGCGCACAATTGAGTTGTCACAGGCGCGGCGTTTTATTGGAATTGGGATTGTTTTCATAACGTCTCCTCAAGGTGACTTTGTTCCCAGACTCGGATTATCAGCATGAATCCTTTAGCTGTATAGTGTCCGTGATCCTCATAACAATCGTTTTGTATCTGGATCGGGGGTTTCTTACTCAAAGTGGGCGTGGCCTTGTATAGCTTTCATATGCATCTGTTTAATTTGCTTAATTCATATTTGACTTTATACTTTTTATACTCGGATTATACATGAATGATTCACATCCTTTGGAACGATGTAAAAAAGGAAGGCATGTGGCTCAGAGGGAGGGAAGAGGGTGATGAAGGGGCAGAGTTTTAAGAACGTCTTTAATGGAGAGTTTGATGAGAATGCATTCATTCATGTATTTGCTGAACCACTTAATCAGTGGTACTGGGTTAGGGTGCCGGGCTCGTGACCAAGTGGTCATGGGCTTAAATCCCTGTTAGACCCCCCACTGTGCTGAGAGCCCTGGTGGAAGGTCTTAACCACAACTGTGCCTCTGGCCACCAGGTAACCTGCGATGGACTAGCGTCCCATCCAGGAGGAGCTGAACTCCCAGTCGCTTCACGCTACAGAAACCTCATGAGCCACTGGACTCGGGGTGTAAAGAACCCAACAGACTTACCACTAAATCCTATTAGGTCAAGCCGGGGTACACCCTCAACAGCTCGCCAGTCCGTCACAGGGCCACCACACACAACCATTATGGTCTATGGCCTGGTCTCATGACGTACAGAAGTACCAAACTGTTGGCTCTGTCTTTCTATGTTTCAGGAAGATTTTGAACAGTAGATGGAGCTTTATGCTATTTTCAACCCATAAAAGTGATGATTTTAATAAAGGTAGTAGTTTAATGTTTATTAACCCCAGCATTGATGTTTTTCACTACATTACATTCATATTATTTAGGTTCCAGTTCGGAACACACAAAACTGTGCAGTGTATCACGTTAAATGATGAGGCTGCACTTAAAAGGAGCTCGAGCAGCGTTTCTCCAACGCATTTCCTTGGTATTCCCATAGGTTTTCCCTGGACTTCGTTCCATTTCCCCTCACTTCCTGGACCTGTAACCCGTATCCCTGCTTTGCATCTGCATCGCGATGCGTTATACATCACGGACAGCAGTGGTAGATTTTAGTCCAGTGTTACAGATGTGGTCCATTTTGAGGTCATGGGAAAAGAAATGTGTACCAGCACCATGTCAGTCTTTTCTGCTACAGATGTGCCAGCGGTTGGCCGGCGTGTCCCGCTTGCTCTTCCAGCTGCCTCGATAAACTGCACACTTGAGCCTGGAACGATTCCACATCATCGCTCGACCATGTTCCTCGGCGTCGGTAATAACCTGCAGCTGTTGTGTGGTGTTCATGCGAGCCGTGTTACAAGAGGACTGCGCAGTCTCACAGGCCCAGGAACCTCTCTATAGAACGTCAAGACAGAATAACGCTCCGAGTAACTTTAGTATTCCGTGAAACATTCCCGGCAAATCCTTTGAATAAAAGCTTTGGTTTCAGGACTTCAGAGGAGAATACGAGGCAGCTGCTGGGAATTCTCTTTCTCGAGTCTGATCTCAGGAACCCCTGAGGTCTTGCCTTGTACACACAGCAGTTTGTAGACCCGAGACCCACCTCCGGATTTGAATATACCTTGTCAGTTTGCAAGCCAGTGATAAGAAGTATGATTTCTACCCCACAGCCATCAGGCTGTCGGGATGTTGTCATGGCCTGCGTCCAAGTCTGCGTCCACGTGTAAATTTCGTCCGGGCTATTTCTCGAGACGGATAATTTAGAAATTTTGCATGCAGGGTTCTTATGGTGTCTAGGTGTGCATAGGCTTGTTTGACCTTTGACCATGTCTTAATGACCTTGACCTTTTAAATTTTGTCTGGTAAGCATCGTCTCTTCAACCAACTCCCAGAAGAGGAAACCTAAAGGCTTCGCGGTCCAGCCTGGGTAGTTTTCTTTACTGTATCTTACTACATGATGGAAGACTTTGGAACGCAGCCCCCATAATTAATCTTTAGAATATTAGCGTGGCGCGAATGTTTCAGTCGTCCCTTTAGAGATTTAAATGGCGCGACCTCATATCCAGACTCTTGTCTCCAGTCACCTCTGTCGTCCTGCAAACTGCAACCTATCAGCGCTTGGGGATTTCTGGCAAGAAAAGCATGCCATGTCCTGCTTCCTGCAGTGTCTGTCTGCGCAATGGGTGGGGAAGGGTATCTATTAATATCCCTGCCATGTTTGCACTTCGCTTTTGCTGCTAACTTGCTAAAGCACGTGTCCTTGCTAAAAATCGGAGTGCACCGATGTGATCTGCTGGTTCTGGAAAGACCTTCCAGGTTGCTGGCGTTGGTGGAGTTCTCCAGAGATGATGCAGGCGACCTTACTCAGAAAAGTCAAGTCCTTTTAACGTTGTCCTGATTTGAGCTTCCACTTTTTTAATCGTGTGCACCGGGTGGCTCGAGGTGAAGCGTCTCTCCCTCGGAGCGATTATTTGCCTGAGCGATCATTTTACTGCAAGCTGAGCTGAGAGATCATAAAAATGCAGACGCCGTCCTCGTCCTCCAGACTGCCCCAGATGATCTCTCTCTCCCTCTCTCTCTCTCTGTCTCTCTCTTCACCCAGCAGGGAAAGAATGTTAAGGACACAATCACCTCAACTCCTGGCATCTGGAGAATATACGCCATGTGAGGAATAAAGAACAACTTGGCGTTCTCAGGCCTTGTTTTTTCCTCTTTACCCACAGCATAACATATAAGAAATCTCGTACTCTTTATTTGTGTATAGTTTTATTTATCGGTGCAGTAAGTAAATCCCAGTCCACACCAGCGCTGCACTGGTTCCTTTACCTTCCTCTGATAAGCTTATTCCGAATGCATGCACTGTCCTCGTCCTCTGGGCCCCTCCAGATCATTAAGCACACAATCCTCCATCCTGTAGCGTGCGGAGGTCCCGGAGAGACGAGTGGGATTTTCAGGACCAACTCCTCAGGCCATGTTGGCAATTACTCATGCTTCCTTGGCGTCCATCCCCTGTGCAGGAGCGCTAATAAAGGTGCTTGTGCCGAGGCAGCCGAGTCAGAATGTAAGGACAGAATCGAGTGCCGAATAGCAGGGATAGCCCAGCAGCTACGTCCTGTGTGCACTCGCATCACCTCAGCTCTTGACAGGCGACTCGCTAACGAGTCTGTTCCCATCTGACATGAGCAGGACCTCCAGATTCTGTATTAAATCGAAAATGGATATCCGAAGAAGGCGATAGAGAAGCTTTCACTTGACTTTTTCTACAGAAAGTCAGAAAATGTTCATTAACTCTAACAGACGAGATTTCTTACACACACAGACTACAGCGTTGTAGTTATTTATCTTTTTATTTATTTATTTAACAGGAAGTAGGGATGCAGCTCTTGATTCTGCTAGTAGTGGAGTGTCGATGTCTTCATGTCTCTGGGTGACTTTATGGATTTAAAGTTTGTGGGAGGAGTGAATGTACAATAGTTATTAGATCAATAAAGGGAATTAAAGTCTGCTTTTATACATTTTTGCATCACCAGAGAAATTTCATTCATATCCATTCATCATCATCAGCCATGAGATACAACAACTCACACATTTCATTCTTCACCTGCATTAATCATGGATTAAGATTAAAGTTTGATGCTATTAAAGGTGATGTTGATGTTTTATCACTACTGAAGATCTGATGTGTTTTATCTTCCATTATCAGTTCAATATAAAGGTTTCCTGGTGAAACCACCCCGGCTCACGGGCTGAGTATCTCTTATTCACGTGTTCTACATCTTATTTTGGTTCCGTATCTGTTTATAATATCAATAACGGAACGATCTGCAGCGCAACGCTGATTCGTAGAAAGTAGAAAAGTCTGAAATCAAGAGTTTAAAGGAAAGGAAATCCAAACTTAGTAAAAACTTACGTACGGCCTGTTTGTAGTAAATCGCTGTTTTTAGCGATAGGGATTGAAAAAAAAAAAAAAAACAGCAATAACGCCGCACACAGGGGGTGACATTATGTGAAGAGTAGCGAAAAGCTGCGTGGTCATTTTGTGTTTCCGTCAGTAATACGGAACTCATTTGCATATGAATGCATGGCGCGGTATTCTCTCTTTCATGTGTTTGATGTAAAAAAAAGCTTATTTTATTCAGAAATTTACTAGTTTATATATGATTTGTTAGTTTAGTATCTGTATACTGTTATTATTACCATTAACTTGCCTTGTATAATCTGCGGGACACTTGTGAGAGTGAAACTGCAGCGTTTGCAAACTGCCTAATGCAAACTATCAAACAGATTTGAGCAAATTATAGCTTTGAGACTGTAAGTAAAAACCACCTGATGATGAAAATATACACGTTTACATGTAATAGGAGAGTCTGGAAGGCTTTCAAACAAAACCGAAGAAAAGATATGACAGGAAATTTCAACAGGTTAAAAACACTACATGTAAATGATTAATGCTTGATCTGTTAACCCCCACCCAGCACCCGATTCCACCCCAACACTAATAACCCCAGTGTGATTAACATGGCGGCATACTGGTTATCATGTCCGCGTCATAGCAAGAAGGTCTTGGGTTCGAGTCCCGGGCTCGGCGAGGGTGTTTCTGTGTGCAGTTTGCATGTTCTCCCTGTGCTTGCAGTGGTTTTCTCCAGGTACTCCAGTTTTCTCCTGCAGTGTAAAGGCGTGCACAGTAGGCTAACTAGCTGTTCCAAATTGCCCCTAGGTGTGAGTGAGCGTGTGAATGGTTGTGTGTGTGTTGCCCTGCGATGCACTGGTGAGCTGTTCAGGGTGTACCCCGCTCCAGCGTCCTTACAATCATCGTACGATTAAGTGGTTCAGCAAATGAGTGAGAGTGAACACCCAGCAGCCGGATTTAATTTTCTTTCCGTGTGTGTGTGTGTGTGTGTGTGTGAATAAACCACCTGTGTTCCAAATCTCTAAAATCAGCAGAA
Organism: Neosilurus mollespiculum; assembly: GCA_030014195.1. NCBI lineage: Eukaryota > Metazoa > Chordata > Actinopteri > Siluriformes > Plotosidae > Neosilurus > Neosilurus mollespiculum. The sequence continues at coordinate 68,222,285 of JAQMYF010000001.1, forward strand.
AATAAAATGTTAAATTATCCAGAAGCACCATCATTTTAAACTCTCATCCCTGTTACATGATTTCCAACAACTTTAAAACACACAGAACCCATCAAACACTAAATGCACAATTATCTGTGTGTGTGTGTGTGTGTGTGTGTGTGTGTGTGTGTGTGTGTTTAATGCTGTGTTATTCAGCACGAGGAAATGAAAAGCAATGAAAATAATGACCATTTTCTTTAAATCTCAGTTAAAGAAATAACACACACACACACACACACACACAGATTCGCTTAATAAAACAAAGTTTGCCGTTCTTTTTGTGGCTTTTTTTATTATTATTATTATTATTATTATTATTTATCCATTCATTTATTTGCTGAACCTTTAAATCCTATTAAGGTCGCAGAGAGGGTGGAGCCTATCTCTGCCGACTCTGGGTGAGGGTGGGGTACACCCTGAATAGCTCGCCAGGTCATTGCAGAGCCAATACATGCACGACCATTTGCGCTCACACTCACACCTAGGGGCAATTTGAAACAGCCATTTAGCATATCTTTGGATTGTGGGAGGAAACCGGAGTACCAGAAGGAAACCCATGCAAGCACGGGGAGAACAAGCACACACACTTTACACAAATGTCCTCACCGAGCCCGGGACTCTGTGAGACGGACATGCTGTTGACCACTTCCAACCAATGCTGCCTGTTACTATTATTATTATTATTATTATTATTATTCTTAGAGATGGTGGGCGGGGTTTACAGGAAGTGGCCCCTCAGGGAAGTGTGTAAATAATTCCAATGTGGGTTTATTTTGTACGGAATGTGTTTTATTGATGCATGTCATGTAACGTATATTTTTGTCCACATGGAGTTTGTTTCTACCGCTCCATAAGTGACACTCTAGACGGCAGCCATCTTGTTTACCGGTTTGAAGCGTGTATGATCCAGATTTTCGGTGGTCCCTGTTTGTGTATATATACTGCACATGCTATTTATTTAGCCCGAGCTGTAGTTCTAAGCCTCCCGTAATTGTTTTGCTCTCAGTTTAAAGTCGAGTAAACTGCCTCGGACGCGGCGTGAATGCACAGCGTTGTCTCCGTGACAGCCTCGCTGGATGACTCATCTCTGGCAGAACTCTCCACTCCTGGGTCTCTGTGCCTCGAAGGGATCACCGTGTCGCCCCTCCTCCTAGTCTACAGGACAATGCGCCTCCTTTTAGCGCTGTCATGTGCCGCTTATTAAAGTAAAACACGGCCACAGTGTGACAACAGACCCACCATTATGTCCATCATTCTCGGCCTCTCGCGCCGTAAGCGACTCTAATTATGTCCCTTTATTAGGCTCCGTGCCGTGCATCATGTCCCCGGCTCCCAAGTGTCATCTGTGTCAATAGATTTGGATAATCACATGACTGCACGCACAGATGTTCACTGACCGTGACCATGTGACATTTTTGTGAAACACTAACCCTCTGTATTGCTCTCGGTATTGTTTGGGATGTTTATCACAACTTGCCATGATACAGAGTTCGACTTGCTTTGAATAATGAGGTTTGTGTTTGTCGAGTTACTCCAGTGCGTCTCTGAGGATCTGTGTGGTGCTTTCTGAGGGACTTGGGCTTCTCTGACAGCTGACATACCTCACTAAGGGCTAGAGCAGGCATACGGGGGGAAGGAACAAGGCCCTGAGGCCAAACATCACCAAATTAGCACTAATTTAGCCGCCTGAGCAGCGGAGTCCCATGTGCGCTCTGTGTTTTTCTTTTTCTTCCCTGAGAACAGGGGCAGCTGTGAGCGACAGCTTCCTCCTCGGCTTTTGCTGAAAATCTTTGCTGTTTGTTGTTGGAGCACAGCGTCAGGAGGTCGTCTCCGTCGACCGGTTCCACCTCCAAAAAAAAGAAAAAGCTGAACAACGAAAGCTGTTCAACTTAAAATCTGGAATATATCATCAGCTCTGCTCCATCATTAACCTTTATCTACCTAATCATTCATCCATCTATCCATTCAAATACACCTCAGAAGAATGGATAGATAAAATGGGTGTTTAAACGGATGTATGGTTGGCTGATTGACAGATGGATCAATGGCTAGACCAGACCTCATCAATTTATCTTAAGGTTTTGACCACCAGCTCGGTCCTGGTCCTTCCTCCATTCGTCCATCCGTTCATCCATTCGTATATCCACCATCCATTTCTATCAGTCCTTCCATTCGTCCATTTTTCCAAAAATCTGTTCCATCAAATATTGGACTGAGGAATAGATACTTGGATATGAGGATAGATAAAATAGCTGTCTGGCAATGGATGGATGCATGACTGGCTGAAGGTATGGATAGGTGAAGAGTTGGATAGATGGATATCTGAAGGGATGGATTGATGGACAGCTGAAGGAATGGAAAAATGGTTGAGTTGGGTTGATGGATATCTGAAAGATGGATGGCTGGCTGAAGCGATGGATGGATGGCTGGCTGAAGAGATGGATGGCTGGCTGAAGAGATGGATGGCTGGCTGAAGAGATGGATGGATGGCTGAAGAGATGGATGAAGAGATGGATGGATGGATGGATGAAGAGATGGATGGATGGATGGATGAAGAGATGGATGGATGGATAGCTGAAGAGATGAAGAGATGGAAGGATAGCTGGAGAGATGGATGGATGGATGAAGAGATGGATGGATGGATAGCTGAAGAGATGAATTGATGTATGAAGAGATGGAAGGATAGCTGGAGAGATGGATGGATGGATAGCTGAAGAGATGAATTGATGTATGAAGACATGGAGGGATAGCTGAAGAGATGGATGGATTGATGAAGAGATGGATGGATAGCTGAAGAGATGAATTGATGTATGAAGAGATGGAAGGATAGCTGGAGAGATGGTTGGCTAGATGCACCAGAGCTGGTTTCTGTCTAACTTAAGATATTGTACATAAGATCAGCCCTGGTCTATCCGTCCATCCATCTGTCCATTTTTCCATCCATGTCTACCTGTCCTACCATTCATTCATCTATGAATTCAAGTATCTCTCCATCCTTTCAAATATCCATCCAGCCAAAATTCTCTTCATCTATTTATCTATCACTTTATACATTCCTCTCTCTGTGTACTGGAGCTTCATCCTGGAAACATCTGTCTGTCTTACTGAACATCTCTTTATTCATCCATCCATACATCATTTCTCTCTATCCAAGCATCTGAAAATCCATCCATCCAAAAAAAAACATCCATTCATCCGTTCATCCATATGTTCATGCAAACCCCCAGACATCGTTTCAAATGTCCTTTTATCCATCCGTCTGTCATTTCATCTGTCTATCCATCCATTATCCCTCCGTGTGTTGCTCCTTGATTTGAATTGGAGCTGTTTTTAGAATCGGCGTCTCAGTAATCACACCGCAGTCCTTACTTTGTCTCTTTGACTTTTGCAACGTACCTGGAGTTTTCTCATCAGCATCTAACAGCACGACTCTTGTTGACGTTTCTTATTTGGCCCTGAACACCGTCATCTTTCATCTTCTGTACAAAGAAATTAGCGTAGTTCTGAGCTTCGCCAAACAGCCGCCGGTCTGCACTTGAGCTCGGCGCCCCTCGCTGTCTCAAACCACCATCCCTGGTGCGATCATCGCCAGACTGTTCTCAAACCCTGCTCTTTGTGATAATGTTTATGCAGGGCTTGCTCTCTATGCTGGAACAACGCGGTGCGGCACGGCGCCACCATGCAGGCGAAGCAAACACACCTTCCAACATCAGGGCGCCAGAGTCAGAGTCTCGACACCTCTGATTATTCTCATTCATGGCGCTGTGGCACTGACCCTTTACCTTTGTACGGAGCATTTCACTGGATTCCTTGTTTCTGTAATTCGTAGCCACCCAACCTTAAAAAAATGCTTTGCTTGGCCAAATTAAAAAAAAAATAGAGTGTGTGTGCCAGAGGCAGTCATTCAGAATCTCCACTGTGATCAGCATTCTATGGTCCATTTGGCTTTCTTTGGTGTCCCCCAAGGTCAGGTAACCCTTGATGAGATGCTTTTGACCACCGTGGACCCAGTGAGGGTTCTTCCTTTTGTCCTGGGGGGGGGAACGTGGCTACAAATGAGGCCTCCGAGTGGAAGAGTGTTGAGTTCCCCTCAGTGCTGTGGAGAATATCACAGCACTCAATTCTCTGTAAACGTACGTCCATACTTTTAGATCCTCCACCTCGACTGAGCTGTTGAAATGGGTTTTGTCTATCTGTCTGTACCACTTGCTAGTGCGCTAATTTTGGAAGGGAATGACGTAGGATCACCAAATTTGGTGTTTGTGTCCCCATCTGGGTCAAATAGGGTGGGGTTGTTCGTGGGTCAACTTGAACTTGTTTCAGGGTCACTTTTTATACATTCGGTTAAAACACAGTATTGGTACTGAAAAGTGTCTCACCTCGGTTAGATAGGATTGTATGATACGGCTTTTCGTAATGCTCAAGGTTTATTACCTGGGTCATGTTTCATTTTAGTAAAGTTACAGACACTACACACGCTAGAAAACGTTTACTATTTCAAAAATGTCAAGGATCTTAAGTGTCATACAAATGAAACGGCTTATTGAGATTTCACATCATACAGAAAAGTATATTATTCTAAAAGGCTTAATTCTTAAGATATTGCAACATGAATTCGACACGGTTACGGACACTACAGCATTTTGGCTTTTCAGGTATCAATAAAAATATCTTTCATGCCACAACTCGGGTCGCTCTGAAAAGAAGTTTGTATATTTATTAGAAATAATTCTTGGGCAGACTGCAGAGAGCAGTTCTCACAACTCTCCCTGTTTTCTGGTCACATAACGTAATGGGTCCTGTTTGGAGCATCTTAACAGAAACATCGTCGTTAGTAATTTCGGGATAAAACTTTTTCATGGATTTCTCTCTTACATTACAGCAGTTTCCGCATTAACACTGTTGGTTAAATATGAATAAATTGCATTTAAAATAATTATTTTTTTCAAGTGAGACTGTACAACACTGACAGACTGTCGTTTTAGTGGAAGATATAAAACCGTATGTGCAAAACGACTGATGTTAGCAACTTGAAATTTTCAGGGAAGAGAGACTGTCATCCTCCACACAGGAAAAACGTCAGAATATATTATGGCAAAATTCTCTGTATTAGGAGAAGAACATGAAATCAATTAAAATCAGCACCAGTTCTGTGTTTTGCCCCACTGGACTTGTGAAATGGTCCTGTCGGCGGGAGCGTCTGGACCCCTGGGGTCTATTTTACACACGAGTCCTCCAGGGCTGTTGGTTGTTTCCGTACAGCAGTAAGTAACATTTGTTTTCCCTGCGCTTGAATCCCACATGATTGATGACCAATCGCGGTTTATCATCAACACCTTACTGGGTGAGGGCTGTTGCTTTTCCTTCCCCACATTACCTGTCGACAGGTTTTCCTCACCTGGCCTGCAGTTACTGCTAACGATGACGTCCTCATGCTGAGTTCTCCCAGTTTGCGGTCTGCTTTGCTTTGATCATGAATCGTGAAATATGTCCAGATTGCTGTCATTTTGTGTCGTCCCTTCATTACTTCTGCAACATGCACCCTGAATATGTCACGTAGCATCACCTGATATGCTGTTTTTTAATGAGTAAATGATCACAGTGTCAGTATCGATGCGTTCTAAGGCTTCGTTTGCGACAGCAGTGAGACCGCAGTGGTTCCACTCAAATATGAAGGTGTGGAGAAGGTTGGTCCTGCAGAGCTGGGGCTGTCTGGCTCGGGGTTTGAGCACATGCCGTTTCCACAGCCTCCATTTCTCAGTGCTGAATCTTGTTATCTTCTGGCCTGGTTGTGTTACTGGGGGTTTCTGCTGAGATGGAGATGGAGATGCGATGTGGCCCACCAGATTTCTGGGTCAGTTAAATAATGTTGAGTCTGGCACTGGAAATTCATCAGTGTTCATACAGAACAGTTCATACAGTTGTTCTTTACTGTTGTATAATGGTACAAAAGAGGTTGGTGCGAGTCACCAAATTCTCCTGAGTCCAACTGTTCCACTAATCCTCCTATAGCATCAATGATCTCATGACCAGAACCACAAAGTTTTCCCCCCTAATTGCTCCAATTTTCCTTCATTAAACCTGCGGTATTTTATATTACTGTGCATGAGTCACATGAGAAGCTCTGAAGTAAAGTCAGCCCCATGCAGACTATCTGTACATGGCTTCCTGTTTGTAATGCTGTCTTCATGCGAATTCTTTCAAATCGACCTACTTGGATTCCCCGACTGTGTGGTCCCACAGCATTCCCAGAATATTGACTCACTTTCTACCCCCTAGACTGCACACGTGAATATCCTTTTTTTTTTTTAACCCTTTATTCTGTCTGAGATAGGGTAATGAGGTCATGTTTCAATACGGTGCTGTTATTCCAGCAGTAGACTACATGATATTCTTGCCCCGGTGGTCACCGTATCAGATTATATAATCACGCCAGCAGACATTTTTCAAGTTTCACCCCAACCAATCATTGTTAATGTTCTTGTGTATCATCAAGAAGGAGGGTCAAGAACCTGCCAATCATGGCTATCAAGCTGTTCTTTTAGAAATTTGTAATGTCAAGATTGCAACATCTAAGCTCATTTTGGTTCCATGATGCCCATGGTGGATATTGGTGGTGTGCTCATCCAGATTTTTCTTTACTCCACAAACAGCCTTTACGGTGTTTTTTTCCCTCTCGTCCCCTTCCCAGGGTTCCAGACTCGGGCAGTTAATCTTGATGAAGCACCTGTGTTTCATGCTCGTCCTTGCTTGTGGCGGTGCATCACATTGTAAGTTTACCCCACCTGCCCCAAGCTGAGAGCCGCACGCCACCTGTCTTACCCTCGCCGTCCTGATTATCCAGAAAACCTCCCTGGAACTTCTCTCCAGCGGTGCTCCATGTTCACAGCCTCATTTCTCAGCACCGTGCCCTAAAGCCTGAGCTGCTACGCTGCCTGCTGCTTCCAAGACTTCGCTTCCTGCCCAGAACAAACAGGACTATCTAAATAAACTCAGCAGGGTTTTACAGTGAGCCGGGCGCTCTTGTTGACATTCTGAAATTCGCATGTTTTTGGGGGTCTTTTACTTTATCAGGCTGCTGTTAAGCTAGACCCATGTTCTACAGAACCTGGTGGGGGTGGGGGTACATGACAGCTGATCAAAATGTTGGGAGAACTAACAAGTTACAAAACTTTCAAACACCTGACATCGTTTTACAACGTACGGAACTCAATTAGCTTTGAACAGGTTGCTCGTTTGTCCATCTGTTTGTCTGTATGCATTGCGATGTGGATTGACTGTTTGCTCTGTGGCGGGAATTTAATGCGAAACCATCATTTGGTAAATGTATACGAAGACACTTTTGTTTTGAGAACTTCAAAGTTGTTTTCACCCCTTAGCCCAATGGGCGTGGAGGGTATTGTCTGTCCGTTTGTCCGTAGTTGCCTCCCGCATGCTAGCTCTGATGTTGGATGTTGGGACTGTGTATAAAAGCCTACTGATTTTTGTCGCAGTGTGATTTTTACCACGGCTGCCGTCTTGAATTTGCGTTCGACACATAAACTCGAACACATCATCGCCCTCCTTGGTGTGTATCTTGGGATTGGGCGTACTTTTTATAATGAAAACAAATAAAAAATTTTAATCTTCTGGATAATTTCAGTAGTTTGGAGCAGACAAAAATGGAGCAGCGACTTGCTGACTTCAGCAGGAATCTCATTTCGAAGCCAAAGCGATGATGAACAGTTAAAAAGCGCCTGTAGGAAAACAGCAGCCTTGTAAAATTGTTCATGTGATTTTTATTACTCGTCCTCCTGGCACTCGTTTTCTTGCCTCTGCCCGCTGTTTTTGGAGGGTGAAGAGAATGTACCCTTCCCTCTAGGCCATTTCGTATCTGAATGGAACGCAGTGTCCACTTCCCAGAAGTTCCTGCTCGTGGTCATGGGTGTGTTAAAGGAGGGTAGAAAAGTTCTGAAAGATGGAGGAAGCTGATCCATGGAGCAGGACAGGGTTAGGAATAGGAAAGTCCTCCACTCCATCCGTCCATCCATCTGTAGCATCTGTTCATCATTCCATCCGTACATAAATAGGTGGTGTCCATCCCTCCATCCATCCACCTATCCACCCATTCATCCAGGATATCTCTTCTTGGTTGAGCATGTCACATGAATCTCCATCAATTTAAGTCATTCATCCACCAGTCCACCATTCATCATCCATCCATCCACCAGTCCTACAACACACCAGTCCACCATTCATCATCCATCCATCC
>JAQMYF010000001.1:68253549-68264148 GCA_030014195.1 Neosilurus mollespiculum
ATGTATACATGCAAATAAAGAATCAGGAGAGAGAGTCAACATTTCCAGGAGACCTGGGGCTGGTTCTGTAAGAGACCTGGTAGATATTGTACACAAAGGAATGTAGAACAAAGATGGCTTTTATTTACATATAAATAATGACATTAAATTAAAGATCTCAACATAAAAATTCCATAAATCACAGTAAACAGTAATAAAAATAGATTTATATAAACTATAAAAATAGAATATCATCAGGTCGAGTTTGTGCATTTTTACAGGTGCGGTATCTACCGGATCTTTCACAGAACCAGAACCAGAACCAGCTCTCCTGAAAATGTTGACTCTCACACTTGATTTTTTATTTGTGTGTAAATCGCCGCAGCCTTCAGTATCTTTTTATCTGAAGTCTCGTATATGGAATGTGCTGCTTTCGTTATTTCCATACTGTTCAACATTTATGTAACATTTCATTTTGTGCTGGAAAACTAATGTTTGGAAATCTAAAGTGTTTTTGTACAAACTCACTAATATAGAAATTATAAAATTAAAATCAATAGCAAAGTTTATACTGAAAAAAAATAGGGCGCCTAAAACTTTAGCACGGTACAGTATATAAAATATGTCTTTTATTATTTAAGAGAAAGTATTAGAGAGAACTCACAGGAACAAGTGGGGGGTGGGGGAGGGGGGGCACTCCTGTAATTAAACCCTCCGATGCTGTGAATCGAATACGGGTGAGGTGTGAAAGATGATTTGTGCTTTTCGGGGGGTTACTCCATTACTCGTACCGCAGGGGTTCTGGAAAGGATTAAAAAGCACCCCGACTCACGGCGTCCCTGAGCTTCATGAAATTAATAATTCACAGCGTTCCTTCTCTTAACACGATCCCTTTTTCACAACTGCAGCTGGAGAAATGGTTCTGCGTTTTCATTTCTTCTAAAGAGGCGTAACCCAGTATGTTCCAACGCCTCTGAAACAGGGTCCACGGTTCCCCAGCGCTGTGTGGTACAGTACAGGCGCCACACCCTGGGATTTGTGTTCGTTAAGTCAGGGTTCAGTTAATCAGTCGTGTTCTTTAGAAGACGGATTTCTTCTCCTACCTGAACTACTAAAAAACCCGAAGGGAACCTGTTCCATGTTGTTTTGTAGCCTGCGGTGCTAGAACCCCAGAGTTTTTTCTGATGTGCATCACCCGCAAGTAGCAACATTTCAACTCAAATTTGGTTCCACATTGTTAAAATGGATTCCTGGCGTCAGTCTCTTGGCCTTCACGCCGATGTTTTGTCATTTCCTGTACTGCTGGGATGTCTGCGATGCTTTTCTGCGCACCACGTTTGTAAAGAGCGGTTATTCAAGTAGTCTTGAAGCTGTCCGGTTGTCGTCTTTTTCTTACTTTGCTTTTACACGGGCTGTAGAAAGAAGCTCCACCCACTTTTCTTACGCAAAGCAAGCCACTTGAAAATTGTATCAAAAAGAATTATTTTTTTCACAGACGGCGCATGTGCCCGTGTAAAAGCAACTTTAAAGAAGGGGGGCGTTTCCATTCTCAGAACTCATGCACTCTGAAAGGTTTTTGTTTTTCGCGCCACCCTGTGACCTTCCTTGAGACCCCTTTGTCTGAAAATCCCTGGAGATCTAACGGACAGCAGACCTTCAGCAACATGACGCTGTACATTGGTTTACTGGTGTTTCCTAAACGTGGTCGGATTGTTGTGAGATTGTTTTCTTGTACCCGTGTAAGTTGTTGTGTGAGTGTATATATTTAACGTGATTACCTCCGGATAAAACACATTGTCAGAAAGTTTCCCTGCGTGTTCTGGTCTTATCCAACCTGTGAAGCGCGCAGCGAGGCGCCTACCACCTGCTGCACCGACACTGGACTGTGTTTACTCTCTAAAGCCCTCACACCTGTCCCGCGCCACCGCCCTCGTCTGTCCTCCACGGGACTGTTAGCTCAGAGTAATAGCTCTGCCTCATGGCCTCGGGAGCCTCGGAGACATCGCTTCACCTGTTTGCTCAAACCGTCTCTCCCTGTCAATGTTAAACAAATCCGTCTCGCAATCGTATCAATTAAAAGGTAAAGTTAAACAAACAATAGGGAGCCTCTCTCTCGCTCTCTCCCTCGCTCTCTCTCTCGCTCTCTCTCTCGCTCTCTTCCTTGCTCTCTCCCTCATTCTCTCCCTATCCTCGAGCTGTTTACACTACTCTTTTGGCACGGAGACAAAAAGCCATGTTTAAATACCAACTGCATGGCAACAGGAATCACCTGGGGCTGTTAAAGGCGACAGGGAGAGGCAGCTTTTGTTTGGCAGCATATGGGTGGCACCCGAGGTTTTGTGTTCCCTTTTGGCAGCGAGTGTGCGGAGCAGACAGGTGTTGGTCTGTTTTCTCGTGACAGCTCCGCGCTCTCCAAACGAACGCCATTGCTCTAATGTTATACACAATCCATTGGCGTTATTAAATGGGCTCATAACAGATAACCTGGGAGTATTCGTGTAAATAAAATGACTTCCACGCCCACCTGTACACACACACACACACACACACACACACACACACACACACACACACCTGCCAACAGGTGGATCCCAACCCGCACCAACACCCACTTTCCAGAAGTGTTATTCATATTCTTCATGACAGACGCAGAGATAATAACTCCATATATATATAATATGTCCATCACAGCTCGTCGTCTGGCCTTTATCGGGTTTAACGGCTCTTATTACTGAGTGGAACCTCCACAGAGCCCAAGAACCTTTTACTGGATCTCACAAACCTAAATTACTCTATACATTTCATTTAGAATCCATCCCAGGAACCGAAACAGGCTCCAGGTGTTTTCTGGAGTAGGTTCTAGACATGAGCCTTCGGTTCTCCAAGGATCTGGTCTGTCGTCACTGCATAGTGTAGGGATCTTAGCTTGGAGAATAAAAATAGAACCTCTGTGTTGAATATTTGTTCCATTCCGAAGTACGTGATCGGGTGCAATAGAAAACCGACAGTCCCGGCTGTCACTTTTCGTTCTCAGATTTGTCGGGCGACGTTCGCAGCATCGCGTTTTGTTCGCCTGAGCGCATGTTTGAAAATTGTTATGCGACCTTCTCGTGACTTCTGCACGATACAGGAAAATTTCAGTTCACCTCAGTGACTTCTCTGCCTCCCCTCTAGTGTGATCGCCCCCAAAGAACGACAGTTAAATCGCTCCACGTTTAAACGTTACATCCAAAAAAAGTTCTACAGAGAACATTTAAAGACACCCACAGATCTGTTCAAGATTTTCAGGAAAGAAGTGGTTCTTCTTAAGGAAAGAAAGGTTCTTGGCTTCCAAAAGGGGTTTGATTTGGAAGCTTTTTTAATGGAAAAAAATCTTGTAGTTTTGTGCTCCAAATCCCTGAGGGGTTCCCCAGCATGAAGAACCCTTTTCTCCAAGAGTGGATGATCAAGCATGAAGTTAAATATATAAAACTTAAATGTTAAACTCATGACTGGCTCCAGATTACAAAGAAACGGAGGAAACCACACACTAACCCATTTAACACACACGCTTGGAGAAGAGCTCCCCAAGGGTTCCTCGTGAGTTCTTTGAGAATGTTCAACTCTCTCTAATAAGGAGGTGCTGTATAATAGGGTGCCGTATAATTTAGGTCACTTTACCGTAGTGTTCCTCTACTCTTCAAATGGTTCCTCTCAAGAGTTCTTTGGATAGTTGGAGCTGACTTTCCAAATTTAAAGAGGAGTGTTTGAGGACATCTTATGGAGTTTTCTGACAATCTTTTAAGGGTTCCTCCGGTGGAATGACCAGAGAACCCTGAAACGCCATTTTAACCAAGTTCCACACCCACCAGTACCCACTGGAGGAACCACCCCTGGAGCTTCTCTTGTGTAAGTGGTATTGTCTGTGTGTGTCAAATGAAGGGAGGTTCTGAATGATGTCTCTTGACCGGACGTTGTTATTCTGAAGATGACCCGAGTCCAGATGCCGCTCTGTTTACTCGGGGACATGTTTGTCCTTTTCTCTGCCGTGTTTGTTTGTGGAACTCGCGTGTCCAGTGCGCCCTGTCACCGCGCGGTATTTGGGTGAGGAACGCGTTCTCTTGTCTCTTAATCACTCTTAAGTTCACACTCAGGACCTGGAGGGACTGTGTTCTGGAACTCAACACTTCATTCTCAGAACTGTTTACTCACACGAGTGTTTTTGAAACGGATTTTTTGGTAAATGATGGTCGGGGGATGAGGGAGGTGATGATACTCTGTGAGTAAGCCTTGATGAGTAAGCGGTTTGTTTCTGCATGGCGTCAGACGCTGGGTTAGTGGAGAAAATACAGGCTGTTGAAGGACCTGTGAGCCACTGGTGCATCTGCAAACAACAATAGATCAACCACTAATAAATAACACCAGAGTTTACACTCGGACATTGTTGGTGTCGAGGTCACGTGTCTCTGACGGGGTTCACGTTCCAGTGATCCAACATACTGTTTACGTTTTAGCTCGTTTGGCTAACAGTTGAGGCAGGACATACTTGAAAAAAACAAAACTGAAGATTTATGGTGTTGCTCAAGAACCCAACGTCGGTGCCTTGGTGGTACTGGGATTAGAACTCATGACTTGGTTCATCTTGAATGCGATTTCCTGCTCATCCGGTACGGCCTTAAACTCATAAATTGAGTTTCAGGTTTTGTGATTTTTGGAGCCAGGTTTAAAGAAATCAGGGTGTTCAGGGTGTACCCCGCCTTCGGTCAGAGTCAACTTAGATAGGCGCCAGCTTCCCCGCGACCCTGGTAGGATAAAGTGATGCTGCAAATGAAAGGATGGATGTTTAAAGACTTGTGCATCGTTTGCGACTCTCCACCAGTTTCCTTCCTTTTGTGGAAACGTAGACCTTGATCTGATTTAAGGCGGCTTGCCTTTAAGGACACGTCTCGGGTTACGGCGGAATAAGGACGCGGTTGGTTCTGGCTCCCGCGCCAATTGCAGAGAAAATTCAAAACAATGGCATCAGAACTGAAAATGTTTGCAGCAGAATCACTTGTCATTCGTTAAGCCATGCTAAAAACATGCTTCCTTGGATATTGGTTAGGGCTCACATTCAAGTGTTTGAAGATCTAACGGCGTTTGGTTCCATTTCAATCCACTTTCTCTCCGACAGACCTTCTTTTCTTTTTCCCTGAGAGTACCCAAAGCTTAGCGCAGCGTACCACCTGCTGCCGTGTCCAGTGTCTCCAGTTACGGATCTCTGTATAACCAGCACGCACAGAGAGCTATCGGGTTCTAGGTGCTCGTTATAGAACAGCAGGCCGCTGCCGAGCTCTTTCTCGCTGACCTTTGCGAGGCGTCTGTTCTCGGCACAATTGTTGGTTGAAAGGCAGAGCCCCCAGGAGCACCGAGCACATGTTGCTTTCATCGTAGCCTTTCAGGAACAGACAAAGGGGCGGGACTTGTCCTACAATGATACAGTGACTCACTCGACAGCTAATACACCCAGTGGGGGGTCACGTGATGCGTGGCTTTGTTAAATTTTTTCCTTGGCTTTCTTTCTTTTGATACGGTTTCATGGAAGTGTTAAAAACGTAACGCTACTTTCCTATTCGCCATCAACAATCATTTGTTTACCCTGTTGTTGCATGCTGGCGGGCGTGGCCGGTCCACAGTTAGTTTGGCAATGATGAACACTTGTAAACGGTACTGGTATACACACACACACACACACACATAGACACACGGTTATAAGGTTGTTCTTACTTGTGGAACTTAAGTTGAACCAGGATTAGTTTGGGGAGTTGTTTGAGCTAATCCCTTGGATTTGTCTCTTTTTTTTTATGATGTCATACCTAATTTGCATAAAATGTTAATGTTGAAGTCACAGCTTTATGTCACACAAGTACTTCCAAAACAAACAACTTCTTGTCGCTTGCTCATGAGACGAGAAGGTAGGAGGGTCTGTGTCTGTGTGTGTGTGTGTGTGTGTGTGTGTATAGCATGCAGCCCCCCGTAACCTTTTTCGAGCACCTGAGGGGGTTTTTCTTCACAGCTCTCATGCTACACTGGAGATGATCAGGTCGAGGTTTTCTGAGGATGATGATCTCCTAGAAAGCTCTAGAGCTCCTGGAGCTGGAGGACAAGTCATCTCGGGGCGGCGGCGGTGGTGGTGGTGGTGTTCATACATGCAGAAGTGAATGTGGGTGATGAAGTGACCATAGGCGGATGTAGCTGGAGATGATCTGCTTTCTGATCCGCTCTGATTCGTGGGACTGGGGACTGTGGAAAACCTTCAGTGGTTCCCCGAGAGGGACGACCAAAAGAGCCCTTCAGGGGGTGTGTTAAGGGTTGCACTTAAACATCGCCCACATTTTATAGTTTTACTTCTATTAGATTAGAGTTTTAAATAATAACAACAATAATAACAACAATAACAATAATAATAATAACAATTGAAAAAAATATTAACAATAAAAAATAATAAATGAAATAAAAGTAATAACAATAAAAATGATAAATATAATAATAATAATAATAATGATAATGAGAAATATATTTTTAATAATAGTAATACTTATGATAATAATGATAATGACAACAATATCAATAATAACAACAAAACAACAATAAAAATTATAGTAACAACAAAAGTAATAATAATCATAATAACAATAATAACAATAAATAATAATAACAATAATAATAATAATGATGATGATAATAACAATAATGATAAATATATTATTAATAATAGTAATGCTTATGATAATAATAATGATGACAACAATATCAATAATAACAACAAAACAATAAAAAAATAGTAACAACAAAATGAATAATAATAATAATCATAACAATAATGATAATAATAATAACAATAGTAACAATAACAATAATAATAATATTAATAATAATAATAATAACAAGAATAATAGTAACAATAATAATAATGATAATGATAATAATAACAATAATAATTACAATAATAATAATAATAATAACAATATTAATAATTATAACAATAATAATAATAATAATTATGATGATAATAGTAACAATAATAATAACAATAATAATGATAATGATAATAGTAACAATAATAATAACCAATAATAATAATAATAATAACAATAACAATATAAACAATAATAATAATAATAACAATAAAACAACAACAATAATAATAATAATAATAATGATAATAATAGCAATAACAACAACAACAATAATAATAATAATAATAATAATAATAATAATGATAATTACAACAATAATAATAATAATAATAATAATAATATGAAGTGTGTTTGCTCAACTGGGAAAAAAAGTTCAGATACTAATAATTAATTTCTCTTCCCCCTCGTCTTCCTTTTCCTTCTGTTCCTTAACCTCCCACTCTTCTTCCTCTTGCTCCTCTTCTTTGTTCTTTACCACCTCCTCGTCTTCCTTCCCCTTTCTTTTCCCTCTGCTCCTCCTCCTCCTCCTCCTCCACGGCTTGTCCGTGCTGTTGTTATTCTGTGTTAGAATTAAAAACATGGTCCTGTTTAGTGTTGGATGGTTTAGTGTGTGTAAAGGACTCCAGCGGGGTTTGGCTCGGCGTCACGGCGCGGCTCTCACACAGTAAACAGTTTTGATTGAACAGAGGGAGTTTTGGTGTTTATCTGAGCGGGTTGAGTGTTTACAGTAACCACTGAGGAAGTGCGAGATCACAGGAAGATACCTGAGCTTCACCGCAAACACATCACGCTGGGGGGGGGGGCGTTTACACTAAATACCCATAGTGCACCTGCGGAACACGAGGAGAAGCTGGAGAAAATGTGTTAAAAATCCAAATAACGCATCGTGTCCTGGAATAATAATAAAACCACGAGCCTCCTCCTCCTCCTCATCCTTCACTTTTATTTCTGCTCATGACCTGCAGCTCTTTCCATCCCTCCTCCTTCTCCTTCTTCTCTTTCAGGCTGCGAGCCGACAGCGTGCTAACAAGCATCACCACTCACACACCGTGCCGCTTCTCAGCTGCGCTTTAATGACGCCCGCGACTGGAGGAACTCGAACGCTCGCCTTTTTTTTTTTTTACACCCCTCGCTTGTCTTGACTTCCTGTAAGACGACAGCACATCGTGTTCCATGTGTAATACAAGGAGGAAGATGTTAGTGTCGGTCAGAAAGGAGGCGGGGCCAGATGTAACCTGGTACAGCTGGCTCACATCTGCATCTCATTTGTAGCTCTGCAGGGGAGCCGATGGCTTTACAGGGTCGTCCATTTACCCCATTAAAATAAATAAATAAATAAATAATTGCCTCTCCCTCGGGGGGACGAAGGACTCGCTGCAGGAATCAGGAGCTGTGGATGTTTTTGTTTTCCTGCACGCTGTTTGTGAAATGAACCCGTGGATGTCGAGGGAAATCGGGTTATCACACTAGAGGAAAGGAGAAAAGAGGCCGACGGAAAACGATTTTCTGGCGTTTTTTTTACTTTGCTTTTTTGCTAATTTTAAAAGTCGCGTCGAGATGTTTTGTGACTCCACATGCAAGTGAATATCTTGCAGCTGAAATGCGAATATCACACGACGATTCATGACGGATTTGTGAGTAATTTGCGATGAGTTTGCGGATGTTTGGCAATTTTCCTGTTTTTCACGTGTATTAGCACCGACAAAATGCGAATAAAATATGAATGATGAGAAAGTTCACGGAATATGAGGGATGGCAGCGAGTCTCAAACCTTCCGCGTGGAAGCCTCCAACTTGAGAAATTTGCGAGCAAAACGACAACTTTGCGACTTTCTCACGACATGCGCCGCCCTTTTTCCCATTTTTTCCCTAATCGTTTTAGTCGTTTCCAATTCCCACCCGTCAAGTGTTGCCTTCCCTATCACACAACCACCACACACCAGGGAGGGGCGTAAGCGTTCACACGCCCCCTCTGTGACATGTGATGCAGCCACCCGCCTCTTTACGAACTGCTGCACATGTGTGTTTGGGGTGTCCTAACACACTCGGAGGGAAAGCGCTATCCGCCCCCTTGTGCGAATGAGCTCACAGACGCTCGTGATTGGCTGGTGATCGCTGTGAGTGACAGGGAAGTGAGCGTATGCCATTCCTCCCTCCCGTGAGAGCTCGGCCAATCAGCTCCCATAGACTCCCGTTCACGGATGGCTGTGGCATCAACCCGGATTCGAACTTGCGATCTCTGGGTTGATAGTCGCGCACCTTGTCGAGGCGCCACTCGGGAGCCGTGTGTGGACTGTTTGAGAAGAGTTAGACTACGCCGCGTCAGAGCCTCGTTTTGCGGCATTCACGGAAATTTCAACCGTGATTGGATTGTTTTGTGATGAGTTCACGACCCAGCCAGACTCACCTCCATATCCCTTGATATCAGAGCGCAGGAGTGTCGCTAAACCAAAACGGTTAAATGCTTGCTTCTGATTGGTTCATCATGTTTCTCAATATAGCCGGTAACATTTCATAAAACGATCAGAGACCAGGTTGTGTTTGGCGTCTGTGCGGATGAATATGTTCGTCTGTTACCGGGTGATGATCTGTGTACGTTGTGATACAACGCAACGCCAAACCCCCAGGAGAGGCCGCGGGGTTTTATTCCTTTTACATCACACACATTTCTTAATAATTACAATGTTTGTTACCGCAGCGATACACGTCTGTTCTCTCACTCGCCTTCGATACGGCTGCCTAATACCACGATGTGATGTACTAGCGTTTTCTCCGTGGTGCTTAAACCTCGCGAGCTATCTTTATGATTAGCGCTAGCGACTGTCTTGTCCTTTTCTTTCCTGAACCCTTGTTAAAATAGTCCCGGTGTAGTGAACCCTGCGTTACGCCGTCGTCATTAATTTAAGCGGTTTTGTGCGCTTTTATCTGCCGTCTGTCAGCCTTTGAGTCGCCGGCGCGGTTTTAAACGAGTTCCTCTCGGCACGACGCTCCACGACTCTGATCTTCAGCTTCATTCTTTAAATCTTAAATGAAAAAGATTTTCTGAGGAGCTGAAAGGAGATGTGTAGAGAAAAAGGCCGGAGCGCGGCGCTTCTCTTCCAAAAAGAAAAGAAGAAATTACGCCGTGCTGCTAACAAGTGTGTCGAGCAAAGTCTGCCTTTTCACTCTCTCTCTCTTCTCCTCCTTCATGTAATGAACCTCGCCTTGAACCGCGCCTTTAATTGCCAGCGCCCCACTTTTCTCCTCAGAAAAAAGGCTTTTATTATATTTTACACACACACACACACACACCCACACACACACACACACACACACACACACACAGAGTCAAAACAGAGAGACAGATAGAACAGTCTCTCACATACACACTCACTCTCTCTGTCTCTCTCTCTCTCTCTCTCTCTCTCTCACTCTCTCTTTCCCTCCCTCCCCCTTCTCTCTCCCTCCCCCCTTCTCTCTCCCTCTCTCTCTCTCCCTCTCTGTCTCTCTCTCCCTTCCTCCCTCTCTCTCTCTCTCTCTCTCTCTCTGTCTCTCTCTCTCTGTCTCTCTGTCTGTCTCTCTCTCTGTCCCTCTCTCTGTCTCTCTCTCTCTGTCTCTCTCTCTGTCTCTCTGTCTGTCTCTCTCTCTCTGTCCCTCTCTCTGTCTCTCTCTCTCTGTCTGTCTCTTTCTCTGTTCCTCTCTCT
>JAQMYF010000001.1:68306735-68324984 GCA_030014195.1 Neosilurus mollespiculum
TTAAAAACAAAGCTTTTCTTGTGGAAAACCTGATGCGGCCCAGCCTCACCCAGAGTCTGCCTCCAGCGGCCCCCGGGTAAACAGAGTTTGAGACCCCTGCTCTACACCCTATTCACTACTTCATATTCTACACCCTATACTTTACCCTATACTCTACACCCTATTCACTACCCAATACTCTACACCCTATTCACTACTCCATATTCTACACCCTATACTTAAATCTATACTCTACACCCTACTCACTACCCCATCCTCTACACACTGTACACTCTGCATACCATGGAAACTATGCAGTGATGGCTCAGTTAAGGCTCTGGGTTAATAATCCGAAGGTTGGTGGTTCAAGCCCCAGTCCCATCAACCTGCCACTGTTGGGTCCGTGAGCAAGGCCCTTGACCCTCAATTGCTCAGTTTTATACAAAAATAGATAAATGTAAGTCACTCTGGAGGGGGTCTGCCAAATGCCGTTAATGTGTTCTCTAAACACTTGTGTATCTACACCAGTTTTTCTCTCTTTCTATGTGTGTGTGTGTGTGTGTGTGTGTGTGTGTGTGTGTGTGTGTGTGCCTGCATGAGAGTGAGTGGATGAGTAAGCAAGTGTAAACTGATTGGTTGAAAGTGATGTCACTGTGTGCTGTAGCTCCGCACAGCTCATGTGCAGGAGTGTGTGGATGCAGTGCAGTGTGTGGAAGTGGACATGTGCTCATAATACACACACACACACACACACACACACACACACCTTTCTCCCTCTCCTTTTCTCTCTCTCGCTTCTCTATTTTTCTCTATCTCTCCCAGTGCTCCCTCTCCTTTATTATAGCGAAGATCAAAAGTTTACACACCCCAAGGTTACAGGCGGTGCGTCTCACATCTTCACGGTTCTACACTTGATGATTTCCTGTATCAAGGCTGTGTATTTGCTGTATTAAGGGAAAGATCGATTTCAGATTTTGTTTCTCATATCAGATTGTCAGTGGAAATGAAGTCTGCTGTGATCTTCAGTAGCTTCTTGTGATGCTCTGGTGCAATGTTGGTTCCAATCCCTTTTCCTGGAACACCCATGCTTCACATCTGTTAGCATGTTCTTGAGTTTATTAGCTTCTCCCTTGTTCCTCTGCACATGGCTCTGATCAGGAGCTCAGATCTCCATCTTGGTGATCTTCTGCGCACCTCAGTGTGACTTCTTCACATAGTGGCGTTAGTGTGGGAGGAGCTTCTCTCAGGCCATGGCGATGTGCGACTTCTGATCTCAGTGAGGAGTGTGTGTGGTGCGTAGGAAAGTCTGTTAATGATGTGAGGGGGGGGCGAGGTGTTTTAACTCCCCCACCCACTCTGTTTAATCCCTCTCTTTATTTCATTTCATCCTATCATTAGAACAGTGGAAGTAAGGGAGGCAGGTGGAAAGACGTGTACAAAGGTGATGGTGGGACACAATAAAATATGAGCACTTTGTGTGTGTGTGTGGGATCCACAGGTAACTTTACCTTTGTAGTTGCACTTTGTAGTTTTCAGAAATCTTGAAGAAATTGTTACTCAGAAAGCTTTAAAATTCCATGGGGAAGAAACAGGGATGAGGATATGAGTAGGTGAGATGAAAACAGTGGGGGAAATGTAGAGAGGAGGATTAGAAGAGTTAGAGAGAAGAAGAAAAGATGGGAAGTATACAGAGATGGAGGGAAGGACATGAGGAATGGAGAGAATTGTTGTATACAGAGATGGAGAGTATTGGAAGAGAGAAGTGTAGAGTAGGGGAGTATGAGAGGGATGCGAGGAAGGGGAGGAGGATCGGGATTGGGTGGAGGAGATGGATGGGAAGGAGGAGGAGAGGGATTTTGAGGGGTGGAGGAGGGCAGGAATTGAGAGAAGGAGGAGGAGAGGGATTAGGAGAAAAAGAAGGAGAGGAATGAGGAGGAGGAGGAGATGGATTTGGGAGGTGGAGGAGGAACAGAGGGAGGAGGAAGAGGAGATGGATTTGGGGGGGAGGAGAGGGATTGGGAAGGAGGAGAGGGAGGAGGAGAAAGAGAGGGATGAGGAGATGGATTTGGGAGGGGGAGGAGAGGGATGAGGAGAGGGATTGGGAAGGAGGAGAGGGAGGAGGAGAAAGAGAGGGATGAAGAGGAGGAGATGGATTTGGGAGAGGGAGGTGGAGGAGACTGATGAGGAGGAGGAGATGGATTTGGGAGGAGAGGGATGGGGCGGAAGAGGAGAGGAATGGGGAGAAGGAGGAGAACACAGGGGAAGTTTTTTCGGAGATATTTGGTAATAATTTGATAAAGTGTAATAAATCTGGACGTGAATCCTGGTCTTCACCTCGTTTCAGACTGAAGTGTGTTTCTTATCTGGGGTGAATTTCAACACGCTCTTCTCCTCGCAGAAATGGATTTATTACTGTAGTGCAAAACGGATAAAAATTTCATGCAGTCAGGGCCAAGTGGAAATCAGCGCCATGAGCAAAGTGTTTGTGCTTTTATTTACTTTCTTTGGTTCTGCTCCAGGCTTAAGCTCAGCGCTGAGTGCCGCGGGATTCGTCCCTCCAGCTTTAATCAATTTGCCAACCTTAATTTCAGCAGCAATCGGTCGTTTTAAACACCGCCTTCCCATCATGCACTATTCACGCTACTTTCAGGAAGAGGATGAGGAGGAGGTGCTGACAGGTAGACGCCGATCAAAGCCGCAGGAGGTCCTGGCACATCAACTTTTACTTTATTTCTTCACTTTGGTCTTTTTTTTTTTTTTTTACTGTTGAGCATCAGGGAGGCTTCATCTCTCCGCCGTGTCCTCACTCGGAGTTTTTTCCGCTCCAGCACTTTCCATTCGGAGCTGCCAGCCGAGAAAGAGTGACAACGCTCCTGAAGGCGATCAATAACTTCTCTGAGCAGCCTATTTCTCACACAGCGAGGGTGAAACCACGACGGATTGTGTCCTGACAGGAACCCGCAGCGCTCTCCGGCGTGAACATGGTCTCGGATCGGATATAAAGAACCTACAGATAGTTTCAGTTAGTTCTTGATGTGGAGGAAAATGCGGGTTTCAGGATCCACTGGGGGCGCTGTGTGGTTTTGGACCGATAAACTGAGGAAGACATATGACCTGCCGGTCTGTTTGGAAGGAGGGATCATATTTCCTTTATTTAAAGACATTTGTAATCCTGAAATGGAGAACCGTCCAGTGAAGTCATCTCTAATGAAATATATATTTAAATCTTTAATGATTATACCTACAGAAGAGCAGTTGTGTAATTTACTGCACTATTTAGTTATTGGCTGATTTATGTGACTATTGTATGAGGAGTTTATTCACTGAAGTGAGTGTAAGATTATTTATTTATTTATTTATTTCCCCCCCCCACATTTTTCTCCCTAATTTAGTCGTTTCCAATTCCCACCCATCAACTTTTGCGTTCCCCATCACATGACCACCACCAACCAGGGAGGGGCGTAAGCGTGCACACGCCCCCTCCGTGACATGAGATGCTCTTTTCGACCTGTTGCGCATGCGTATTTGGGGGCGGCCTAACATACTCGGAGGGAAAGCGATATCCGCCCGCTCGTACGAATGAGCTCACAGACGCCCATGATTGGCTGGTGATTGCTGTGAGTGACAGGGAAGTGAGTGTATGCCGTCCCTCCCTCCCGTGAGAGCTCGGCCAATTAGCTCCCATGGACTCTCGGTCACGGATGGCTGTGGCATCAACCCGGATTCGAACTTGCGATCTCCGGGTTGATAGTCACGCACCTTGTCGATGCTGAAATCGAAAGACCGATGTCAAAAGAAAAATGGAGTGAATGTAGGAGGAATTGTTGAAATAAAAAAGGAAGGGAAGGATAAAGAGATGAGAGAAAATGCAACGCAGGAGAAACAAGGCAGGCAAATAAAAAAAAAGGTAAACAGAACACAACCAAAGCGTAACTACATGAGAGTGACCTCTGTGGGTAACACACTGAGAGTGAGCTGAGGGCAACAGCCCGAGTGTGATCTGAAGGTAACAAACCAAGTATGATCTGAGGGTAACAACACGAGTGTGACCTGAGGATAACAACCCGAGTGTAACCTAAGTGCAACGGCCCGAGTGTGATCTAAGGTTAACAGCCCGAGTGTGACCTGAGGGTAACAGCCCGAGTGTGACCTGAGGGTAACAACCCGAGTGTGATATGAAGGTAACAAACCAAGTATGATCTGAGGGTAACAACCTGAGAGTGATTTGAGTGCAACAAACTGAATGTGCTCTGAGTGTACCAACCCAAGTGTGACCTAAGTGCAACGGCCTGAGTGTGATCTAAGGTTAACAGCCCGAGTGTGAACGGAGTGGAACAACCCGAGTGTGACCTGAGGATAACAACCCAAGTGTGACCTAAGTGCAACGGCCTGAGTGTGATCTAAGGTTAACAGCCCGAGTGTGACCTGAGGGTAACAACCCGAGTGTGACCTGAGGGTAACAGCCCGAGTGTGACCCGAGGATAACAACCCGACTGTGACCCGAGGGCAACAGCCCGAGTGTGATCTGAAGGTAACAAACCAAGTATGATCTGAGGGTAACAACACGAGTGTGACCTGAGGATAACAACCCGAGTGTAACCTAAGTGCAACGGCCCGAGTGTGATCTAAGGTTAACAGCCCGAGTGTGACCTGAGGGTAACAGCCCGAGTGTGACCTGAGGGTAACAACCCGAGTGTGATATGAAGGTAACAAACCAAGTATGATCTGAGGGTAACAACCTGAGAGTGATTTGAGTGCAACAAACTGAATGTGCTCTGAGTGTACCAACCCAAGTGTGACCTAAGTGCAACGGCCTGAGTGTGATCTAAGGTTAACAGCCCGAGTGTGAACGGAGTGGAACAACCCGAGTGTGACCTGAGGATAACAACCCAAGTGTGACCTAAGTGCAACGGCCTGAGTGTGATCTAAGGTTAACAGCCCGAGTGTGACCTGAGGGTAACAACCCGAGTGTGACCTGAGGGTAACAGCCCGAGTGTGACCCGAGGATAACAACCCGACTGTGACCCGAGGGTAACAACCCGACTGTGACCCGAGGGTAACAACCCGACTGTGACCCGAGGGTAACAACCCGAGAGTGAACGGAGTGAAACAACCCGAGTGTGATCTGAGGGTAACAACCCGAGTGTGATCTGAGGGTAACAACCCGAGTGTGACTTGAGGGTAACAACCCGAGTGTGATCTGAGGGTAACAACCCGAGTGTGATCTGAGTTTAAGTGTAAAAACAGTCTACAGATGTCTGTTGTCATGCGTTTCTGGTTACTGGTGTAAAAAAGGGGGAGTTGGTGGTTGGATGATTATGTAATGCAGTTTTACTTCCTGGTGTGGGACTGGACCCTGGCTCCTTATGTTAGCATTGTGACTTGTGGTCCATCCTCAGGCTGTATTTTCCAACATTGTCAATAATCCTTTACGTTTGATGTTTCATATCTTCACTCTGTGTCTGAAACATGGTGATACGAGCAGATGATCAGGATCCATCCTCCCGTCCGTGCCTGTCTGTGCTCTCCTGTTCGCTGATCAGGTGGGTGAAGGGATCTCCAATTAAACCCCAGCTAATAGACTCTATTGTCAGGATAGCGCTCGGCACTCGCTGCACCGGGTTTTCTTCTGCTTCGCTCTTGGAAAATCCAGGTACTGAATAGAGACGAGTGCAGCTCATTTAAAATTCTAAAAGATAAAAAAACATTCCCCACCGCCGTGGCGAGGACGGCTACCGTATTCACGCAGCTCTTCAGGAGATGCAATGCCCGAGAAGCCAGGTTCAATTATCCTCCTCTGAAAAGGCGACGCAGAATCCCATCATGCCTTTCACTTCTCGCTTCCTGCCGCCACTGATGGCTGATGAAAGAATGAGACACCGGGCTCACCAGCTTCAACAAAGAGCTTGTGTTGTTTTCCATTTCTCCGGTGAAGACCTTCTCGAAGTTTCAGAGAAGAACGCAAGAAGCCGGAAGATGGAAACGATCCTGGATCTCTAAGTGATGGAACGGCGCCATGATATCCAGTCACTTTGATTAGATTACATTAGATTAGACGAGGTTCCTGTCCTGGCTCCGCCCCTGGCATGTCATTGGTTTATCTGAATGTGTGCACTACTTTTGTGTCTTGCTCTTCCTTCACTCGTCTGTTATTATTTTTTTCATCTTTTATGTTTGAAAGCCTGACAAGAACAAAACAAATCCATGGAATTGGTAGAACACAGTCAGGTGTGTTCTGATTGGTTGATCACTGGATACATCGGAAGAATCTTGGTTATTTGTTTAATCCTGCGTCCGATGTTTGTTCAGTGTTTAGTTTTGCGATGAATCCCGGTTCGCTCTCCGAACACACCTGCGGTTTTTAACTTTTGTGCTCAAATCTTAATTTTTTATTCATGATGATATTTTGAAAGTCTGCCACTTGCCTTTCCGATACTTTATGTGGGATTAAAGAAAAAAGTGAAATCATGTATGGAGTAGATTTTCCACCGTCTATCTCACTCGTCTGCGAAGAGGCGCGTCGCTATAGTAATGGGCGTAATGGCAGTGCTGCGAGCTCGGCGCTGCCTCGGTACCGATTTCAGCAGCATTAAAGCTCCATTTGGTAAAAGGTCATTTTTCACTTTCTCGTCAGTCGATGGCAGGAAATGAGTTTCTCCACCCAAAATACTCTGTTATTTACAACAAAAAAAAAAAAGAACATGATGAGCGTTGACGTGGTTTCTCCCGAACACTCCGCGGTTCTCAAACAAATTCCTCCTGCGAGGAGAGTGGAGACGCTGGAAGGTGAAAGTATCGGCACCCCAGGTTTCGTTTGGGTGGATCACTTCCACCAGTACGTGATCGGGAAGTCCAGCAGTTTGCATAAGATTTCAGACCGGCAGGCCTTCCACAGTTCATGGGTCCAAATCCCACAGCGCCCGCAGTGGCGCCTGATACCCCTGATGTTTCCTCCACAGAAGCGAATTCAAATCGATCGATCGATCACTAAAGGACCGTGTGAGTGCAGGCAGTGGATTCATACAGCTGTTGTGTATTATTACAGATATGATCGTGATGGAGGTCAGAACGCTTTTCGTACAGCTAGGCTAGCTTTGTCTTTGTGCTGTTAGCATGTTGGAACGTAGCAAGGCTCGGGCTCATTGATTTTCATCTATCTAAATTTGAAAGAAAACATCGATCCTGATTTCCAGGTTGTTGATATAAAGGTGCATGTAGATATTGTGAATGAGAAGAGCGTACGCACGGCAGCGACGTCACAAGCATGAAAACCGCGTTTCTGTCTGAGAAACGATGGGCTCGACACTTTTACCGTGCTTATTTTTTATGTTAAAACCTGGCAACCCTGATGAGGCAGTTATGTTCCGGAAGAGCTGAAGATGTAATCACCAGAAAGGACAGGAGTCGGAGTAACGTCACATCATGTCACGTCACGTCACTCTGTCTGGATCATCACTACTCACAAACACACCTCCGGGACTCGCAACACGTGTGAACAGTCGGCTCGCGCTGCAGTGGAGTCTTTGGTTTCACACCCTGAGCGGGAGGGGGGGTGGGGGAGAGGATTACATGGTGTTATCTCTCAAATCCATCTTATCTCGGAGACGGAACAGTAGAGATTCCCGTCAGATCTGAGACACGGTGATGAGTGCGAGCGGCGGAGATTAGAACTTCAGTGCTGTGTGAAGACAGCGGTGAGGATCTGGAGCCCACGCGGTACTGCAGGGTTAACACTTCACTCGCTGATATCAGATGTAGACGCTTTTATCGCAACACTCACCCTCCAATCAAATGCAATCAAGACACTCCTGGGAGTTAAATGGCCTTTACACCCCGACGACAATCCGTAACTCATGAGATCTGAAAGAAATCCGTCACTGCCGTCGCTCTAATCCACCGACCAGTCACTGCCTCACGGTCCTCTGGGGAACGTCCAATCAAATGCCGTGTCCCGTGTCTCCCTGCTCGTGCATGACCCAGCAATTAGAGCTTGCATGGAGGGGTGGGGCGTGGCTTTGGGAGGACCTCCGAGGGCAGGGGAGGACTTAGCTGGAGCTCTTGCTAGCTTTCAGATTCCCAATCCCGGCGTTAAGTTTATTGGTGCTGTAACATACAGGAGAGAAAACAACAGGACTCACGGACACGCCGTCACCGTACAGGAAACAGGAAACAGATAAGAAGGACAACGTATGATAAATAAATAAATCAATCTGTTTTGTTAGATCGTTTCATCACTATTTTACTGGAACACACACACACACACACACACACACACATACACTACGTTCTCTTTGAACAGGAAGTTGTGGTGTGTGAACCGTTAGTGGAGTTGATGACCCTGTGTGTGTGTGTGTGTGTGTGTGTGTGCATGTGTGCATGTGAGCATAACTTTTCCACATTAATTGAATTTTTTTTATGGGACCCTATGAGTGTTTCTGTGTTGTACCTGTAAGTGCACGTGTGTGTGTGTGTGTGTGTGTGTGTGGAAAGGGAGGATCGAG
This sequence comes from Neosilurus mollespiculum, assembly GCA_030014195.1. NCBI lineage: Eukaryota > Metazoa > Chordata > Actinopteri > Siluriformes > Plotosidae > Neosilurus > Neosilurus mollespiculum. The sequence goes on from JAQMYF010000001.1 coordinate 68,315,216, forward strand.
TGTGGTGTGTGTGTGTGGAAAACAGCTGTTTCAGCTCGATCCTCCCTTTCCACACACACACACACACACAAACAAAATGGGTGGATGTTCATTTTTCCACATAGAGAGAGATGGACTGTGTGTGTGTGTGTGTGTGTGTGTGTGTGTGTGTGTAAGGTAGAATAACACTGATTACTTCACCTTTAATGGAAACATACCCCATGTGTGTACCTGTGTGAGTGCATGTTTTACACCGTGTTCGTGTTTGTTCGTGTGTGTGTGTGTGTGTGTGTGTGTGTGTGGGACCTTAAATGGAGGTGATGTTTGTTACTCCTCGGTTCTCCGGTCCAGTGGTTCTCTCTGTGTGAGATCAATCAACAGTAAAGAGCTGGAACCCGGCTCTGCACAGGGAACCCACCCTGTTCTAGGACCCGTGAGAACCCGTCACGTTCAAAACATACATATACAAGCGCACTCTGGCAGACGAGTGATTCACGCCTCAGCCTCTTTCCCTAGAATCACTTTACATTAATAATACACAAACACAGGCTAATGCTAACGCTAATGGACTCAACCCGAACGGAACTCGGTTCCCGTCTGCATTAAACGCACACACGTTTGCACTCGTGTGTGTGTGTGTGTGTGTGTGTGTGTGATGATCCTCTGTCCATTAGGCGAGTTAGAAAATGACGTGGCCGTTCTCCAGTCGAACGCTAACATCCAATCTGAGATCACGTCATTACAGAGTTCTGGAGTGTGGATGATTCACCTTCTCGTGAAGTTGCTAAAGTTCTCATCAGAGCCGCTCGGTTCTCCTGCTGCTCTTCGTGAAATCACGCCAGGTTCTGTAACAGCGTGGTTCTGTTAGATGGGTAACGGCGAGCGTTATGTTGGCGTAATGTGTGCTGCTAGTGTGCCGACTGCTAACACATACACTGCGGAACCTTAAAAGCCCCCTCTTAAAAAAAAAAGTTCCACGTAGAACCTCTTGAGGTAGAGCAAAATCCATCAGTATCCACTACTTAGCATCTTAGAAACTTAAGGATCTTGCATGGTTCGTTTAGTAATTAATGGTCCTCCTCCTCCTCCTCCTCCTGAACCCGGTGTTGTAGTTTTCTGTGCAGAATGTTTAAAGGTTCCCACGGAAACACAACCACAGGATTCTTCATCATTTTTCCAATCCCATAGGTCCCGAAAGGTTCTTCAGAAGTTCCTAAAGGTTTCTCTTGGTTCTTAAAGCTTCTTGATCTCCTGAAACGGTTGCACTTGTAACCTTTATAGTGGGGAAAGGTTCTGCAGAGACCCTTTTTGGTTTCTCCTGGAGAGACGCCTGTAGAGCGAGTTTATTATTATAATAAAATGTGGTTCTCGAGGGCTACGGTAGATAAGGTTCTTCATGCCCTAGTAGTGTTGTACTGTACGTTGAGCTCTTATTAAATGTAAATCATAGGGTTCTACGTACAGTAACATCTTGGTGGTTCTTGAGAAACAACTGAAGAACATGTCAGCGTTCTGCTTATTCTGAATCTGTTTGTTCTTTTAAAAAGAGGTTCTGTAATCTTCTCAAGATGTTCTGCTTGGAACAATTTGTTTTAGAGCTTTATGTGGAACCTTTAAGGTACAACTTAAGAACTCTGAAGGGTTGTGTCTCTTTTGTAATCAGTGTTAACACTCCGGTCTGTGGGTGACTCTAGAAGAAGAAAGAAGAGCTCTTTGATTTGTCCCTCTATGGTGTTGGGTGGAGCCATGTTGGGAAGTGAACCTGCCTGCGGTTTCTTGAGAAGAACTTTCTGAATAGAACCCACTAAATGTGTTTATCGTGTCTGTGTGTGTGGGTTCTAGAGGGAGTGTGTGAGATCTGGCTGACCAGCGAGGACACGGGGGCCTACGGGAGGGACATTGGCACGGATCTGCCGACGCTGCTGTGGGAACTGGTAAAGGAGATCCCCGAGGGCTGCATGCTCCGCCTGGGCATGACCAACCCACCCTACATCCTCGAGCACCTGGAGGTGAGTCTTACGGTTCTAGAACATTAGTCCTGGCTTTCCCTCAGGATTCTTTCTATACTTAAGGAGTGGTACTATTTAGAACCTCTAAAAGGAAAACCCATGCAGGGGGAAGGTTGGAATGGTTGGAATGGATACTTGGGTTCTAAAGGGTCTAACTAGCACCTACTGATGTTCTGTTTTTTTCCATGGTTACGGCTTCTAACTGAAAGGTTCCTTGCTGGTTCTTGGTTTAGTCAATGGTTCTGTCTCTGCACAGGAACCCTTTGTTTTAGGGTTCTACCCGGAACCATTTAGAATTTCTAATAAGAGACACAACTGGTTTCTGCTGTAGATTTTTTATAATTTTATTGTTTATTTTTATTTTTATTCATTCATCAAAAATGAATTGGTTCCACAAAAGGTTCTCCTTGGAACTTTTGCTGGGAGCGAAACTTCCATTTACAGTTCTACATAGAACTTTGGGCTTTGGATGGTTTTTCAAACGGAAGAACCCTCCAGGTCTCTGAATGTTCTGAGAAAGTTCTGCCCGCTTTTTCAAAAGGGTTCTGGAATGTTTTATTAGAGTTTATTGGTAAATTTAGGGTTCTTTGTCACCTGAAATGGTTCTATTTGACAAACCTTTTGATAAAGGAATCTTTGAATCTCAGGGTTCTGATGTATTGGTACCAAAGGTTTTTTTTTTTTTTTTTTTTTTTTTTTAAAGAATAAACATTTAGGGTTCCTTGCCACCTGGAATGGTTCTACTTGGAACACTTTTAGGGTTCTAATTTTAATGGTTCTGAAGTGTTGGGTTTTTTTTAAAGAATCAACGTTTTAAAAACGAAGGAGGTTCTCCTGGATGTTCCTTTGTTAATTGAAAGTGCTTAGCCTCGAGAACCCTTCCAGAACCCGCCAGGATTACTTGGCTTTCTTTCTGTTCTGGGTTCCACACACACACTTTAAAGCGTTCCTGTGAGGTGACAGCAGAAGGTCACTTGAAGGTTGAATATTTAGGAATGAACCTCAGGAGAGAACACTACCTACCACAAAGAACCACAACATAAAACCTTCTGGGATCTGAGGAGCCGTGTAGGGCTCCGATATGTGTTCAGGGGTACTAGAGGGGTGGTAAATAATTCCTCCAGGTTCTAGGTGTAACTAAAATGCCGTAGTCAGGAGGTCTTTATCAAGGTAGAACATTGGGATGAAATCTATGTCTGTTGGGACGAAAGGTTCTCATGGTGTTAGAACCTGAATGTAATAGCGGATCACTTTTTGGTGAACTCGGAGCCTTCATCCACCCGGTTCCTTGTGCTGAAGCGTCTGTCAGTGGCGTCTGTTCTCCGGTGAGAAAAGCACCACAGACGAGCGTTTAATTTGCAGAAGGTTAATTGAGGTTATAATTTAGACCTCGTGTGTGTTGGTTCCGTTTCTGCTCGGTTACGTCTGAATTAAAAACCCACTGAAAGTGTTCCTTCTCTTCTTCCCTTAAATGGTATGAAATAACAATTAAATGCTAATTAGAGCTGGGATTGTCGGCGTGCCTTCGCTAATTTAACGTTCCGGTCGCGTTTGCTGTTTTGACGCGCTCAGCAGTTCCGCTTTAGCGCTTTTCTACTTTATTAATGCTTACAAGCGTTCCGATGCCAGTTCTATACATTAATTATCAGCCAAGTGGAAGATTGCAGCAGGAGACGGAACACTGAGACGTGACGCAGAGCACATTCGGGACCTTCGAGGGGGGGAGCAAGCGTCTGATATTCTTGGCTTTCTCACAGTGAAGGGTTTGCCCTGTGGGAACCCTTAAAGGTTCTCTGTAGGATCTTTTCTGGCAAATTGGTTTCCAAGGAGAATCCTTAATAGAAGAGCCAGTAACCAAAAAAAAAAAAAGACTCGGTTCTCCTCTCACTCGTTTGTGTTTTAAAACCTCTCGTTTGTTCTCTTTTGAAACCTGGAACATGGCTGGAGTTCCATTAAAGGTTCTGCGGCGTATCTTTAGATTTAACTTCACTGTTAAAGGCGCTCATCTTCCAGAAAGTGTTCGGCTTGGAGCTTATTCTGAAAGAGAATCTCTCGTCGGGTTCCAAATGGAAAGGGCTCCTCCAGAGGGACGATCAAGGAACCGTTTTTATTTATCATAGGTGAGGAACTGCACAAAAAGGTTCCTTAAAGGTTCTTCATTCGAACTCCTAACTCGTTACCTTCTCTGAAAGAAAAAAAACGGCGTATTTTTGAAATTCTATCTCAAGGGTGAAGCTGAAGATCTTCTGTGGGCTGTCTGTTGTAGGGTCCAAAATGGAACCTCCAAATGGACACGGATACCTCGCGAATCGTTAAGGGTTCTAAATGGCGTAAATAACACTGAGCGTTATGGTTTCCGTGATGAATGAATCAATAACATTGAAATGCAGTATTTTTTAAAAAGTTGATTGAATGGTTAAATGGAACCTCACACGAGATTCATCTTCCGTCTTCATCTTGCTGGAACCTGTTAATGGTTCCTCGATGGTACTTTGGTTGACGGTTCGATCTTTCACGGGAAGATGTTGCTTTGATCGTTTTCTACAAGGGAGAATTGTCTACGCAGAACCTCTAAGGGTGTTTAGTTGTCACTTTCTCATTCCGACAGCATTCTTGTGCTCATTACTGTACCGTTGGTGTCTCACGTGCCCCGCCCGCATGGCCTCTTGGCTCTTGTACCCTTTTTAAATGAAGGGCGAGTACTCCAGTCAAGTCGCTGTCAGGTTGATTTGGCAGGAACAGTGGGTCAGAGCTAATGAAACCCTCCGCTGGGTGAATTCCGACATCTCACGAATAACCAACTCTCGTCACGTTCTCCAATGAGACTCGATGATGCCGGAGGAAATCCGGGGCTGAGCGGAGAACCGAGACCTCGCGACCTCTTATTCTGCTTTACTTGCTCTTTTCTTCCCTCCTCACTCTGACGAAACCGCCTTTATTCATGAGGCAGGGAATAACAGCGCGAGATGGGAGGTTAAGGTTCTGCACTAGTGCCCGGGAGGTTGTGAGTTCAAATCCCAGGACAGACAGTGAGCTACTCCCGGGCTCTCGAGTGAGAACCTCAACCTTCAACTTAGTTTATTATGTAAGTTTATACTGCACGCTGTTGTAAATAATGAATAGAATGATTATAATTACAGTAAAGTCGTCCAGATTTTTAATGAGCTTCTCCACCTTCATTTAAAGTTAGTTCTAAACTTTTGAGATGTGATCATGCAACCTTTTGGTATGCATTAGAGATTCGATCACACTTTTGAGTCAGAGTCACGTCAAATAATATTACAAGTCAAATATTAGTGTCAAGGTCCATGTCATGAATATTTATGTCAGTCAAGCTGCGAGAAGCATATTACTTTCAGAGTCATGGTGCGTTTAAATTGGAGTCAAGTTCAGAGTCAGATATTAAATCCAGAGTCAAATATTAAAGTTAGGGTCAAATATTAAATCCAGAGTCAAATATTTAAGGCAGTGTCGAATATTGAAGTCAGAGTCAAATATTAAATTCAGAGTCAAATATTAAATTCAGAGTCAAATATTAAATTCAGAGTCAAATATTAAATTCAGAGTCAAATATTAAATCCAGAGTCAAATATTTAAGGTAGTGTCGAATATTAAGGTCAGAGTCAAATGTTAAATTCAGAGTCAAATATTAAATTCAAAGTCAAATATTTAAGGTAGTGTCAAATATTGAAGTCAGAGTCAATTATTAAATTCAGAGTCAAATATTAAATCCAGAGTCAAATATTTAAGGTAGTGTCGAATATTTAAGGCAGTGTCAAATATTATATTCATGGTCAAATATTAAATTCAGAGTCAAATTTTAAATCCAGAGTCAAATATTTAAGGTAGTTTCGAATATTTAAGGCAGTGTCAAATATTATATTCAGGGTCAAATATTATATTCAGGGTCAAATATTATATTCAGGGTCAAATATTAAATTTAGAGTCAAATGTTTAAGGCAGTGTCGAATATTAAAGTCAGAGTCAAATATTAAAGTCAGAGTCAAATATTAAAGTCAGAGTCAGATATTAAAGTCAGAGTCAGATATTAAAGTCAGAGTCAGATATTAAAGTCAGAGTCAGATATTGAAGTAAGAGTCGAATATTAAATTCAGTCAAATATTAAAGCCAGAGTCAAATATTTAAGGCCGTGTCAAATGTTAAAGTCAGAGTCAAATGTTAAAGTCAGAGTCAAATGTTAAAGTCAGAGTCGAATATTTAAGGCAGAGACAAATATTAAAGTTAGACTCAAGGTGTGCGTCATAAGATCATATCAGAGTCACTGTCTAGTCATGTTTAAATTTGAGTCAAGCTGCGAGTCATTAATTAAAATTTGAATCTGAGTGAAAGTTATAAAAGTTTAAATTCGAGTCAAGGTCCGAGTCAAAAACTTTAAATTCAAGTCAAATGTGCAAGTGAAATATTTAAGTCAGAATCTGAGTCAAATTGTGAGTCATATTTTAAACTCAGAGTCCTGACTCTGAGTCGGAAAGGAGTCATGAGATTTAAAGCCAGGTTTAAGATCAGATGAATCGTTCTGGTATAAAGTAAGACATGATTTGAGTGTCTGAGGTGAGACTCAGTGACTCGATTCCTCGTATATGAGTTGTTGTTGTTATTATTATTGGATGTGATGTCTATGACATGTGATGTCATGTGATGGAGTTGATGAAGGTCAGCGTGTGTTTCTGGTGATTTCTGTGGAGATATGAAATGCGATGTTCGAGTCGTTCTGGAGTTCATCAGTACATCGTATGCTATTTATTTTCTCTCGCGGTCCATTTCGTGTTCCTGACCCCCACGAGGACGAGTCTGAAACAGAACATTTGTCCTAATTAGTTTTCGAGCGTGTGATCTGCTGTCTCTCGTCCGCAGATGTTTTTTTCTTCATGGTTCACTCGATTAGCGGCGTCAGCCCCGGGGACGCCGCCGCTGCTGTCGCAATTTGGATTTCGTCCTGAACTCGAGCCGTTTCCATTTTAACGGCTCTCCCGGGACCCGCCGTCCGCTGTGTACGTGTTTAATCCTTTCCTGAATGACGTGTTGAGTGAGAAATGGGGCGTTTACACACAGAAAAATGTCACTGTAAGAAATTAACAACGTCAAAATTCAAGACCCAACAGAACGCAGAACCAACCCAAAATATCAGGCTCTCAAACCTTCTCCGTTCTCCTGCTGGTGTTTAATCTGAAAACATTGTTTTCATCTCGTGGTTGTTTTTTTAATGTTGATAAAGAATAAACATCACACGTTCTTCATGTTTATTATTCCGTTCATTACATTAAACAAAATAAAAGTCCCAGCGTAAATTAAAACAAAATAAAAGTCCCAGCAAAATAAAAGTCCCAGCGAAATAAAAATAAAAGTCCCAGCAAAATAAAAATAAGAGTCCCAGCAATCCTTTTACATGCTGCTAGATTGTTTGTTTGTTTGTTTATTTATTAGTTGACCTACTTCAGTTTATTAATGCAATTATTTTAATTTAATTCAGTAAATATATATAAAAAAATATATAAAATTAAATGACATTTATTTTATTTTTTACTTTGTTGTTATTTCTTTTTTCTTCATCTCTCCATCCATTGATTGATCGGTCGGTCGGTCCGTCCGTCCGTCCGTCCGTCCCTTTTTCCGTTTTGGTGCTCCTTTATTTAAACAGATCAGGGGTGTTAGTAAATGTGTAATTTTATCTTTATTCTGTTTGTTTGTTTTGGATTTCCCTTGTTTACTCACACAGTTATTTATTTATGTTTTATGACTTGAACAGTATTTAGGTTTTTTTGATTGATTTATTTCCTTTTATTTTTATTTCACTTCTCTGTGAAATGTTTTCTTAAAGGAAACTTCTCACAAACACCCATGTTACAATCACGGTCAGGGGTGTGTGTGTGTGTGTGTGTGTGTGTGTGTGTCTCAACACCTGTCTGTGCTCCGCGCTCCTCACACACACCCCTCTTCTCCATCCTCTCTCAGGACAGATCACATGATTAAATCCGCGTTTGTCCTGATAGGTGTGATTCTGTCTCTCTCTCACTTCGCAGCCGCCGCGTCTCCCCGCGCTCTACCTGATGAGGTGAGAACGCGGCGGATGTCAGGTGGTAATGCAGGTAATGGAGCAGTGCGAGCGCTCCACAGCGTCACTTCGTTCCCTTTTGTTCCCGACGCCGTGTCACCTGTTCGGTGCTTAAACTGAACCGTGGCGGTGTTGGGTTTCATCCTCGTCGTGTTGTTTGGTGGTTGTTATGGAAACGAGATACGATGGGAGTAAATAAGATGTTTATCAGAAGAAAGGACGAGACGGAGATGAGAAACATCTGTCACTACTTTCTTTTTTTGGTTTAACACGTCAGCATTACACAAACATCAGATCAGAGGATAGGAAGAGAGTCAAGTTCGTAAATGAAACCCCACCCCCAAATTAAGGTGTGTGTGTGTGTGTGTGTGTGTGTGTGTGTGTGTGTGTCTCCTTCACTCATTGGTGTAATCCATCAGCAGGTGTTATGGTTGACACCCCAAACCCCCACCCCCGTCTCTCACCTTGCTCCATTACCATGCAGTGTGAGTCCTGATCTCCCATAATCCTTTGCTGCCTGATTGATGTATGGTGCTAATCAGACTCCGATTTTCACACTAATTAATCCCGGCAGTTTCCGGGGTGTCTTGCGGCGGCTGAGCTGAGAACCTCACACTGTTCTGTAATGGTTGAGGCGGAACGAGGACGTGGGTATGACACAGATACATGATGTCTAAAGTGTGTGCGTGTGTGTATGTGTGTGTGTAAAACAGTCTCTTCTTGTAGTGTATAGAGTGTATTTATAAAAGTATTTGAGGGCGGGACTCTAAATGCTGTCTTCTGATTGGCCGGATTTCTGAATGAGGATTAGAAGTTATAAATCCTGCGTTTCCGTTATAAACATCGATCATGTGATCACTTTTATCTCTTTTTTTCTTCTGTTCTTCTCTCCGTCCATCTTTCACCCCAACAGGAAATGGCGAAGATCCTGAATCACCCGCGAGTATACGCCTTTCTGCACGTCCCCGTCCAATCAGCATCCGACAGCGTGTTGATGGACATGAAGAGAGAGTACTGCTGCGCCGACTTCACTCACGTCGTCAGCTTCCTCAGGGAGAGGTACGGGGGAAGGTTTCATTATCAGTGATGGGTGCGAAGATTACAACATGAATGTTTATGTTTATAATGCTCGGCGTACAGGGTTTTATTTCCCCACTTCCTGTATGAGAGGAAGTGCGAGGTGGAGGGTAAAATGTGGACGTTCTGTAAATGCTGGCTGTGATGAGTGCAATCGCGGTGTGCAGAAGTAAGTGCACCCCAATGTGATCGTAAGTCCCGCCACGCTTGGGCACTTTTCTAGCCTCCAGGTTAAGAACAGAAACAATGATTGGTCAGCTGCTGCGCCAGTCAAACTCCCCTTGCTGTTGAAGTGGGCAGGCGCACGTGCGTGTCTGTGTGTTCTTTAGTGTGTGTGTTAGCGTGACAGGGGGTCGTTTGAGTACTCCGGTGTGTCTGAAAATAATGTGACTCAGCCGTGGAGTGATGACTGAGAACTAACACAGGTTTGGGTGTGCGTGAGAGAGAGAGAGAGAGAGAGAGAGAGAGTAAGAGACAGTCATAGAGAGAGAGAGAGAGAGAGTAAGAGACAGTCATAGAGAGAGAGAGAGAGAGAGAGTAAGAGACAGTCATAGAGAGAGAGAGAGAGAGAGAGTAAGAGACAGTCATAGAGAGAGAGAGAGAGAGAGAGTAAGAGACAGTCATAGAGAGA
>JAQMYF010000001.1:68330023-68341643 GCA_030014195.1 Neosilurus mollespiculum
TGTGTGTGTGTGTGTGTGTGTGTGTGTGTGTGTGTGTGTGTGAGAGAGAGAGAGAGAGAGAGAGAGAGAGAGTAATCTGAGGGAGGGATTAGTCCGTCTGCTTGATTTCAGGACTGTTACTATAAGCGTGATCTCTGCACTACCTGCGGTTTGAGACGCCGGCCACCGGTGTTGACCTCCGTGTCGACTTCGTCGTGATGTTTTCTACTTTAATAACTTCAGGATATATATCTTTATAAATAATTATATACTCTAACCATCAAAAACCAGAAAAATTCACAGTTTCCACGAAAATACAGACGTACATTCATCAATAAGATGGTATAATCAATAAGAAATATAATCAAGACGTCGTCAAGGTTACAATAATCGTTTTACAATAAGTGAGATGAAGCAGTTTCACCCCATGTTTCCGGAATCACCTCCCACAAGATGGACTGGCGAGATGGCCACTTCTTCCGTACCATAAAGTCAAGCTGCTCCCTCAGCAGCTCAATAGGGTTCAAGATCCCCTTTACTCTGAATAACTCCTACTTTACCACCACCAAAGCACCCCCAGACCATCACGTCTCCCCCTCCATGTTTGACAGATGGCTGTAAGCACTCCTCCAGCATCATTTCCTTTATTCTGCACCTTCATAGGAGTCGTCGCTTCACTGTTGAAGTTGATTCTGGGGTTTTGTGGGTAGGATTTAATGAAGCTGCTGATTAAGGACCGGTGAGGTGTCTGTTTCTTAAACTAGAGACTCTGATGTCCTTGTCCTGTTGCTCAGTTGGGCACCGAGGCCTCAGACTTCTCTTCCTGTCCTGGTTAGATCCAGTGTGTGCTGTTGTGTGAGGGGAGTAGTACAGCCCGCTGGATGAGATCTTCAGTTTCTCTGCAGTTTCTCGTATGGAACCTCCTTCATTTCTCAGAACACATCTAGACTCATGAATTTCAGAAGAAAGTTCCTTATCTGGCCGTTTTGATTCTATAATCAAACCCACAAATGCTGATTCTCCAGATACTCACCTACAGAAGCATAATTTTATTACTCTCTCAAATCTGTGCTGAAATTACAAAAGGGTTTTAGAATTAATAATTCTGATTTTAATGAGATAAACTTGGATTAGTGAACACGGTACCACTGGATCACAAGTATGAGAGATGCTGAAGATGGGTCGCTGTTCACCTGTGAAGGTATTCCAGTAAAAATCCAGCTGTTTTCACCAATAATAATCATTTACATTATTAACAGGGTCAAGACTGAACTTCTGATCCATTTCTTCTTTTTTTTATTTAAAAAAAGACTTTTCTTTCAAAAACACCAACTTTGTAAGTGACCCTAAACTTTTGAATGGTAGTGTAACTTCATACCTTCGTAAATAATTCGTTTATATAACGTTATACCTCCATAAAGAATTCGCTTATACCCCTCTCGGTTTTTTTTCTGTAATTAGAATCCAGACCCTCAGGAAGATATAGGTCCTCAGTTTATCATTATTTTCTTCCTTGCAGCTGCTGCATTGAAATCTTTCTCGAGGTTTGCGTGTGTTCCGTTTTCATTAGTGTGATATCGGTTGCTTGATTCTGATTGGTCAGGAAGTCTCACTGAGGCCTTATTGTCATACCAGTTTGTTCAGAGAGACAGATGTTGAGAATGGAAGGAGTCTCCGGTGTCAGAGCTTGTTGTTGGAGCATTGTGTGGGTTTGTTGTGGAGTTGAGAGTAATAAAAGGAGACGCCGGTGATGGAGCGACTGCTTCTGTTTATTTAATAATAATAACAGAGTAGAATAATGTGTCAGGGATGTAAATGTTGCGCTGGCTGCTGGTTGGACTCGTGGATGACCATCAGAGCACCAGCGCTCATCTCTCTCTCACACCTTTTTTACTCATCTGTGGGATCTTCTTCCCGTGCGCTCTTTACATTTCTCTCCGGGGCCCCTGGAGACTCGCGCGGGTCATCATTCTGCACCGGGGCCGCTGCCAGGAATCTTCCCGAACCCCTCCTCTCGTTCCTGCGTTCAGGCCTCGAGTCAGTCGAGGTAAACAGGGACGTTCTTCCTGAACAGCTCCTCACATAAAGCAGTGGCCCTGACCCCCTTCCTCACCCCTTTCTGGCAGGAGCTCCTCCGCTGATATCTCCTGAACGTCCCGCGGCAGGAATTCGAGAGCTGGCGGAGTGTACGTGCCTCCAAGACCTTTTGTAGGACCTTGACCATCTTGGATTGTTGTCAGGTTTTTTTATGAGCTCTGGTGCGCTCATGCTCGCTGGCGCCAAGACCGTTAGAGAGAGCAATAAATAAAGAGCGAAAGAGAGGAGGGAGGAAGAGTGGGAACAAAACAACTGCGCCGTTATCGCTTGGTATCTTCCAAACACTTAACGCAAATGTGTTTTTGTTGGACGAATGTCTTAAGCAAACAGTGTTTATTTTATCCTGCGTGTGTGTGCGCGTGCGCGCGTGTGTGTACACAGTACTGACTGATCTAAAGCAGATAGTACCTCAGGTGACTTTACACACCTGTTCCGTGTATTTGCATATTTATTGGAGGTTGTGTCGAGTGGCGTTTTTACAGCGCCTCTGTCGTTCTCACTCTGAAGGAAGACGAGCAGCTGTGTTTTTCTTTTCGGGTGAAACATTCAGGCCGCGCGCTTTGTTCCTGATCCTTCCATTGTGACTCTGAAAGTGATGACATTCCCCAGAGGAACAAAACCAAGAGAGGCTTACGCTCCACTCGGCACGCAGCTGTGTGTTCGCACAGTACAGGCTGAAAGAGTCACACGGCACTCGCGTTTTAATAATAATGATTCGCTATAAGAGAGGAGGATATCGCTGAATACTCACCAGCATGGAAATGGAGGGGGATATGTAGTGATATCCACCTTGCTCGAGGTGACTAATTGTCTAGGTATTTACTACACAGAATGTTCAGCAAAAAAACATAGAGATAAGACTTGATAGTCTGTGTTATGTTTTTAAAATGCGATATCAGTCACGTGAGCCGTGTCTCTCACTGTCTGTGGAATGTAAAAGAACCATTGCTGTCGTTCGTAAAGAGTAGCTGCATAGCCGTCAGCATGTTTCTGCCCTGCGATGGCCTGGCGAGCTGTCCAGGGTGTACTCTACCCTCGCCCGGAGTCGGCTGAGATGGGCGCCAGCCTCCCTGCGACCCTAATTAGGATTAAGCGGTTCAGAAAATGAATGAAGGAATGAATATCAGTCACGTGTTTAATTATGATATCTTTTGAGGCTCATTTAAAGTATAAAGTTTTTTTTTTACTTTGAAGAAAGCGAAGGTTATATCACATAAATTTATTTGTATTTTCCATGGACGACATTTTTTTAAATTTCTAAGATTTCAAAATGAGTGACCGCCTCAAACCCTGAGTTTTTGCCCAGCATTTTGAGTTGAAACATTATCCAGAGTTTGAGAGGTGGATAACAAGCAATTATTGAATGAGGCGAAGTGGGATATGGAGAATTATTCAGGCCGAGGGGGTTTTATCTACCAGCGACAAAGGCTGACTCGTGTTCTATGTTGAGTTTGATGGATAAGTCGGCTCAGGAAAGAATACCAAGAATTATTTGATGGCTTTCCTTCAATCACTCACTCACTTATTAGCTGAACCACTTAATCCTACAAGGGCGTCTCTCTTTCTCTCACCCTCAGCTTCTCTCTCTCTCTCTCTCTCTCTCTCTCTCTCTCTCTCTCTCTCGACTCCAGAATGTTTACAAAAGTGTATTACAGATGTTTTGGCAGAACAATAACCCCAACTCCTATCTAAAGCATACAGGAAGTACTTCACAGCGCGAGAGAAGAGTGAGTGTTTTTGTCATGTTGCATTGTCGCTCCTAAACTCCAGTGGAACTTTCTGTAGTTGAAATTAATTTTGAATAAAGTAAACAGTTCTTGGACCTGGTACTTTGTGAATGCTTTTAGAAAAGGTTGGAGACACTGCTGCGGTGGGATTATTTGGAATTAGAGCTCCAAAGAGGCTAAAACGACTGTTCTCCGTAGCTGTAGGTCTCAGAGGGATGTAGCTGGTTATGTCTGTTGGTTGTTGCGATGTTGAGCATTCAGGTTATTAGTCTCTTCACAAGTGTAGGTGATTCCCAGTTTGTTAATGCCGCGGGCTCTGTGGAAAGGTCATGTGACCAGCATACTGCGTTCACGCTGTAGATCTGTGGAGGTGTGGGAGTGACAGCGTTAACCTCGGATGGGTTTCAGTGCTTATTGACTTTAAACATTCCTTATTCGGTTTAATTTTTACTCCAGCTGTCCATCAAACACGAGAACTTTTAACCCCAGATATGTGATACCCAGAATCCATTTGGAACACACGGCAGAGAGAGGTCTGGAACCAGCTACAGCTAGCTAGCTTTCTTTCTTTTTATTCTAATTTTTTTCTTTTTTCTTAATTCTTTTTCTTTCTTTCTTTCTTATTTTTCTTTTTCTTTCTTTCTTTCTGACTATCTTTATTTCTGCCTTTTTTCTTTCTTCCTTCCTTCCTTTTTTGTCTTGTTCTTTTTTCTTTTACCTCTTTTTCTTTCTTTTTTCTCTTTTTATTTTTTCCTTTTTTTTTCTTCCCCCACTCCGCCCCCCCACCCCCACCCCCACACACAGACGCTGCTCTGTCGTTTAGAAAGTGATGAAAGTGTGATAAGATTATTAGCGGTTTGTCATGACTTTACTTTGCACAATTTACTTTACACACATGGACACTCTCTCTCACACACTCACACACACTCACACGCAAACATGCTCACACACACTCTGACCTCGCAGTATCTGTTCTGAGGTCAGCTCTTTGCTCTTCTCACTCATCATAAATCATCCACTGAACCGTCTGACACACACACACACACACACACACACACTCACTCTCACACACACACAAACTCACACACGCACACACACAAACTCACACACACACACAAACTCACTCTCACACACACACACTCACTCTCACACACTCTCACACATTCACTTCCTGAATTTCACTAATCAGCTTCCTGCAAGAAAGGCAGAGAGAGTGTGCGACAGAGAGAAAAAGAGAGAAAGAGGCAGAGAGACAGAGAGAAGTAGAGAGAGGCCGAGAGAAAGACAGACAGAGACAGCGAGAGAGATAGATGGAGAGACAGACAGAGAGAGAGAGAGAGAGAGATATATAGATGGAGAGACAGACAGAGAGAGAGAGAGAAGGAGAGAGACAAGACAGACAGAGAGGAGAGACAGACAGAAAGAGAGAAGGAGAGACAGAGAGAAATAGACAGACAAAGAAAGGGGGGGCGGACAGAGAGAGAGAGTAGGAGAGACAGACAGAGAGAGAAGGAGAGACAGAGAGAGAGAGAGAGAGAGAGAGAGAGAGAGAGACTGAAAGAGCGACAGACCCAGAGAAAGAGGAGAGAGACAGACAGAGAGAGAGAGAGTCATAGACAGGAAGGCCCCTCCGGGAGGAGAAAAACGAGAGGCTCAGGTTTGGCGCTCACCTGTCGAGTTGGCGGGATTTCCCGTGTGTGTGTGTGTGTGTGTGTGTGTCTGTTATCATAAACACACACACACACACACACACACACACACGCTGAGTCATGCTGTTGTTTGCTCGACCTGCCACTCTGTCGCTCCTCACACATCTGTCTGCCCACAATGTCTCGGTGCTGTCAGTTAGGAGTGACTGAGTGTGTGTGTGTGAGTGAGTGTGTGTTGCTCTTGTCAATCAATCAGAATTTGTTTGCTGCTCAGCATTTTAACTTAATCATCTGTTTGTTGTAAAAACGAGTGTGTACACACACACACACACACACACACACAGTATATCACACACTCACGGGTTCATGTTGCGAGTGTAAATAAACCTTAAGATTGAAATGATCCTGATTGGTTTATTTTGGAGGTTTTTATTTAACGATGAACTTTAACCAGGTGTGTCACCGGATTTCTCTTCTTTCCCTGCCGTCTCCCACATTTCAAGAGCGAGTGATGAAAGAGTAATAAAGCCGGAATCGCGTGGCGGGTGCGGTTGAAGCGTGGTAGCATTTCCCTGACCAACAGGAAGTGTGTTTCTGGTGCGATCCACGATGAATTAAAAAGAATAGATGTGTTTACGACCCCAGCAGACACGGTAACACTCCACGGTTCCGTTCGGTACCGAGTTTTACTTTGGAAAGATCGTTTATAAATTGCGAGCTAATGTACAGTAATTACGATGCGCAATTACGAGCTAGCTAACAACATGAATACGGATATAAGCGAGTGTACATCGAAATAACGTTGTTTTCTCTTCGAACCACACGTACTATTACATTAATAAATATCACTTTGTTGTTCTACCATGTCTAACCACAAGGTGGCGGTGTATTTCAGTACGAGATGGCGTGCAGTGTAACGTCATTACTTTGCTGGATGACGTTTGGCTCCGTTCTGTCAGTGTTGTGAGATTACGAATAAAAAACATCGTATGTCATCTGTGAACGTTTATTCATCTAAATATCAAACGCTGACGTGTAAAGTGTGGAACAAGTCCCGCGTATTGTCTGTGCGACATCCACGTGCGCCACTTAACCATGGAGCGTTTATGCTTTTATTTTTAACGTAATAAAAAACATAACTCTCTTCCTGGTCGCACTTCACACATGGACCGAAACGGCTGGCGGATATTCTGACACACGCATCACATCATCGCAGCATCGCAGTGTTAGATTTAAACATAGCGGCATTTTTATAAGGAAAGCATTAATATTCTGGTCACCGTGTTGGGTTCATTTTGTTCCAGTTTCTATGGCAACATAATATTTTTAATGTTACTATATTAATTTTATTTTTTTCCCCGAGTTAGCATGAACGATTTCTTGTATACAAAAAAGTACCATGGAGTGTTCTGTCTCTCTTTATTCCCTCCTTCCCGTACTGTGATGTCACTTCCTGGATAGTGATTCCAATATTTCTCGTTAGCGATGACTGGAAAATGAGTTGCCCATTTCCTTTTACTTCCTGAGCCTCGCGAGTTAATAACACCATCACATCCGTCTCCCGCGATTCCTCGGGTCAATTTGCTTGACATCATCTTCGACACGTCTTCCTTCGCACTCTGTTCGGAGCCGTGATCTCTGCTCCACCAGGCTCCGCCTTAATTCGAGTCAGTTAATCTCATTAAGCCCCTCTGGTTAATTTTATCACAGGGGTCCCCGGGCACCACCTGTTTGTCTTCGCCAGCGTTCTCCTCAGCTCAGAGCTGTGACTCCCAGACATCCTGCTCGCTAATATTTCCTTTTGGTCCGAGAAAGAAAAGCAGAGGCCCGGCTCCACAAACAGCGTCACGCATTCCTGGGCGGGTTGACCTTCGCGGTGCTGGGTTTCACGCCGAGGGTCCGGTGTATAGAAAGATGGAGCGTAGAGAGGTGAAACGGAGCAGCACGTGGCTTTTGTCTAGGTCGGACTGGGCGGTCAGGATTGATGCGAGCTGCTGCGAGAGGAATCCGTTACACTGTTTTACATTCTCAGTTGCTCCGCAGGGCAGTAGATCACAGCCAACACAAGAGTCTTTCATTGACTCTGGACAGGATCCAGAGGTGTTCTCGGGATACTCCGGTTTTTGGTCCCTTAAGGAGTGTGCGTACCCGGTAACTTCATATGCTTTATGTAATTGATATCTACATTTTTGGGACGTTACCAGCAGGCCACTTGTCCTAATTACAATCCCGAGCTATGTTGGAAATGGCACTGCGGGGCCAGGAATAAATCTTGAGCACCGTTTGAAAGGTCAGTGCTGTCGCATGTCTCGGGCCGCGCCGCTCTGCGAGGAGAGTCGGGTTACATGGGTGATGTTTTGCTTTGGGTGACTTATGATGGTGGAGGTTGAGCTTTGGTGAACATGTTGGCCCTACTAACCTTCTGGAGTTTACATTTATTTCATCCTGATGATGGGTGATCCGTCTTCAACCAACAGCTGGAGAGCAAACACTGCACTAGATTTGTGTGTCTATATATCGCTCCCTATCTATACTGTATATATCTGTGGACAGAGAGAGCGAGAGACAGAGAGTTGGTTTTGGCTTGTAGATGCCAGTCTTCCTTTAGCTACATGTTCTGAAGTCACGAGCGGTTCACCAGTACTTTGATCAAAGTGTGTCCTCATGGTCAGCGCCTAATCTCGTGCCAATGATAACTGATCTATGGTAACCAGGCAGTGCTGTAAAAGCAGTGCATAAAGCTCTGGCCCAGCATTATTTGTAGACTTGGCAGAGGTTTGCACTCTCTGAGTGCCCTTTTAATCATGGGGCGTCCAATGCGATGGGCAGACGTCTTAGCAATACTATACCGGGGGCCGGATTCTGTCTGTGAGGTCATGGACATCCTGGCGGGGCATTGAGAGAGAGAGACACCTGTCTGCCCATTGCATGGAGCGTTCTGCGACTAAAAGGCACTCAGAGAGTGCAAACCTCTGCCAAGTCAGCAAATAACACAGACCCCTTGCTGGGCCTGCTGGAACACTACACTTCCAAAAAAATCCTCCTATCTCACAGTGGTAAAGAATCCCCTCGATCCAGATCATTTCTAAAAGTCTTCCCTGGGCCGTCCTTCACCCCTCCAAAAAAACTAATAAATAAATAATCAGAATCTGTTCATAAATTTGTGTCACGTAATAAACGAACAAACAAAGCAACTCTGAACGAACCCACCACCTGCTGATCACGCTAATGGGTGGAAACGTCAGAAGAAAGTCTGCGTATTTCTGACTCACCTTGTCTTCATGGTAGAACCTCCGATGTCGAGCCACTTAATCACGCGGTCTGTTTGGGTTCTTATACCGTGTTAATGTGTAAAACTCTTAAACGATGACACGAGAATGATGGGAAAGTCATTGTATTCCAGCTCCACAACCTTCAGCGTCTGAAAGCCAGCAGGTCAGCGAGTTCACGCACGTGTCCATATTGATTTGCACTGGTACTAATAGCTCTGGTTTGTTAAAAGCGTTATGAGGTTTGGTTTTACGTTACAGCGTTCTCACGCCTTTGAATAATGCAGAAGCTAAATGGCTGAACAAGAGCAGGAGTGCTATCATTATCATGGCTGCAGTCAGTGTAATTGTACATGAGAGTGCCAGGTGCTTTAAAGTTTATGTAGCTTAAAGCCTGGATTACACTTTTAACTTTTAACTACGTTTACACAAAATGGCTGCCGAGGTTGATGGATGAAATACAACCCGCCTGATACAGTACCAGCGATTTGAGACGTGGGTCACGACAGCAATAACTATGACAGCGGAAAGTGTGATGAAATGGATATGAAGTGAGCAGTAGTGTGAAGGAGGGGTGTAAAGTATATAAGGGTTTTTTGTTTGTTTTTTGATGTTTTTTTAAGAACCTCTCGCAACTAGGTTGTGTTTTACACTTAGTTTATGAATCTGTTAGCAGGATTACGTAAAAAGTTATGTTTGGATTTTCATGAAATTTCTACCAGAGGTGGAGCCTTGGGCAAGGAAGACTCCGCCTTTAAATGATTCTTTAACGTTGTGAGATTGAACGATTTTTGACATTTTGGTTCGTATGGGTGGTTGCTGGGCTTGGCAGAGGTTTAAGAGCTCTCCTTTTTCTTGGGCTGGGGGGCGGTTTGGGGTATGTTTGGCAGTGTAAGTCCCCACTTCAGTGTTAAATGAGGTCAAATCAAGTTTTTAGATTACTTTCAGAAAATAAGATGAACTTTACGCTGGACTGTGCCCTTTATTTATTTATTTATTTATTATTTATTTTTTTAAAGTTGAAGTATCTATAAAAAAAAATACACTGCATGGACTCTTAGGTGGCGCATCGACAAGGTGCGTGACTATCACCCAAGTTTAAATCCAGGTTGATGCCACAGCCACAGCCGCGACCAGAAGTCCATAGGAGTGAATTGGCCTGATGGAGGGATGGCATACGTTCTCCTGTCACTCCCAGCGATCACCAACCAACCCTCCCATCCCATCACCAAACGCTTTCTGTCCGAGAGTGTCTCCAAATGCGCATGTGCATGCTTACGCCCCTCCCTGGTTGGTGGTGGTTGTATGTGATAGGGAGGCAACACTTGACGGGTGGGAATTGGATATGACTAAAATTAGGGAAGAAAAAAAATGGGGTGGGGGGTGATGTCAGCATTAATGTTTTTATCCTCATTGTTTTACTTTAATTTATATGATTTCTTTAATTCCAGTTAAATTTTTTCATATTTTTTCTCGAAAGATGAATTAATACATTTTGATTAGAAAGATAGATAGATGGATGGATGGGTAGATGGATGGATGGACTGACAGACAGTAGTAGTAGTATCATTGCCCCTATTCCTGTTAATATTGGTATATTTTTGCAAAGCGTATTTATATTGGGTTTTTTTTAACCATCAGTCAGTTGGCTGTTTTGAACTTGTTGTAGTTGTTTGAAGAAGCGACTGACGCTGTCATTTTATTCCCTTGGTGCTTATTAAACCTAAAAGTATCAAGGCTTTAGCTGGTTGCTGTGTGTTTGTTCTCCTCAGAACGCGACTCTTGTTCGTAACCGAACCCTGGAAACAATTAGACATACTGGGCGCGCGACACCAATCCGACTCGACTCCGGGACATTCCCTCATGACCTCGTCGCTTCTCAGAGTATCAACATCTGTTGGGGCAGAAAATAAAAGCAGTGGGAGAGAAGGCAGCAAAGCCCTGCTCCCGTGGTGTTGAGTCAGGCGCGCAGTCAGCACAGGTGGATAAACACGGGAACACTGCGTTATTCAAAGATCAAACCTTGACGCAGGGACTGGGAACCTTTGGGAGAGGAAAGAGACACCTTTTCCTGAACGCTGGCCCTTCCTCAGGGTGTTACAGCAACGACAACAGGCCACGCTGCTGAGCTCAGCGTGCCTCTGATCCACTGTGGCTGCATGATGGCGTCATTTTCCAAATGGAAATTAGAAGTGTGTGTGTGTGTGGGGGGGGTGTTATTACATAAAGGATGAAATAAATGAGACAATGTGTGTTTTAGTCAGGTGAGAGATCAAACACAGAGTCCCGACGTTGAGGCTTTTCTCAAATTCAGTGAAAGAAAATGGTTTCCATGAGCCCCTTTCACATCCACCCATACACCATATCACCGTGCACTGTATTACCATACACTGTTACCATATACACCGTATCATTATACACCATATACAATATCACCATACACCATACACTGTTACCATATACACCGTATCATTATACACCATATACAATATCACCATACACCATACACTGTTACCATATACACCGTATCATTATACACCATATACAATATCACCATATCACCGTGCACTGTATCAACATACACTGTTACCATATACACCATATCATTATACAGCATATACAATATCACCGTGCACTGTATCACCATACACTGTTACCATATACACTGTATCATTATACACCATATACAATATCACCATACACTGTTACCATATACACCGTATCGTTATACACCATATACAATATCACCATACACCATACTCTGTTACCATATACACCGTATCATCATATACAATATCACCATACACTGTTACCATATACATTGTATCATTATACACCATATACAATATCACCATACACTGTTACCATATACACTGTATCATTATACACCATATACAAT
>JAQMYF010000001.1:68369646-68392200 GCA_030014195.1 Neosilurus mollespiculum
CCCCCCCCCCCCCCCCCCCCCCCCCCCCCCCCCCCCCCCCCCCCCCCCCCCCCCCCCCCCCCCCCCCCCCCGCGGTGTATCGGCTCTGGATTTAAATGAAATTGCGCCAATTCTCACCGCTCACTTGCAGTTCGAGTTCCAACACGTCGTACGAGTTAAAGCCGCTTTCGCACGATGGAAAAGAATTAGCTCTTTGCTCGAGAGTGTTAATTGCCTTTTTCACAACAAGTCATTGTGTCGTGCCACTCGTCAGTGTTTTCGCAAAGTCTGGAGCGAACCTTGAGCAGATTCATCGCCGCTTCAAAATGGAAAAGGAGGCAAAAACATTTTCACACCAAAAAAAGTAAGAGCTGTTTAAAAGAGAGAGAGAGAGAGAGAGAAACGAGAGACTCTGGGGTAACAGATACTCTTGGAAGGTAATAAGGTGTCAACGCTCCTCAAAGTGCAGCAGTGCGTCTCGGCGAGTGCCGTTCTCCAAATGAGAGACTGAGAGTCTGATACCAAAGAGCGGTATCAAGGCCGGTAATGATCCCCTCTGAGACGAGAACAGAGCCCTCACTGAAACCCGGGAGCTTCATGATCTGGAAAAAGACACCAACCCTTTGTGTTCCGTTTCTACTGGAAGGAAATAGCCCCACAAAGTGGGCGAAACCCCCCCCAAGCCCACGGCAGCCATATTGGATATTGGATCGTGGCAAAAATCAATATGCTTGTGTAGTGACCCAGTCCCAACATCCACACCGAACATGGTGATGATCGGTAATGGCGTTTGAGTTAGTGCACGGAACACAATTGTGGACAGACAGACGGATATGGCGGGTGACGACAATACCCATCATGCCCATTGGGCTGATGGGTAAAAAACTGACCGGGAACTGAGGAACCGATGAATTCAGTGTGTTGTTCATGCTTCGGTTTATTAATGGTGTGTCAGGGTTCTGTTTCGAACCGTTCCTCGATACAGTCGTCTGGTGCTTGGTCACAAATCTTTATCTGTGAGTAAACCACCTTAGCGTATCTCATCCTGGAGGTCCCCGCCCGTGGACGACCTTGGGTACTGAACGTTGACCATCCCCACCCCTTCACAGCGGATTTGAATTCATGCCTCCCCCGTCGTTTCCCATCATCCTACAATCCCGCTCATTAATTCCACTTTCATCTTCTTCCCATGTGCATCTGTCGTGTCAAACACCCCCGCCCCCCTTCCCCACCCCCCGTGGATATCGCACCTTGCATTCGTTCCCTACAGTCTCTTTGGCGTAATTTGATTTAGATGAAGATGTTTTCTCAGGAGTTTTCTTCCCAACCCACTCTTGCCAATATAATTCTGAGCTTGCCGAGTTCCGTCGAGTTTTAATTAAATGGATTTAGGCTCGGCTGAGGATCCGTCTCCAGCAAATTCAAGTGCAGATCAGTGGAAAGTGTAAATGGGAGGCGGAGATTTCGACTTACTCACAAATGAAAAGCTCTTGAATCCAGTTCGTGTTTCTTCTCGAAGAAAATTTTTAACAGATAAGTTGCCCCCCCCCCAACCCGCACACACACTTTTTTAATATCCTCTGACCTTCCAACCTTCACACAAGCTCCCTATGAACTAAGCATTCTGACGTCAGTGTATGCTAGCATCCACAAATACAGCGACGGAGCCGTCATCCCCAAGTAAATCATCCAGTTACTCCCGAAGCTCCTCCTCCTCCCCACTATCATACATTAGGATTTTTAGCTGGTGCACTCGTTCCACACTGTATTCCTTTCTGAAGCAGCTCCACCCTGCGTTTGTGGTCAGTTGCAAATGTTTTCTGTTTGTTTAAAGATGCGTTCGTGAAGATTTATCTACCTTTTCAAACATTAAGTCTTTAATGCTTCGGTGGGTTTAATTCCCACCCATACTCAGGATCTACACGGACCTGTAGAGTGTCTATAATATTACAGACGGGAGGCGCATCCAGTCAACAACAAGCATTCTGGACCGGGAGGATTTTTTTCCATATGTTTTTTGCTGAGGCCACGGATTAATGTGGGGCCGGTGGTGTAGTGGTTAGGGAGCTGGCCTCATGCTTCACAGGTCATGGGTTCGAATCCCTGTTAGACCCCCACCGTGCTAAAACCTCTGGGCGAGGTCTTAACCTGAGTGTGCCTCTGTCCACCCAGCAGCATAAAACACTGGGGAGTTAAACTGCGATGGACAAGCGTCACCTCCAGGAGCAGTTGAACTCCTAATTCGCTTCACGCTTCAGAAACCAGGACAAACTCCAGCCTGCTGAGTGAAGATCTGATGTGTTTTATCTTCTCTTCCATTATTAGTTCTTTTTAGATAATTATAAAGGTTTCCTGGTGAAACCACCCCAGCTCACAGGCTTAGTATCTCTTATTCACCTGCTCTACCTCTTGTTTTGGTTCTATATCTGTTTACAATAACATTAACGAGGCCGTTATTAGACAAGGGTTTTTTTTTTTTTTTTTTTTTTTTTTTTTTTTTTTTTTAAAGAGTTCACATCAGTTAAAATGATGGTTTTATATGTTGACCAGTAAAAATATTTATAGATATGGGCGGAGAATATTCGTACTCCGTATCGATGCACGTTTCCCAAAAGCTTCAGATGCGGATGAAACTAAGTAGTACCACCAGAAAAAACTGGGCAACGTCACCAATAGTTCAAGTGAGATATGAGGAAAAATAAAATTTAAAAAACATGGTGGAACATTTAAGGAAAGATTTTGTGATTTAAAAATTAACTTTAAACATTAGGTGTTGGGAATGATGGTGATCAGTGATTGGGCGTTAGGGGTGATGGTGTTTAGTGATTATGTTGTGAATGATGGTGTTTAGTGATTGGGTGTTAGGGGTGATGGTGATCAGTGATTGGGTGTTAGGGGTGATGGTGATCAGTGATTGGGTGTTAGGGGTGATGGTGTGTAGTGATTATGTTGTGAATGATGGTGTTTAGTGATTGGGTGTTAGGGGTGATAGTGATCAGTGATCGGGTGTTAGGGGTGATGGTGTTTAGTGATTGTGTTGTAAATGATGGTGATCAGTGATTGGGTGTTAGGGGTGATGGTGTGTAGTGATCGGGTGTTAGGGGTGATGGTGTTTAGTGATTGTGTTGTGAATGATGGTGATCAGTGATTGGGTGTTAGGGATGATGGTGTTTAGTGATTGGGTGTTAGGGATGATGTTTAGTAATTGTGTTGTGAATGATGGTGTTTAGTGATTGTGTTGTGAATGATGGTGTTTAGTGATTGGGTGTCAGGGATGATGTGAATGATGGTGTTTAGTGATTGTGTTGTGAATGATGGTGTTTAGTGATTGGGTGTCAGGGATGATGGTGTTTAGTGATTGTGTTGTGAATGATGGTGTTTAGTGATTATGTTGTGAATCATGGTGTTTAGTGATTGTGTTGGGAATGATGGTGATCAGTGATTGTGTTGGGAATGATGGTGATCAGTGATTGGGTGTTAGGGGTGATGGTGATCAGTGATTGGGTGTTAGGGATGATGGTGTTTAGTGATTGTGTTGTGAATGATGGTGATCAGTGATTGGGTGTTGTGAATGATGATGTTTAGTGATTGGGTGTTGGGGGTGATGGTGTTTAGTGATTGTGTTGTGAATGATGGTGTTTAGTGATTGTGTTATGAATGATGGTGTTTAGTGATTGGGTGTTAGGGGTGATGGTGTTTAGTGAATATGTTGTGAATGATGGTGTTTAGTGATTGTGTTGTGAATGATGGTGTTTAGTGATTGGGTGTCGTGAATGATGGTGTTTAGTGATTGTGTTGTGAATGATGGTGTTTAGTGATTATGTTGTGAATGATGGTGTTTAGTGATTATGTTGTGAATGATGGTGTTTAGTGATTGTGTTGGGAATGATGGTGATCAGTGATTGGGTGTTAGGGATGATGGTGTTTAGTGATTGTGTTGTGAATGATGGTGATCAGTGATTGGGTGTTGTGAATGATGATGTTTAGTGATTGGGTGTTGGGGGTGATGGTGTTTAGTGATTGTGTTGTGAATGATGGTGTTTAGTGATTGTGTTGTGAATGATGGTGTTTAGTGATTGGGTGTTGGGGGTGATGGTGTTTAGTGATTGTGTTGTGAATGATGGTGTTTAGTGATTGGGTGTTAGGGGTGATGGTGTTTAGTGATTATGTTGTGAATGATGGTGTTTAGTGATTATGTTGTGAATGATGGTGTTTAGTGATTATGTTGTGAATGATGGTGATCAGTGATTGGGTGTTGGGAATGATGGTAAAGGACACAATGAAGACGTGGACCGTGACATTGTTTGAAGTGGTGGCTCAGTGTTTAGGGCTCTAGGTAACTGATCCGGTCGGGGGTTCAAGCCCCAGTACCACAATGCCGCTACTGTTGGGCCCTTAATCCTCATTTGTATGAAAATGAGAAATGTAATTGCTCTGGATAAGGGTGTCTGCCAAACACCATAAATAAATATCAATGTAAATAAAAACGGCCCACTTTCCTGGACCTGGGGTTGTTAGATCTGCACCCGTGACTTATGATTGTAAAAGCTGTGGAGACGCGTCTCCGGTGCAGTGGGGGGTTGTGCAGTAGCATTGAACTTCTCATTCATGAGACTCAAACCCGCTTGAATTATTCACTCTCTTCATCAGTCTTTCATGCCATCAACGGTCAGCGAGATTGATCCCATGCAGAACCGCTCGATGCGGAATGCTGTCGGCCAAGTTGCCCCCTCCATCAAGCCTAATTCCATAGAACCTGGTAGACGATTTTGGGTATCCACAGGGGACACCCCAGCTAGAGTTCATTAGCAGATGAAATAGAGCTGCTCACCCTTCCTTCTCTCGATAGGTGTTGTGTCCTGCTTCTGATCTCATCCATAGCACCAACACTAACACTGGAAGAGGATCAGGATGTGTTTTCACACCTTTGCACAAGTAAAGGTAGATAACGGGCTGTAATGAGGATGCTGTCATGGTAGACATGGTGGTTGGACAGCACCTGATCCCGAATCCCAGGGGACTGAGCGAGGTGTCTGTATTCAGGACGATTCACACTTGCCCCTTCGTTGCTAAGGTGTAATTGGATCCAGTTGCATAAACAAATGTTTACTGTGTTAAAGATTCCTGGTTGATGGATGCAGTAGGAACTGTCAGGGTGTACCCAGGATGCACTCATAGCGATGCTTAAGGCAGCAGGAACATTATTTCTCCTCTACACTTCAAGGAGGTGCAAAAACCAGTCTCGAAGGATCCTCCATTTGCATCCTTCCAGAGTTCCTGGTTGCCCATGACGCTGGAATTCATCCAGGTCGTTATTTCCTTTCACTCACTGTTTCGGTGTCAGGTGTAAGCCAGGCATATCATCTCTTGGAGTTCACACCACAAGTGTACCTCTTCACTCAGCGGTATAAATGGGTACCAGTAAAAAAAAAAAAATACTGGGAAGGTAACCTGCGATGGATTAGCATCCCTTCCAGGAGGAGTCTATCTCCGATTCTCTTTACGCCATATCTAATAACCAGTAGGCTGGGGTATACAGACACACTCACAGGGGCTGAGGAGTTTTGTCCATTTTGCGGTCCTTTTCCAAAGCACTGAAACTGACGACTCCTTCCATGACGGTTAAATAAACGTCTCCTTCCAGGAAACTTTGCTTTACCACCAATTCCCTGCGTTCTTGTGGAGCATCCTATATAAGGAAAGGTATAGCATGCACATGGAGGGTTTTGCTGTAGTTATGTGCAGCCATGGCTCTGAGTAAGAGGAGATATGTGTGGTAATATCGGATAAACTGGCCGTATTAAGGTGCTTCCCAAGAGCCATGCAATCACGCCAGACCGGACGAGAGAGCTGCCAGCTCTATCATTTTTGATTAGCACACTTTTTTTCACTCCCACTCTTCAATCCTTTCTTCACAAGCGGCCTGAAGAGGTGGCGAGAAGGTAATGGATTCGAGCGAGAGAGCATGGCTTGTCTTCCCTCTCTATCGCGTTCTATTTTTCTTCCCGCTGCTCCGTGATGAGGTATAGATTCCTTTCCTCTTGAGAGAGAGAGTGTGAGATGTAAGAAAAAAAGATGCACCTGTTTTTTTTTTTTTTCCAAACGTGCTGATGCACCCCCTGGCCGCCATCCTGTTGCCTGTCATGGCTTCCGAGTTGTTCATGAGCTCATTTGTTAACCGAGTTCTTAGGATTCCTGCGGAATCAGTCACGTCCGCTGCTTCCCCAACATAAAGTGAAAAGTTCAGATCGCTCCATTAGATGCCAGCCTCATCACTCCACACATTCACAACATGTTCTCTGCGTCCAAGTCAACTGCGATTCGATATTCTACTACATTATACGCTCTGTAGCCATTATCACCAGAGGCTAATGTCCTAGCTTAGCTCATTTTAGGCTTGAAGCTCAGTCTAACGAGGCACGGTGAATATCCATCCGGCATTGTGCCTCTGTGGACAGCTTGCCTCGCTAATTGGTCTCGGGACACTGGTGCATGCTTCATTGTATTCGAAATCGCACAGCCTTTAAGAAGTGTTTGCTGAGTGGCCTTGACCACACGGGGTTGAACGACGAGCGCTAATGGGGTGTGCATTAGGCCGTGCCTTTTCTATATCCGTTCTAAGCATGGCTTTAGGGATGTAAGGACGGCGAATAAACACACCGCTCAGGTTCTGAGAGTGTTATGGTCATGAACATGTCTCAGCTTTCCTACAATCTCTTCACTCCATGACAAAGCTCAGCCAGGTTCTACTGGTGGATCTAGTTTCCTTCTTTTTAATTAAATATCCCAGACATGACTGTAAGACTAATCAGCTCGCACTCTAGCACCAGGATACTTTCTCGAATATTAAGGCAATCTGGAAGTATGGACGCATCAATAGGTTAAAGGTTATCTGTGGAGACACGTGCCTTGATGACTGGGATGATTAAAAAGGGACATCAGATAGCATGTTTGATAGGCATGCGTGAACGGGATCTTAGCCATACTTAAAGGTGAGAAAGTTCTTCGGAGCAGCACTTTATAAAAGTTGCTATGGTGGCTCGGGGGTTAAGGCTCTGGGTTACTTTGGGCTACTGATCAGAAAATCAGGGGTTCAAGGCTCAGTTTTACTAACATGCCCTAAATGTTGGGCCCTTGAGGAAGCCTCTGAACCCTCAGCTGCTTAATTGTGTAATGTAAGTTGCTCAGGATAATGGTAAAGCCTGCTGGGTTTTTACCCCCGAGCCTAATGGGCCTTCAGAGCCGGAGGGTGAAGGGACTAGGAGTCGGACTCCTCCTGGATGGGACGCTGGTCCCTTGTAGGTTACCTTCCCAGTGTTTTTACTGGTACCCATTTATACTGCTGGGTGGACAGAGGCACACTAGGAATTGAGACCTTGCCCAGGGGTCTTAGCACGGTGGGGGTCTAACAGGGTTCTTTATTTTTTTTTGTTTTTTCTTCTGGGTAAGAATGCGGAAAATGCGAATATGTGTTTTGGTTCAAGCAGTCAGGAGGAACTGAAGCCCAACATGAAGAAGATTCTGTCTGAAAGCCAAACATGATCTAGATATTACAGCGCATCTTCAAACGTACCACAACACAGTTTCTTGGCTGGCTAAGTGCTCCATCCAGCGCGATGCTACTTGTAGCATGTCCTGTCCATTATTCTTTCTTTATCGGTGAACCGTCACATCTTTCTAAAATTCAAATTAAATGGAACACTAAATGAGTTATCGGCTGTACGTGCTACGTTCTTTGATTCGAACTAGCTTAGGTCTTGGGTTACGTTAGCGGACCCGTTTACCTGTGAACAAAACCCTTATGACACCTGTGCACGGACGTTCACCAAACTTTGTAGGGACACTACCCTACCTAAGTCTCAGCAATGGTTTAATTTTGGAATGTCCAGGTCAAAGGTGAAGGTCAGGGCGAGGTCAAAAAGGTTGGACATTTCCCATGTTAAAATTGAAATTGTTCATACCTCAGGGAAAAGGTGACATAGACCCGTAGATGCAGTGAATGACCATAGGAAACCATCTACAGGCTTTCCAACAACATGATCTCCTTTAACCTTGAGTGACCTTTCAAGGTCGAAATCAAGGTCACAGGATTTTTGAGAGCTTATAACTTTGAAACGAATGCTGATTGATGCTCTGTTTCTATGGAACACTAATAGGAATCCTTATATGGGCTTTCAAATGAGACAATTACCTTTGACCTTCAGTTCCCTTGAAAAGTCAAGGTCACAGGAATTTTAGCACTTATAATATTTGATGAGATTGGATTTGAGGTCTGAGTTCTGGTGTTGGTGGAATCGTAGGGTTGTGTGAAGAGTGAGATTAGAGTTCGAGGTGGTTTTGTTGTTTGTACAATAAAACCAGTGGAACGGATATTTCGTCTGAAGCACAGATCCAGTGTTATTCCTCATCTCCACACTCCTGCTGAATGTAACTCTCAAGGCCGCGACATTTCATTCTAGTGGAGACAGCAAGCGCTGTCGATGAGCTAATAAATGCTTAAAGGGCGCAGACGCATTGACTGCTGGCTGACTTTTCTCCTGAAGCATAAATTACAGGCAGGCTTTGTTGATCGCACTTCTCCGAGCGAGCCTTGGAGTTGTTTTCCTTTCCCGTGGGTCGATGATCGATAATAATAGGATACATACGAAGGGAAATCCATGAACCGATTCCTCAGCAGAAAGCCTAATTTAATCAGAGTGGATGCGGCCGGTCGATGGGAGTCGAGCCCGGTAATGAGGTTCTAGAGTGGAGAACCGTCCCATCGAGACGTTGAAGGGTGGAATACATCCTCATGTCCTGAGACACAGCTGATCCGAGGTTGTACGCTCTCTGGAAAAAGTCATGTGTTTGTATGTTTGGACAAAAATATGTTTAACCTGTGTTAGTCTTTATTTATTTACGGAGGAGGATTGTTTTTTCTATGAATCTGAAATCGGATTATTTTTGATTGTTTGTAGTATTTTCTCCTGACGATTTCCCGTGGTTCCATTTCACGCAGGGTTCCTGGCATCACCATTGCCACCGACATCATCTGCGGCTTCCCGGGAGAGACGGACGAGGACTTCCAGCAGACGATGGAGCTCGTGAGGAAGTATCGTTTCCCGAGCCTCTTCATCAACCAGTTCTACCCACGACCCGGAACCCCCGCGGCCAAGATGGAGCAGGTCCCGGCTCATGTGGTGAGCATTTGTGTTTGCGTTCTGAACTGTTTTCTTGTTTTCTGGTGGTGGTGTTGTGTAGTTTTAGTCAGCTAGCCCAAAACCGTTTTCTTTCATCATGTACGATATTCTCAAACGAGTCACTATCACCTTCTCATCCCAACAAGACGCCACGTGGGCGGATTCGCCTTCAACAGGTGAGAGTTTCTCTTGGCATCACTGTGAAATCATTCGGCCGTTCCAGAGACTCCCCGCTTTAGGATTAAGGATATTCATTGTTTTGGCTTTCCTGCTGACAGACAGACAGGTATAGTCCCCACGGCGGAGCTGCATGACAGGCCTCACTCATCGTTTTAGACTTTTGTTTATTCAGGGTTTACCAACCAACCAAGTGGCACACTTACTTATTCAAACACTCAGAAACAGGTTAAGTTGTGATGGGTAAACCTGTCAATCTGTCCGTCTCCGCCTCAGAGACCCCGCCCACCGCTCACAAAGTGTCTGATGACGGTTCTGCCCCCAAAGCCCTCTGATTGGCTGTGCAAAAGAAAATAAAAGGAAATTAATTTTTTTCACCAAGTTTACAGCTAAATACATAAAAACAAGAGTGCAGTTATTTATAATAATAAAATTTAATAAGACAATAATTCATCCATCTGAAGAAATAAATCTGCTGATAGTAACCACACCCTTCTCGCGCACCGAAACGTGTTCATGACCCGAGATCGAGCGTGAGAACCCAGGACAGGTGTTGCCTCCACCAGCGTACCCGGCGAGTTAATGTTCACCCCCCAAAAAAACCTTGAAGTGTTTACTTTCCCGCCTCAGTGAGGATCACGACGGGGTTTAATTTTCAACCAAAACTTAAACTTCAACAAAAGAAACCTGGTGGAACCTGTTCCTGCGCTGGTCAGTGGTCCCTGGTGGTTTTGTTTTTTAGGGATTAGTCATTTCAGAGGAAGATGAATCGTCTCCACTCTGGACTTCACCCCCCTGCTCTCCGTTCCCCTCCTCCATCACTTCTAATAACCATTTAATAATTATAAACCAAGTCATCACAATAAATTAATTACTAAGTAAAACGCTTATAAAACCAAACATCATAAATCAACTGATTATAAATAAATTATACATCGATGTTCTTTATATTGTTTGTTCAGTACAACCTCAACTGCAGAAAAGTTCTTCAGATTTCAATAAAATGAAAACTAAAAGACTTTCAAGTCACATGAGCCAATATTTTATTCACAGCAGAACACAGATAACAAAATGAGTGTTTAAACTGAGAAATTTTACAATTTGATGCACAAAATGAGCTCATTTCAAATTCGATGCCTGCTGCAGGTTTTAAAAAAGTTGGCATGGGGGCAGAAATGGCTGAAGAAGGAAGAAAGTATACAAAGCTTCAGGGGGAAGAACATCCAGCAACTAACTGAGTGAAGTGGTATCAGGTCTGTAACATGATTAGCTCTCAAAGGGGTGTGTTAGAGAGGGGGAGTCTCTCAGACGTAAAGATGGGCGGAGTCGATCTGTGTAAGAGTGCGTAGTATAATATTTTATATATATATATTTTTTTTTACAGATTAAAAAGTTAATTATCTTGATGTAGTTTGTTTATGAAGCGAGGTTTACGTTCTGCCATTAAAACACGTAGCTTGAGGTCAGTTCCGCACAGCAGGACAATAAAGTCACCATTTTTTGCCTTTTTTTTTTTTTTTTTTTTTTTTTTTTGTAATTAATAAATAAAAGCGGTGTTTCCGGAAGAGCATACGTCCGGTTTGTTCACCCTGGGTTTGATGCGCTTTCCTCTGGACGCCAGCATTGGACCATACAGAAGACTGGAGGGTCCTCACAGCAGGACGATAAAGATCAAATACTTTCATTCCGAACGTGGTTCCTTTTTTCAGGAGTTACTTTTGAAGGAACGCTAAAATAAGGCCAGCTAGCGTTAGCGTTTAGTGTAGAACAAGCCACAACCATCTCCATTTATTTATATTTTTTCTGTTGACGTTATATGAGCTGATATCCTGGGTGTAAATCAGCCAATCAGAACACACACAAATATCAATTTGGTGTAGAAGTCCAGATCTTCATGTTCTGTGGTGCGAGGTGGTCGAGTCGAGTCGAGCCGAGTGGAGCCGAGTGCTCCGTCACGCCGAGAAATCGTAATCGTAAAATCACCATGAATCTTTTGAAACCACGTCTCGCTCTCTGGAGATCCATCTTCATGATCTTTATCTCAGCCCGTATTCCCTCTGTGACCATCCATCACTGACTCCGCCGTATCCCATTCTTCTCCGGAACTCTCTCAGCAATCGCAAAGAAAACCTCAGACGCCGTGATGCATCACGTTTCATTTAGATCTTACACTCGGATTGGTAAGGAGGAGTTTGGGTCTACGACATCATCTCGACACGTATCTAAAAACGTGTGTATCCTGTAAGGAGAGGTTAGTGGAGGTATGGAAGGAGTCTCCAGTGTGACAGCACTTCCACCACCATGCTTCAGAGGTGATGAAACCTTTCCGTTAGACTCAGGAGGTTTCCTCAAAGCCAATTCACCAAACATGGAGGAAAACGTACACGATGCCGTCGAGTTGCCGTACGGTTAAACCTGCTCTACACTATGCTTTGAAGTTTTTCAATTGCATTCATTCGCTGAACCACTTAATCCTACTAGGGTCACGAGGAGGCTGGAGCCTATCTCAGCCGACTCTGGGCGAGGGCAGGGTACACCCTGAACAGTTTGGCAGACCATCACAGGGCAACACAAATGCAACCATGCACACTCACGCCTTGGGGCAATTTGGAACAGCCAATGAGCCTATTGTGCATGCCTTTGGGAGGAAACCGGAGTACCAGGCGGAAACCCATGCAAGCACAGGGAGAACATACAGACTTGGTATCCGAATGTGTTTCCGTGTCAGAGAACCTCAAGCTGCTGTGGATAAGTCCAATCAAGATTTAGGCCGGTTTGCCGGAAGGTGCAGATCTCTCTACCGCCCCCGAGTGCGTCACATTAATAACGCCTCCAAATTTTAACGACTGCCTGGCTCATGCAAGAGACTGCTGTGTGCTGGGGGGAGGGGGGTGACGAACGACAGTCAGACTCACAGACCAACCCGTTCTGGCACGCGGCACGTTCAGATCCTCTTATCTACCCGAACCGTCCACTTCCCGAAGATTAATAGGCTTGAATGGGGTAACAAATTACCACGTCTCGTTATCATGGGGCGGACGCTCTGAATTGTGAATAAGTTCTCAGACGCAGATGAAGTAAACAACCCCCCCCCCCCCCCAAGCCCAGAAAAAACCCAGAAAGAAAGAAAGAAACGTTGGCGTAATTAGTCCCGCGTGTTGGAAAAGGGTTAGCGGAGATAAATTGGGATGATATCCTGCAATGTTGGTGTTAGCAGGCTTTTGGACAAGTGTGCAACCTGACAGCGCGTCGCCTTTGCCCACGTTGTCCTCAAACAGCACTGAGGAGGACGTGAGCCATCGCTGCTTCTCTCAACGCATCGGCGGAGTAGGTCAGCAAGGAATACGTAACGCGCGGAAAACAAAATGATGTTAGCACCATGGCAGATGGGCAACATCCTCGCTAACCACACCAGCCCAGGATGAGGTCACGCGTCAACGAAACAACATTTATTTTAAAACCACTTAATCCTTTTAGGGTCACGAGGAGGCTGGAGCCTATCTCAACCAACACTGGGCAAAGGCGGGTTGCCAGTCCACCACAAAGCCGACACACACACAACCA
This sequence comes from Neosilurus mollespiculum, assembly GCA_030014195.1. Classification (NCBI taxonomy): domain Eukaryota; kingdom Metazoa; phylum Chordata; class Actinopteri; order Siluriformes; family Plotosidae; genus Neosilurus; species Neosilurus mollespiculum. The sequence goes on from JAQMYF010000001.1 coordinate 68,382,546, forward strand.
TCCGCACTCACACCCTGGGGCAATTTGGAACAGCCGATTAGCCTAATGTTTAAGTCTTCGCACTGCGGGAGGAAACCGGACTTCCCGGAGGAAACCCACACAAGCACGAGGAGATCATGGAAATGCCTCCACTCTGGACCTTAGGACCTTGTTGCTGTGAGGTGGATGCGCTCAGCCCTACGCCGCCATCTGATTATTTTAATGAGTTATAATTAATAGTTGCGAGTGCTCTGTATTTGTCCCCAGACCTCGAGGGCTGTACGCGGTTTCATTATCTCCGCACTGCGCCGTGTCAGCATTTGTTTGTGGATTAGCTTCTTAGCGGGATTCTGTTTCTCCAGCTCAAAGGAGTTTGATCCTTGTTTTTTCCATGGAGACCTGCCAAGCTGTTGGTTCTTCCCTGACTCACACTCAGAGATGTGGGATTATGTGTGACGCTTGTGTAGCACTGAGCTCAGGAACTTCACTTCACTCGTGTTTTCAGTCCAGTTCATTCTGTAGAATTGATGATAAATTAAGGAAGTGAAACGAATAAAGTTGTACGAACCTTTATGTGCCGGAGTGTCGTCCTTGAAATGAACGCCGACGTCTCTCTCTCTCTCTCTCTCGCCGTTGTTCTCCGAAAGCCAGCGTTCCTTTAAGTAAATGAGTTTCTTTCATGTTAGCGTCTGTGTCCTTGCTATTCTCTTCCGATTGAATCCTCCAGCGTTAAGAGAGCTTGTTAGAAATAGTCAGGTGACCCAACTCCGACGTTCCTGTCGCAGATGATTAAATCTCTTCGTGGTGAATAGAATGAATAGAGTACGGAACATCAGGTGACATGGAATTGACCTTCCTTTGGCTCTTCTTGGTAGTTGCTTTAAGGGAAGAAACATATAACTTAACACTTGCACCATTTGGTGGTTTTATCTAGAAATATGGTCCTTTAACAGCGATGTACTAAATCAAGGTCATGAAATCAGAACTGTGCGCAAGATGGACGCTTTTTAAAATCCAGCCTTTACTTTACTGTTTAATTTTTGTTGATTCGATGTGCTCTGGAATAATGAGAACATTCCTGGGTTGGATTTAAAGATCAGCTGACCTCACTCGTATCCGTTACGCTGACCTCACCCGCATCTTAATCATTCTAACACAAGTGAAAGTACGTATCCTGTGCACGCTCATCCATTCACTCATTCCTTCTCTAAGCCGCTTAATCCTAATTAGGGTCGTGGGGAGGATGGCGCCCATCTCAGCCGACTCGGGGCGAAGGCGGGGTACACCTTGAACAGCTCGTCAGGCTGTTGCAGGGCCAGCACACACAACCATTTGGAAGCGAATTAGTACAGCCAATTAGCCTAATGTGCATGTGTTTGGACTGTGGGAGGAAACCGGTGTACCTAGATGAAACCCACACAACCACAGGGAGAACATACAAACTCCACACAGTAACACCCTTGCCGAGCCTGGGACTCGAACCCAGGACCTTAATGCTGTGAGCCACTGCGGCACCATGCCTCCCCCATGGATATTATCGATTTTCATAGCATGCGCTGTTACAACCCCGATTTCGAAAAGGTTGGGACGCTGTTTTAAATGTTTTTAAAATAAATAAATAAACAAATGTAATGATATTTATAAATCTCGTAAACCCAAATTCTATTCACAGTAGAACACACAAGATTTTATATCAAGTGTTGAAAATGAGAAATCGGGGAAAGAAATGGGACAGGGCAGTAAAAAGCTGGAAAAGTACGTGGTACTAAAAAGAAACGGCTGAAAGAATGTTTTGCAGCTAATTTGTTTATGTGGGAGCAGTAACATGACTGGGTATAAAAAGGACATCGGGACAGAGGTTCACCAATCTGGAAAAAAAAACAACAAAACCGCTGTCTGGAACAATTTCAGAATCATCAACGTAAAATTACTACAACTTACCTCATTAGATACAGTACATAATATCATCAAGAGATTTCGAGGTTCCGGAGAAACCTCTGTGTACAAGATCGAAATTATTGGACGCTAGTGATTTTCAGGGCCTCCAGGCGGCACTACGTTTAAAAACAGGCAGGAATCTGTCATGGAAATCACTGCACAGGCTCAGGAGCACCTCCAGAAATCAAGGACCATAAACACGTTGTAGCGATCCAACTTTTTTAGAAGCTAGGGTTGATTAATTGGTTAATTCATGTCATAGTTATATATTTAATCTTCAGCTCGTATGACTTGGCTCGTATGGCTACCACAAACTACGGGACACAGTGCAGCTCCTCGCACCAAAAAAGTGATTAAGTTCACGCCCAAAATCGAGCCCAAAAAACAAAATAAAAGCTCCGCCCCTTCTCCATAATTATCATGAAACTTCTTGCGTAGTTCGTATCCTGCAAATCTGCAGTTACTTTACCAGTCTGACTTGTGGAACTGACGATTCAGTAATTCATCTGTCTTGATTTGCAGCTCCTGTTCTTTTCCTGACAGCACTCTGCTGGCGTGCGCTAGTTCTACCCTTTCATTTAGCGACCAGCGCCAGTGTGCTGGCCTAAAAAAAACGTGTACCACTCGCAAATTGCCTAACTCTACCTCGCTAACATTTGCCACTCATGGGGCCAATGTGTCAAAGTCAGGAACATCATTACACCGATGTTCAGGTTGCACCGTGTACGTGATGGATAGATGGAAACGGGGGAGGGCGCTCACGAAATAACATCATTAGCATCTTCAGAGAGGAGCTAATGATATACAAGAAGGCGAGAACAGAAAAAAGTGGGATCACATGACCCCGAGCGTGATTGTTAGTGCTTGTTCTCGGCACTGCGCTGTTGTCAGGATGACAGGTCGTTCTTTGGTTATACCGATGCCACTTTGGGGGGTGGGGGATAGTTGCCACCTGATGGGCATCATGTTGGCTTTCAAAACAGGTTGCATGAGAAAGAGCAGATGGACGTCATAGGAAGTGTCAGCGCTCATCATCGCAGAGGTTGATGATATGGATGGTGGGGCGGCACGGTGGCGTAGTGGTTAGCATGTCCGCCTCACTGCAAGAAGGTCCTGGGTTTGATCCCGGACTCACGAGTGTGTTTTTGTGTGCAGGTTGCGTTTTCTACTCATGAATTTGTCTGGTTACGGTTTGCGTGGGTTTCCACCCACAATCCAAAGACATGCACATTAGGCTAATTGGTTGTCCCAAATTGCCCCTAGGTGTGAGTGTGAATGGTTTTATGGGTGTGTGTTGGCCCTGCAGTGGCCCGGCGAGCTGTTCAGGGTGTACACCGCCTTCACCCAGTGTTGACTTTAGGTTTCAGACTCCCCGCGACCCTAATTGTGGTTTGGCGAATGAATGAATGATACAGATGGTGACACGTCATGCTTTACTCTCCGAAACTTACCAGCGGTTGGTTTGTATTTTGCCATATCGGTGGAATAAAGGTATCACCGATTACACACTGTTTCACTCAGGACTGAGATGGAAATCCACCTGGAACTCTCACGGCAGGTTATTTTCCTTCCCCAGCCGCTCGCAGCAACATCATGCTTTAATGGTAATAAGAGCCGAACTGGTCAAGTCATTTAGCAGTACGGCATGAAAAGAGATGTCATTACCACGGTATGAAAATTGATCTTCCTCAGTCCATTTATGTTCTGCGTGCTATTACCGCAGGTAGTTAGAGCAGGTTTGGACCCGAGCCATCCCACTCAGTGCATTACAGCAGTCTTACACTCGGTAATGATGGCTCCAACTGAAAAAAAACAGTTTCTTGGATTATCTGGATGACTTTTCATATTTCATGCAGTGCTTCAGAAGTAGAGTGATCTTTGCTTTGGCCTCTACACTCTAAAGTATTGGATTTCCCAAGTTCACGAGGTTCACCCCTTTTCTTTTTGAAGTTCCTGAATATAGAAACGCAACACGATGAGAACTGAGCGTATTCTCTTTAGACTTCACCGGCATGGTCTTGGTTGCTTCAGATCTGAGAGCTCTCTCCAACTTCGTCTTTCTCTCGTTTTCTCTCAAATGGCCATAGGGGTTGCAACTGGAATATGGGATGCTCAGCAACCCTCCCCCCCAGCCGTCCTGCTCTTTCTCGCCTGCCTTACCCTTGCCTTATCGAGCCAATCCTGCTGGGAGCTCATTGGCTAAGCTGAAGAAGGGAAACCCCGAGGCCGTGTTCAGCATGTTCCTCATCCAGCTGGTGTTCTGGTTTGAAGAGGGTAAGAAATCAGTCAAATGATTAGCCGAAGCCGAGAAATTTCACACTGATGCTCGAGCTAGTCCGTGTTGAGTCCTCTGCAGCGCTCGAACGCCTGCAGCTTTTATCGGATGGTTTATATAATCAGAGGTATGCGAGAAGATACAGTGTGCTGAAGTTGCCTTATGTAAACAATATTCAATATTCAGTACAAACTCAGTTGTAATTCACTCACAGCCTGAGCAACTTCAGCCGCACACCTCCGTGCTCTCTCACCTTCACACCCACCTGAAGGAATAAAGGTTTCTTGCATGATTTGGATATTGATGTTTGGAAAACCTCTTTGGTTTGACAGTGTTGGTGGTCAGCATTTTTTGTGGTTGTTTAATGCTAGTACTTTTCCCCCCAATTTGGTTGTAGCTAATTCCCACCTGGCAAGTACTGCCTCCCTATCACATACAGCCACCACCAACCTGGGAGGGGCATAAGCAAGCGCATGCTTTCTCCGGGACACATGATGCTGTCACCTACATCTTTACGAACTGCTGTGCATGCGTATTCGGGGGCGGCCTAATACACTCAGAGGGAAAGTGCCATCCACTAGTAGGGATGAACCCTCAGACACACTTGACTAACTGGTGATTGCTTTAAGTGACAGGGAACTGAGCGTATACCATCCTCCTCCCTCTGGAAGAGAGCCGGCCAATTAGCGCCAACCTGGATCACAATCTCCACTTTGACGGTCACGTACCTTGTCAGTGCGCCACTCAGAAGCAATAAAAAAGTTTTAGAGCAAGGTCAGAAATTGAGCTGCACATCCCAATCCCATGCAGTGTAGACTTTTTTTACCCTTCTGCACCAGTGGTTACCTTTTACGCTCAGGTCATTATCCTTGTACCAAGTGGTTACTCTTCTCCTCCAGGTATTTTCTGTTCTTACTCAGGTGGTAACCCTTCTGACGCTGATTGTAGTTGCCCTTTTTTGTCCAGGCGGTTGCCTGACCAGTTGCCTTTTTTGGCAGTTCAAGCTCATTTGGTTACCCTGATTGGCGAGGTGGTTTACCTTTCTTTTTTGCTCATATCTTTGCCCTCCTTGTTCAGGTAGATACCCCTTTCATCCAACTGGCCTTGTTAACATGGTTAATCTCCTTCCTTATGTGGCTACACTTGTGACTCACTTGGTCACCCATTTTTCCTAGGTGGTTACCCTAATTATACCACAAGTGCTTACCTTTTTTATCCAGTTTGTTAACAACATTGATTAAATTTATTTTACCCCCTTACTCATTTGGTTGTCCTGGGAGTGGTTACCCTCCTCGACAAAAGTCCTGATGGTTTCCCACCTGTCCCCAGGTGGCTACCCTTCCCATCTTGACGATGAACTTTCTGTGCACTTGATGGTGGTGGCCCTTCTCTTGTTCGTCGGCTAGGTTGGTATGAAGGAAGAGAGAAGTTGGGAGCATTCAGTACTACATTACGGAGGGATTTATTTGCCCCAAAGATTGCCCGTTCATGGGAAGTTCTGAATTTGAATACTTGAGAATGATGGTTCTGGTCTCGTACGGTATGCTGGGGAGTGTTGAGCTTCTAGGCCTGGGGGGGTTTCAGACGTTTAGGGGGTTTCAGATTGTTTGTTGAGAAGGTTCTGTGGGATCTGTTTTAGCTCCATGATCTCATGCGTTGCCTCACTGGAGTTTTTCTTAGCTGTGAGAAACCACAGCTTCCCTCGACTGATCTGCTGCCTGGTCAACGTTCGAATCCCACTCACTTAGAACATTCCTCCGTAGATCAGCTCCAGCCTCCGTCTTTGCGTGTGATTTCAAATTAATGGCCCTGGAGATGTTTTGTGGTTTCAGGGGAGGAAAGTCGAGAGGCTCAGCATGCAAATGTTCACATTTCTAGCCCTTAAGTGTTTTTTTTTTTTTTCCTTTACTAAAGATGATGTGTTTCCTTTGGTTCCTGTATGTGGTAATCCTTTTTAATTTCTTTTCTTTTGTCTTCCCGTACAGAAAAAACAAAGAACCAAGGAGCTGTCCGCGCTGTTCCACTCATACAACCCTTACGACCATAAGGTAGGAGCTAATGTGGCCATTAGCGGACCCCTTCATTAAACCTGACCTTTTCTCTCTGTTCGTCTGCAGTACTGCATTTCTTTGCTCTTAGATTTTTATCAGAGCTTCTTCTGAAGCAAACAACTGCAGCACTTCCCCTGCTCCACTCTGCTCTTAAGGATAATGGCTTTTCCGCCATTCTTCTTGTCAGTCTTGTCAGCGTAATCTCCGGAGAGGGAAAAAAATCTTCTGAACGTATTTTTTTTGTGGGGATGGGGGGGGGGGGTTGGAGGAGAGAGAGAAAGAGAGTGCAGAATGTCACAGTCTTTGGGCATCTGGACAGGAATCAGCGTGAGTTCTGTAGCTCTTGTCTTTTAATGGCATCATTAAAATTTCAGCAGAGCCAAGCTCCTTCAGTTCTCTAAATCTCCCACCCGTTAAAAAAAAAAAAAAATCGGCGGCGCTGCCGATAGCACTGCCAGAGTTCTCCCGTTATACACAGTTTTTTTTCTGGACTAATTACCAACACATGGCATAATCAAGTCCAAATTGAATAACCCATAAAGACAGGAGGTGTACTGGGGGATTGGTGTCGCCTGAGAACCAACAGAAAAAGAAAGGAAGGACGTGAATGTAATGCTGGAATCGTTTTAAACATCGGTGCGACTCCACAAGAAGGTCCTGGGGTCGAATCCCAGGCTCGGCAAGAACGTTTCTGTGTGGTCTTCATATTCTCCTCGTTCTCAAATGGGTTCCTCCCACGTGCACGTTAGGCTAATTGTCTGTTCCAGATTGCCCTTAGGGGTGAATGGTTGTGTGTGTTGCCCTGAGATGGACTGGTGAGCTGTTTAGGGCGTACCCCGTCTTCATCCAGAGTCGGCTGAGATAGGCTCCATCCTCCCCGTGGCCCTAGTTGACTTAGGTGGTTTGCTGGATGGATAGATGGATAGATAGATGGATGAATTTCAGCAGTTCCAGAAACAGTTTTTAATTAAGGCTCATCCGACCCCCAGTCGACCAATCTCTAGCCCTCCCACGTTTTCGGCATCTCCAGCTTCCTATAACAGATTAGCAATCATAGCTTTCAGGTTTGTGTTTAGCCAACCCGCTAACGTGTCCTGTGGGCAGACTTTAAAAAACAAGCTTTAGATGAGATCAAACACGGCGCCCGGGGGCTTGTTAGAGTTCCACCCTGTACACCACGCCCGAGCAGATCCCGAGCAGATAAAGAACAAATACAAGGTGAGCTAAACATCAACAGCCGAAGAAAAACACCCAACACCCTTCTACATGCTCAAACGTAGTGCATTTTATTTGCTAATTCCTTTAGGGTGGGCGGGGTTAATATACATGGCAAGGTAACTTCATGATTGTAAAGTGTTCCAGCACAGAATTAGCAAAACTAGCCATTAAAAAGCTAACCTTAAAATGTATGCCGCTGTTATTACGTTAGCGTAATTAAAGATTTCATTCATGCTAACTCGCCGTGCTTGCAGCGTTCGGTGTCGAACTTTCCCAGTTTTTACCTGGTCCCCAAAAATGATCATGAGCCACACCCACCCCCGCCCCAAGTTTTTAACCATCATGACATCCATGGCAGCAGTAACCAAATGTGGGAGGGGCTAGAAAGAGAGTGTTGACTGGTGATCTGCTTGTCGAAGTTAAATGAATTGACCAGATTTTCAATGCTAGCAAGCGACACTTAGCGTGGTAGTATTCAAATAAGCTAGCATTAAAAGCAAGTGTCGCTTGCTAGTATTGAAAATCTTGCTAGCATTGAAAATCATTGTGTCTGTGAGTGTTATTAGCGTGGTATCAGCGCCGAGGCAGGTGGAAGCTCAGCTGAAATGTATCGACACGACAGCGCCTTGGTGACGAGCGTCCTCATCGAAGACTTTCTGAATGTTGGACGTCATATTGAACATCTTGTGTAAGTCAGTCATCACACCTGCTTCTGAAGCTAAATGGAGCTTGATGGTGGCCATTTTGGATCTGGCATGGGCGAGTAACGAGCGCACGAGCGCTGGTTCATTAATCCTTTTCTAATGAAGCGTGAGCCTCCACGCCGGCTCCTCCTGATCATTTGGCGTTAAGGCCGGTAATAGAGACATTTTCCCGCTGTGCCTCGGCTTCACCTCTCTTCTGATCCCCGGACAATGGGCTTCACTCGCTTTTTATACCCTGTAAAGGACAGAAACGGGTAAAAGACCAGTTCTCGGATCTTAAAAGCTCAGGGGTTTTCTCTTTGTCCCAGATCCCCACACCGGAACCAGTAAACCATGAATGGAGCATAAATGAAGTGGTACATCACCACGTGTTGTGCGGTTATTGTAAACTAATCAACAATGGCGTGATAATGAAATCGGAGTTACTCTTCCCACCAGAAGTGGATTAATTCCCCGTTATCTCGCAGCTCAGCTGATGAAATCTGAGGTTGGTTACACTGGTTACGTGGCTACATTGGTTCAATTGGAGAACCAGCTCGTACATGCTACACGGCGATACTAGCCTGATGTTTAGATTATGCTCTTCGGTCATGTTGCTCCTGTTTAGTACTTTCAGCAGAATGCTCACTGATTTGGATGAGTGTGTGTGTTACATCTCTCTGCAATAACCTGCGGCCACAGTAAGTAAATTGCTCTCTTAGCGATGCTAATATCCTGCTCTGTGAATGCAGTAATTACTCTACTGCTTACTGAGAGAGCTGTAATTATCCTCATTCTGCAGCCAGAGGGACGGAAAGGAACCAGGAGAGACAGACAGAGAGAAGGGGGAGGACATGAGTGAGGAGAGACAGCCATGAGTGAGAGGAGACACAGAGAGAAGAATGGAGAGAAGGACAGGTGGGAGGGAGGGGAGACGGACGAGAGTGAGGGGACAGGAGTATAGAGAGATATATAGGAGCAAAGGAAAACATATAGGGATGAGAAGGACAGGTGTAAGGGGAGACAGGCAGCAGAGAGGAGAGACAGACAAGAGCAAGGGGTGATAGACAGGGACTGGGGAAGACACAGGAGGGAGGGAAGAAGGACATTAGCTAGGAAAGATTGACTGGTGAGGAGAGGACAGGAACAAAGAGACGGACAGGAAAGAGGAGAAACAGAGACAATCGAGGGGGACAGACAGGGTGAAGAGAGACAGAGAAGACTAAAGGGGAAAACGAGGAGGAAAGAGGGACGGGCGAGGAGTGAGGGAGACAGACGGGGAGGAGAGAGGGACGGGCGAGGAGTGAGGGAGAGGGACAGGTGAGGAGAGACGGGGAGGAGAGAGGGACGGGCGAGGAGTGAGGGATACAGACGGGTGAGGAGAGAGGGACGAGTGAGGAAGAGGGACGGGCGAGTAGACACGGGGAGGAGAGAGGGACGGGCGATGAGTGTAGGAGACAGACGGGGAGGAGAGAGGGACGGGCGAGGAGTGAGGGAGACAGACGGGGAGG
>JAQMYF010000001.1:68432406-68452519 GCA_030014195.1 Neosilurus mollespiculum
ATTATCACTCTTCATCATCACTCATTATCACTCTTCATCACTCATCATCATCACTCCTCATCATCACTCTTCATCATCACTCTTCATCATCACTCTTCATCATCACTTTTCATCATCACTCTTTATCATCACTCTTTATCACTCATCACTCTTCATCATCACTCATTATCACTCATCATCATCACTTTTCATCACTCTTCATCACTCTTCATCATCACTCATCATCATCACTCTTTATCACTCATCACTCCTGATCATCACTCATTATCACTCTTCATCACTCATCATCATCACTCTTCATCACTCATCATCACTCATCACTCTTCATCATCACTCATCATCACTCTTTATCACTCTTCATCACTCATCATCATTCTTTATCACTCCTCATCATCACTCATCATTCTTTATCACGCTTCATCATCACTCTTCATCATCACTCTTCATCACTCATCATCATCACTCTTCATCATCACTCTTCATCACTCATCATCATTCTTTATCACTCATCATCATCACTGGTCATCATTACTCATCATCATCACTCTTCATCATCCCTCGTACTGTTCATTACTGTCCTCACCTCACTGGACCCCGGGAATTACTACTTGCAGCTCTATTTATGTATTTATGTATTTATTTATTTATTAGAAACATATTTGTGAATGTATTATATTCCATGTCGCCTTTTTTCTTTTCTTTTCTTTTTTTTTTTGATAAAAACAGCATTTGCTTTCTCCTTCCAGAATTGTTTTGTTTTTTCCTGATGACATTGTTAAAGAAACACTCACGTAGATGGCTTTATGTCACCAGGTTTGGTTGGTTTGTGATCTCGACCCTCGGCATGTTTATCCTCCTCCCGGTTTTGTTTTATCTTTATCTTTTTGTGTTCTTCCTTTATCCTCCCCTTCTCCTCCTCATCCCGACCTCTCTTCTCTTACTTTTGTATAATGAGGAGGAAGAAGAAGAAGAAGCACGTGAAGCTTTGGTGGTGTTGGCACCCCATGCTCGGAAGGCAGGATATCAATTCCAGCGAGCTGAAGGGCTGGAGCCGAGCGAGCGAGCGAGCGAGAGAGAGAGAGAGAGAGAGCAGTTTTGAAGAACGACGTTATAGCCGAGCGCGTGTATGGGTGAAAGGAGAAGAATTAGAGGAGGAGATGAAATGAGGCAGAGTGGAACAAGATAGAATTTAAGAGACTATCAGATGGCTTTAGATAACCGAGGCCTTCGCGGCTCTCCAGTGCCCCACTTTCCTCTTAGACACGCCTCCTCTGGGCGAAGGACGAATCTCATTTAGATGTGGAGAGGCTGGTTAAAACATCTCCATACCATCTCGTGATAATTGGATTTAATGACCCGGAGGCTGTCGCGGCTCTAGAACCCTTGCTCAGCGCTTCTGTTCATAACGACGTTCTATTGTAATGCAGATAAACGCCGGCGATTTCAGAACGCATATCTCCACCTCCGTCGCCTCGATAGTGCGGGTGAAATATCCAGCTCGTAAAATGGTCATTCAGATTGATCCCCTCTCTCTAATGGTCGAGACCCCCCTCCCTTTCACGTATTATCGGGCGCGCTGTCATAGCCGTCCTGCTGCGAGATGCCTCTCCATTACGCCGTTTGCTTCAAACGAGACTTTAATGGCCTAACCCATTACGGAAGATCAGAGTCACAATGGTTGGCCGTGTTACCCAGCGAGCGAGTCTACGTAAGCGAGCGCACTCCATCTTCGGCCTGGAAAGCCGTGGGTCGTTAACGTCAGGGACCGAACTGTCATTTAAGAGTACAGAGTATTGTGTTGGAGATGTTTGGTGAAGATACCCGCTTCATGTTTCGTCAGCACATCTTGCTCAGTGTCACGATGGAGTCTAGAGAAGATCTCAGGAACATTCGGCGAATCCCGTCACCTCTGACGGTTCCTTCACAGTGAAAGGTCCGGTCGAGTCATCGGTGCATGTGCACCCGTGTGGAGCTCAAGAACTCAAGAGTGAAGGAGCTTCAGAGGCTCCAGTCCATGAAGGAAAACCAGACAGACCCTGGAACACTAAACTACAACAATATTTGCCTGAATATTACCAGATCTGGCAACCCACCACTGTTTACCGTCAAGTCGTAGTCACGTGCGTCTCTTCGAGTTTAGTATATACTACACGCAGTCATAATGAAAAGCAAACTGCAATGAGATTTCTCTCGTTTATTAGTAGATATTTTGGAACCATGACAGGCAGGTCAGGTGAGCTCTGCGCTTCGGATTAGGCTGATCGGTGTGGAGCTAACGGAGTGTGTTTATCACCTACTCATTTAGAGTTCGGTACATTCAGTACCGACACCCAGTAAAGCTGCTCCAGAATCTACTACACAGACACACAAGACAAAACACTAACGAGGTTTTTGTGGTTTATTTTTCCATTTTGACGTGTGATAACGATGACAACGCCTGCTCCACGTGACCGTAACAAACTGTAACTGTCGAGCCTTATCCACTCGGAATATAGTCTTTTAATCCTGAGATAGCAGACCAATTGGATCGCACCGTTCCTGTGTAGTGTATATGAATCAAATGTATTACTCTACATCATCGACTGTTGTACAGACAGCTAATTCTGATGCTAATGTGAGTAATTCTGCCCTTCGGAATCTGATTTTGGGCCAGTATCGGCCCGGTATTGATAGTGTACCTCGGATCAGAACATCCCTACTTTCAGTATGAGGTAATACAGTGTGATGAAGTGGCGTTAAAGTATTAATGAAGTGTTTTATGATGATGATGATGATGGTCTTTGTGAAGCGCTCGAGGCAAATCTTTTACTTTATTCTTTTTTTTTTAATTTTCTCTTTTACAGAAACCGAAAGCTTCAGGTCAGAACGGCGTCCCCGCCCCCCCGGCGTCGATCGGTTGCCCCTGGAAGCTGAATGGCGAAGGACTGCAGCTGCTGGCGGTGGGATTGGCTCTGCTGGCAGTCGCAGCGGTTTTTGTCTTTGAGAAACTACAGTGACATTGAAACGGTGCCTGGCGTTTCGCGAGCGCGTAAACGACGGGTCCGTGAGTGAAGGTGAACCCCAGGGGCGTGTACTTCCTGAGCTTTTGAGTTGAGTGGAATTTACGGAGGACGCTGAAACAATTTGTTGTATTTATTGTTCAGTGAAGCGACGCACGGTTGTCCGCGCGGCTTCACAGCTTTACTCAGTTCACGGGGGATTTTTAACCTGTTCAAGGGAACGTTTTAGAAACCAGGCAACAAGGACCTCCTGAAAACGCCATCAGTTCAGTTCTTTCTTTTAATTCTGATTTTAAACGTGTTTTTTTGTTAACATCTCTGTCCACATCATCGCCCTTATTAAACACAACTCCTCACACTCCTCTCTGTCTTCTGGAAGTTTATTATGTCTGATGTTTATTTTATTCAAGTGTCCATCTGGTGTCCACCCTGACGCCACCCCCTCACCCACCCCAAAAAAGTGTAATAATTTTTTTTTTTATTTTATTATTTTTGTAATAATATAACAAAAACTTGTACATTTTTGTTATCTGTGAAATATGGTGTATATACAGAATGGTATATAAACACCGGAGTTGGACAAGCAACCTTCCCAGGAAACATGACCACAAAGTTCCCATCGGATTCCTGGTGCGGCGGCATTTTGGCTCATCAGGAAACTCCTTCGGCAGCACAGTGGCGTAGTGGTTAGCACGTCCGCCTCACAGCAAGGAGGTCCTGGGTTCCAGTCCCGGGCTCGGCGAGGGCGTGTCTGTGTGGAGTTTGCATGTTCTTCCCGTGCATGCGTGGGTTTCCTCCGGGTACTCCGGTTTCCTCCTACAGCCCAAAAACATGCACATTAGGATAACTGTCGTAAATCGCCCCTAGGTGTGAGAGTGAGTGTGAATCAACGGAGAAAGGCTCCAGCCTTCCCACGACCCTAAATAAGATTAAGCCATGGGAACCCCCAAAAAGGGTCTCTCACCCCCCTGAGGTTGAGAACCTCATGGCTCCCCGGTCTCTCTACGCCATCTGTTTTAGACCGCGAGACATCTCTCATCTCTGGAGAATCCCAGAAGGTTCTGACGTTGGAGAACGTCTCCGATCTGGAACGTTAAGCCCCCTCGTCCACAGGGACAGCGTGAAGCAGAAGGCTGACGGTGTAGGATTTCCCCGGTTTCACCAAGCGTCTGAGTGCAAATGCTTTCGGAGATGACTGACAGGCAGCTCGTCAGTCTTTGATGGCTCACGTCCATATTTAATGACTGCTTAGACCCGGCGTGCTTGTTTGCTTCTGAGTGACAGCGTGTCGCATGCGAGACTTCCAGGCATGTTGTCAATTAATTTTAAACAAACAATTTCCCCCGCTGCCAGTCTGTACGCGGCACATTCCGCATCTTTCCAGGGGTCCACTTCCCTCCCCTCCCCCACCAGCCGCACTGCTGAGATTGCTGTTTAATTGGCAGCTTCGGGAAAAAAGCGTCGCTCCGGCGGGGAACGCACGGGGACAGATTGCCGGGTCAGTGTTGGCGTGCAAGTGAATATAAAAACGCCATTTGTTCTTGGTAAACACAGCAAAAGGGGAATTGTTCTGTGGCGGGACGGCAGCTCGAGCGTTTACTGCCGCTGGAGAAGATTCACATGCATAATGCATGAAGTGAGACACCGGCGGAAAAAAATAACAAACAAAAAAGCGAGGCTGTGATCTGGAGATGACCCGCCACTCGGCTGCTGCCAAGTCGCCGGCTTAGCAGAGGTGCTGAAAGTTCATTCCTGAAAATAGTGCTGTGTGAAGATCTTCTGTCAGGCCTCCCTCAGCGATATCAGGCTTGGAAACAAAGCTCTCATCTCCACTCTGGTTTCTACCAGCACGTCGGTTCTCATATTTCATCAGCCGAGGGTTTTTCTAGTAAACCAAGAGATTGTGGGTACGTTCGGATCTCGTCGCTGATCCTGGACGAGCTACGGCGGGGAAAGATTCTTCACCTTTGTCTTGCTTTCTAAATCTGTGGCTAGAAGAATTATAATTCCCTTCACTGTTATCATCGGCATGCGATTGTTTGTCTGCAAACAAAATAATGACCACGCCCATGCACGGATTTTCACTAAACTTGGCGGGGACTCTATGCTACCTCAGTTTAAGAGATGATCTGATTTTGGAATGTCTGGGTCAAAGGTCAAGGTCAGAGCAAGGTTTTGAAGGCTTTGAAACGAGTGCTGATAAATATACGATACCATATATGGAATTTTGCATGGGATTTGACCTTTGACCTCAACTGACCTTCGAAGGTTCCCGTCATCTTGTAAAATCTTTACTCGAGAGTTTTTTCCGGCTAATTTGGTCACATCCACCTTCTATAGAACATACGGTAAGACGAACGCATGGGTAATTAAATCAGTACCATATAGGGAATAATTACGACGTGTTCCATGCTGCAGGGGGCGGAGCTACCTTACACTCTGAGTGCACCTCAACAGTGTCTGTAATCAGTCGGAATTTCCGACTTTTGTCGGATTTAAACAAAATTGTCGGATAAAGTAGGATTTTTAGGCATTTCCCATTTTGCACTTTTACGTCCGTTTTTTTTTTTTAGAAATTACCGCGGTTTGTTTATACTGATAACGTGAACTAGGTCAAAGAAGAAAAATCTAGTGAGCGTACTCCCTCTGTAATCTCCAGTATTTCTAGTATCTCACAGTCAATAATCCGGGTCTCAATCACGTGACCAGCAGCGGGAACCTGCGCCCATGTCAAAGTGGCGGAAACAGTCCAGTTAACGCGTCTACTCGTTTTTGGTTTTTTTGCTAATCTAGTGCTCTCATCATGCATAAAAGCTGATGTATAGTGGGCCGTACGTCTAATGTGAAGAAAGACGTCATTTAAGGTTTCACATGTTACCACTAAGTGGGAAAAGATGCAATTAACTGTCTGAGCGCCATCAACCAGTCAGACCTAAAGCCCGATGGAGCAGTGAATCCTGGGAAGATATGGGAATCTACATCACCTTATGATTACGCTTGTGGCCTGCATTTTTTTCACTGGTGAGTTTATATTTTCCATAGGCCTTGATTTTGATGTAATAGACGTCATGGATACACAACTGTACTCAGTTTAATAACAATTATGTACCAGACTCAAAAACGGCTTCTTCTTCTACAGAGCTGGGAAAGCCAGCCCTTCACCTTCCACTCCCTCGCAGTCTCACACACACACACACACACACACACACGATCTTCCTCCACAGCCACATACTCACTCGCTCATTGACCCCCCCCCCCCACACACACACACACACACCACTCCAAGCTGACTCTCACATAAACATCAGTTCTCTATAAAAGGACATTGAATCCACAAACTCTGTGACTGTCTTACACTGCCACACTTTACTCACATTTACATTCTAGTTTATATCCACTCTGCTGCTGCGACTTATTTATTTCATCTCATAGTGCCTCCCGTGTCCAGTTTTTATTCTCAGGTGTTTAGAGTTTATATTTCTATTTAAAAGTTGTGTTTGTAATTGCTTGTGTTTATGTTCTGCTCTTGATGGTGTTAACTGCAGTTTACTGCCTTTGTACCTTTTTAAAGCTGAGAGTCTCGTACAAAATTTCATTATGTGTGAACAAAATGACAATAAAGACTCTTCATTCTTATGTCGCCGTTCATAATAACACGGAAGGCAAGAGATTTAAGAGACCTTCTTTACAGTTTTACAGAAATGTATTTTTAAACCCATTAAATAAACATATCAGGTAACGATTGGGCCTTTACACATTTCATAAGAAGATTAAAAAAGGTTTCACGTTTCAGTAAAGATCATTTGTGTTACGGTAAGGAAATATTAATATTCTAAATAACTTTCCAGATTCCACTGGATTGCATCAGATTCCACCATTTATCATCAAAAATTTTAAAAAGACCCTGCTTTTGCCCATGAATGCGCTTAAAGTTAAAAAAAAAAATTTTCAGCCTTGTTACAGACACTGCCTCGAGTGTAACATCTTTCATTTATATCTTAAACACAAGGCTGCTGCACTGCTGCGTCCCGTCAACGTCGAAAAAGGCCAAGGGGTAAAACTCCGGCACTGTCGAAGGGAAGGAGCAAATTAAGAACTCGAAAATTTCAGCAGCAAAAACGGTTGCGGTTAGAGTTCTTGACTGGAAAAGGATATGATGTCAATAATTTACGTCAATAAGGGCTCCAGAGTGGAGCATCATCTTGGAGCCATCTGTGGCTAGGAGCTGATTGGCCGAGCTCTCACAAGAGGCGGGTGGAGGGGAGAGGGATGGTATACACTCACCTCCATGTCCCTCTCAGCGATCTCCAACCAATCATGGGTGTCTGTAAGCTCATTTGTACAAAAAGGGATGGATACCGCTTACCCTCTGAGTGTGATACAACACCCCTGAATGCGCATGCAAAGGCGTTTGTAAAGATGCGGGTGATGGCATCACGTGTCATGGTGGGAGCTAACGCCCCTCTCTGGCTGATGATGTCCATACGTGATGGGGAGGCAGTACTTGACTTGGATGCGATTAAATCAGGAGAGGGAGAGAAAGCTGTGAGGAAGGCTGAAGTCGGACTCCGAGAAGCGGAAGTGTCTCCTGTGTGTCCTGTTTGTATACGGAGAGCCGTATTGAAAGGAGTCCCTCGCTGGACGCAGAACTTTTGGGTTTTTATGATAAATGAAATGTGTTCGGTTTGGGAGAGAGAGAGAGAGACACGTCCCTCATTATACCCCAAAATCGCATTACCAAACATCAGCCCAGAAGTGTTTTCATCAATGTGTGGCTTCCTGGCATCCTCTGAGAGCCTCTGTGTGTTTGTTTAGCGCTGCAGCGGTTGGCTCTGTAGGGAAATGACTTGGCAGGGATGCAGTGTGTGTGTGTGTGTGTGTGTGTGTGTGTGTGTGTGTGTGTGTGTGTGTTTTCAGCCGGTTGGCCCTCACGTTAGAGTCTCTGGCCTCTTTATCTAATCTGTGCACACCCCTCCGTTGTCCCCGCACTCCGGGAGCCGTCGTTGTTGTTTTTGTTTAAACTGTTGAGGATGCCGGTTCCTCCAAGCATTTTGGATTATGTCTTTGACCTTGAACAAGTCGGCCGAGTTGGACCCGTCAGAAAGTCACAGGCTGCTCACTGATTGGCTGATGGACTGTGATTTAATAAATATAAGCGTGGTGTTGTGGTCTGTATTAAGGCGTTTCTATGGTAACAATCTCCAAAAACTCTTAGCAACAAAAGGGAGTTCTGGTCTGTATTAAGGCGTTTCTATGGTAACAATCTCCAAAAACTCTTAGCAACTTCATTTAATTATTAGGGTAGCGGGCAGGGTGGAGCCTGTTTCAGCCAATTATGGGAGGAAACCCACACAAGCACGGGGAGAACATGCAAACTCCAGGCACCCAGAAACGCCCTCGCCGAGCTCGATATCCGAACCCAGGACCTTGCTGTGAGGTGAACGTGCTAATCACGACATCGCCATACCGCCAAATCAAGGGTTTTTAATAATGTTAATTTCAAATAAAGTTGTAAAGGAGGAATAAAACACGGTGGTTCAAGCTGCTCAACTCTACAGGATCTTCTGCTACCCATCGACCTCCAGTAGAGCTTCAGTGTTACTCGCTCTGTGTTACGCTTTAGTCACTCAAGCATGTGACTGACGAAGCGCTTAGCCGCTGTAAAGCTAAGCTGTCTAATTAGCGCTGACACGATGCCCCGTGGCACTTAGCGCTCCATCCCGCGCCGGCCTAATGACCAACAACTCTGACTAATTGAAGATAAGTTCCACTATTTGCTTTGCTGTAATGACGTACGACGACGACGGGGGGTGAAATTAAACGCGAGCCGAAGATGGATCGCAGCTCACGTTACAGCCCGATCGCCAAGGCTAATCGCGTTTACCGTATTTAGTATTGTTTTTGTTTGTTTAATTTGCGTTTAACTGGGAAAACAAATGAGTGGCTCGGGGCTCGTTTAGAGAACCGGAGATGATCTCTGTTATTATCTCTCCTCTCGCGGTGTCTGAGGTGATTATTATGGAATGTCTGGAATGACATCATCATTTAAATATTCAGTTTTACTGATATACAGGAAGTGTAGAAGTGCACGGGCGTTTAATCCAGAAGAATGAAAAATAGTCAAAGATCGTGTTAGTACACAAGTTGTAGCGTTTCTAAAGATGATTTATGGTCATGTGACCTACTCATAATCAAGTGCATGGCCACACCCACTACAAGTTTGAAAAGCAGGACACGCCCCCTCTGTGATGAATGCCAGCAAAGGACACGAACACATCTGCAATTTTAATCCCGTCTCAAGGTGCTGGTGAACGTACCGCCGTCTTCCTGACACTCAAGAACACCATGTGGGTTATCCATGAGGATTATGACATCACAATCTCTAAGCCACGCCTATCTGGTATAGGTCAGATGAGAGGAGACTCGAGTAACTTTCACACTGGTCCCATGAGATCCTGACCTTTAGAACTTTCCTAGAACAAGCAAGTGTGGGTGTGTCGTAAAATGATCATCGTGGGGTGTGTCAAGGGGGCGTGTCTGCAGCGTTGTTTGGTGCTTATCCTGATAGGACCAGCGGCTATCTGTCACTTTATCTCAGTCAAAAAAAAGTGAAGACGTGAACAGAAACGAGAGGGAGAGAGACGGGGAGAAAGAGAGACAGGGAAGGAGACAAAGAGATGGAGAAAGATGGAGGGAAGAAAGAGACCAGGAGAGAGAAAGAAAAAGATAGAGGGAGAAAGAGACAGGGAGTGAGGAAAAGTGAGGGGGAGGGAAAGAGAGAGAGACAGGATGAGAGGAGAGAGACAGAGGGAGAAGGAGAGGGACAGGAAGAGAGAAGGAGAGAAAGAGAGACAGAGGGAGAGAAAGAGACAGAAGGCGAGAAAGACAGAGGGAGAAAGATGGAGTGGGGGAGGGGAAGAGAGGAGAGAGACAGGGAGTGAGAGAGAAAAAGAATGAGGGGGAGGGAAAGAGGAGAGACAGGAAGAGAGAAGGAGAGAGAGACAGAAGGAGAGAAAGAGACAGAAGGAGAAAGAGACAGGGAGTGAGAGAGAAAAAGAGAGGGGGAGGGGAAGAGAGGAGAAAAAAGGGAGAGAGACAGGGAGTGAGAGTGAAAGAGAGACAGAGGGAGCGAGTGAGAGAGAGAATCCAGAGAAAGAAGAGGAAGTGGAAGCGCACCCTGTCGAGAATGTCGTCGTGTTTTGTCATGTGTTGTGGCACTTCTCCCGGAGTCTCATGACATCTTCGGTTAATTGAACGTCAACTCCAGCGCTGCTGCTCTCGCACCTTCTTACAGGAACCCGAGTGTCTATTCGAGGATAGAACGAACCAGAGTTACCCACAATCCTCCAGTGCTGCTTCTAGAGATTCAGTTCCGATCTGGTGCGAAGGAAGAACTCGAGCTGTCTGAGTGAAACTGTCTCTCTCCCGCCGTCCAGAGAGCGAACTTGGGTGTACGTGCTAGCGACGCTAATAACGAATGTAATAAATAAATAAATAAATAAATGATATGATGATGTAGCAAAAGGCTCAGCGGAACAAAAGCGAACAATCCTCTTTTTTTTTCTGAGAGCGTTTTTAGGTCGGGGTTTATTTAATGAACGATATCTCAGGATTTCAGAGTCTCAGAGGCCGCGGCGTTCGCTCTGAGAAGGGTTCATTTCCATTTTCCCGCCTCGGGTTTATCTCATCCGACAAAAGCAGTGCGGGAAAATGGCACCAACCTTTTCATCACGCATGCACACGCTCCTCTCGCACCCCTCTCGCGCTCCTCTCGCACTCCTCTTAAGCCTCTGCTGGTGAAAGATCCGGGTTGTGCGAGTTCGAAGGGATCATCAGGACTTCATTTTAAAATGAATTCACTCCAGCCAGGGATGGGCTTCGACCTGAGTCCGGACCAAACAGGAAGTGGAATTTTTTACTGTTATAAGCTGTTTTTAGTGCAGGTTTCAGGGTAGCACTGGGGAAGGGGGGGTGTCATTTATTTCAATAAAATCAATTCAAAGGAATATTTAATAATAGAAATAAACACACTGCATTGTGAATTTTACTGTTAAATTTATTTTAATCCAGATCTCAGTGTAACCCAACGCCTTCACCACTGAGCCGCCACTGCCTTAAAATAACATCAATAATAATAATAACAACAACAATAACAACAACAATAATAATAATAACAATAATAATAACAACAATAATAATAACAATAATAATAATAACAATAATAACAACAATAATAATAACAACAATAATAAAAACAACAATAATAAAAATAATAATAATAATAACAATATTAATAACAACAATAATAAAAACAAAAATAACAATAATAATGATGATAATAATAATAATAATAATAACTAATAATAATAATAATAACAGTAATAAAAACAATAATAATAAAAACAACAACAATAATAATAAAAACAAAAATAATAATAATAATAAAATAATAATAATAATAGAATAGTAGATCCGCTGCTCCTCCGTGTTGAGAGGAGCCAGTTGAGGTGGTTCGGGCATCTGATTAGAACGCCTCCCGAGCGCCTCCCTGATGTGGTGTTTTGGGCATGTCCGATCGGTAAGAGACCCCGGGGTCGACCCAGAACACGCTGGAGGGTCTACATCTCTCGGCTGGTCTGGGAACGCCTCGGTGTCCCCAAAAAGAGCTGGATTAAGTGGACGGGTAGAGGGACGTCCGGACCTCACTGCTTAGACTGCTGCCCCGACCCTGGAACAAGCGGAAGATGATGATAATAATAATGATATTAATAATATAATAATATTTCATCACATCAGAAAAAAAATGCTGAGTCACAAAAGCAAGATTGTTCTTTATCACCTCCTCCCTTTTCTCCTCTTCTCATCCCTCCTCCTCCTCCTCCTCCTCCTCCTCCTCCTCCCTCATCCCTTCTTCTCCTCCTTGTCTAATAAAGCTGGATAATCTCCCTCGCTCTTTTGACACTCACTTGATCCAGGCCGGGCCCGACTCCCCCCCTCCCCCGACACTCTCAATCAGGTTAGTCACAGCCGTGCTGTTTGAGTTCCAGCCAGGACCTACTCCAGAGCGCAGGATGATAAGCAGGCACCACCTCCTCCTCCTCCTCCTCCTCCTCAGATAAAACTCTGAGTTCCACTTTAAGAGAAACGTATCTCCGATACAGGGTTCTGGGGGAGGAGGAGAAAAAGGCTCAGCAGAAACGTTTCACGCTGGTTACTGGTGATGGCTCCCGAGCAGAGGAGGTGAAGCTC
Organism: Neosilurus mollespiculum; assembly: GCA_030014195.1. Classification (NCBI taxonomy): domain Eukaryota; kingdom Metazoa; phylum Chordata; class Actinopteri; order Siluriformes; family Plotosidae; genus Neosilurus; species Neosilurus mollespiculum. The sequence continues at coordinate 68,444,655 of JAQMYF010000001.1, forward strand.
GCTGAGTGACTGGAAGGAGGCCAAGAGTCCTGATGAACACAACACCGCACGGATGATCTTTATTCACGTGTGCGTTACAGCGTGTAACTGATTCAGTTCCTGAAACCACGAACCCCAGGTTTCTGGTACAGCAACATGCTGGTTTCCATGGTAACCATACCATCAGTTTCTCAGGAACACAAACCCACATCCTGAAGTTAAACTCGCCTTCATTTGCATGAGCTTTTTTCCTCCATGCCGTCCTTTTCAGCGTGTCGACTCCGCAGTGATGTCGTCGTTGGAGGTGGTTGTGATGCGCCGCACGTTGGTTCCATGTCAGCAGTTGTGCAAAAGTCGTTTTGAATACATTTGCCATTTGGGTGTGTGAAGCGTGCGGCAGCGAGTCGACGTTGTGTTTTTGCATAGGCAGTTTGATAACAAAAGTAGAGCTCGTTTTCTTTTCATACGAACTCGCTCTTTTACAAATGTAAATGTCCCCCCCATAAACGGCCTCCAGCCGTCATTCAAAAAACAACCACAAGGCTTCGGATGAGAGATGTGGAGGCGCGGCTCAGGTTTTATCAGGGAACTGAACGAAACGCAATAAATATGGCGACAGAATGGAATAACAGGTGCAGGATCTCATAATACCCAAAATGCCCTAATGCCCCTACTGCCGTTAAACACCTCACTTCCACTGAAACACGCCTCGCCACGCCCACCATGCCACACCTCACCTTGCAACGCCCACCGCGCCATACCGTCTTTTAATTTTATCTCTTCTCTTCTCTTGGATTTTCATGTGCTTCCCTCACTGCTGTTCAACACCTTACGCCTCGCCACGCCCACCTCGCCACGCCCACCCTTCATCACTTTACTACACCCACCACGCCAGGCCGTGCTACACCTACCACGCCATGCCTCGATACGCCCGCCATGATATGCCTCACTACACCCACCACACCTCGCTACACCTGCCACGCCTCGCCACACCTCGCCACACCCACCATGCCTCTTTCTCATGCCATTTTTTTCACTCTCAAGTCTTTTCCTTTCTCTTTTGTCCTCTCTTGTATCAGTTTTATTTACTATAACAGCTAAACAAAGCCATCGTGTGTTAGATGGCATCTCTTTTACAATTACAATCATGTTTATGTCACGTATCACATGAGGACGATTAGCACTTAAAATAAACACGCCCACGTCTTTAATCAGTCTTCCAGAACTCTCAGGTTTTATATTCCACCCCCAAAATTCATTTTAATCTTTAATCCGGGTTCTTATTATTCCTGTTAAATCATGACCGGCTTTAAGTCATCACGTCCGGGATCGTAGTCGTGAAAGGATCCTGAAGAGGTTTGAGATTTAATTATAATCACTTCAGGACTTTCCGTGAAAAAGATCTAAAATTTTCACGTTTTCTTATCCTGATCTCAGTCTTCTGTTCGTCCAATGAAATGCTCTCTTGAGTGAATCTGCCCCGCCTCCATGGGCGTGTCCTGATTGTTCACAGTAAATATTTTACCTTCACATTTCCGGCGTTTGGCAGATGCCCTTATCCAGAGCGTCTTACGTTTTTACAGCCATAAAGCTGAGCACTTGAGGGTTAGGGGCCTTGCTCAAGGGCCCAACAGTGGCGGCTTGGTGGTATTGGGACTTGAACCCCTTACCTTTGGATAAGTAAGCCAGAGCCGTAATCACCTGAGCATTGAAAGTTGGCGGAGTTTGTGTGAGGTGTTGGTTTGATGACTTGAGGAAGTGCTGGGATGTCGCTACATTAGTCGCCGTATCAGACTGAAGAATGCTATTCTGTGTTTGGGTGCTGTATCACCCTTCAGAGGCACCCTTCGGTTCAATTACATTAACCCTTCAATTACATTAAACGCACCATCATGGTGTTGCGATGTACGAGGCGGGGATACTGACGGGCGGCTACATGGGCCGACATGCGCCAGATTGAAGTGAAGGAAAAGTGAGATATTGCCTTTGAGTCCTCTAACCTTTTTTAGACAGGGAGGCTTGTCATGACTCGCTCTGGAATCCTGTCAGTTCCTGCGCTCTCACACCCTTAATGAGGATATCTTTAGAACAGTGTGAGATGGAGGGAGAGGCCTGCTGTATCCCTCTGTCCCGCTTCCCCAACCTGCAGTGCCCTTTCTTGTGACAGTCGTCTTCCCCGGAGTTTGCGCGCGTGTACGATGAATGAGCTTCCTAGTAACATCCGTCTCGGAGGACACTCTCGGGGGCCGTGTGCTTTGGCTCGGCGGTTGTTCGCCTCTACACCTTTTGCTCTGCTTCTGCATGTAATCCATCCTCCAAATGGATGGAGGTGATCTCTCTGTTGAACAATAAAACGTCCGCTCTCTGAGACGGATGCGGTACGGCTGCAGCGGGGCCGTGATCGTGTGAGACTCGCTCTTTGATTAAACCCAGGGTTCTCGTCTCAGACCCCGCAGAGCTCCCTCCCCCCGCCGACTGAGACGAGGTCCCCGACTGCTGATTAGCGGCGGAGTGAAAGCCGCACTGGAGCGATGGCGTTGCGTTCTTGTTGCATCAGTTCACAATAACAAGACGGGGAGATGTCAGTTTGAGACGAGCTAATGGTTCTTTGCGCGCTGTCACCGGCCTCGATCACGCCTTCTACGCCCTGACATTGTAAAGAGGTGTTGCAGCAGTGCCGCGCAGCGCAGCCACATTACCATGTTAACGGCCTGCTTCTCTCTGTCACCTCCGAGCTCCCCGTGCAGCACTTTCACGTTTTCCCTTCCCGCGCGCGCTTGGTTAGCAAATAATGTCAATTACCGACGCAGAGACATTTAATGAGAGGGAAAACAGACATCAAAGTAAGAATGTTAGATTCTTTTGCGGGCGAAAGCGTGGAAATGTCAAGACAGGATATGTACGACGAAATTAATGAGCACGTCTTCATCTCTAGTTCTGTTTCTCTTCAGGACACGGACCATTAGTGACCGCGTGAGATTTGAGCACCGAGGTTGATGTAATACACGGAAACCATGTTTATGATTCCTCCCTGACATCAGCAACAAAGCTGTAACGCTCGTCAACAAGGGACAATTTAGGTGGTGGCACGAGCTCACACCCAGGCCCTGCCCACTTTTTTTTTTTTTTTTTTTTTTTTAGCTCGTTCTTATTTGCTAACATTTGCAGTTCAGGATCGTTTTGTTTTCTTATTCCACACAAGAACAACAAGCACCGCAAAAGCAGAGCCGAGAGATCCCGGCGAACCAGCAGCTAGTTAGGACGCATTCCAAGTGTTTTATCTTCTCTATTGATTATAATTACATGGTTAATTCGGATACTTGATTCTGATTGGTCAATCATGCCATAGTGTAACCGACCGTTGCTATGGAGCACGTTGTTTGCAGTAATGATTAAAAAAAACACTTTAAATGAATTCTTTAGTAAGTAGGCGTTTAATAGATTTACGTGGCTTTATATACAGCGAGCTAGTCATCGTAGCTAAATAACTTTTCTCCGCTACACATCGGAGTCTTGAGCTCTTCGTCAGGGTTTATTCTGTGAAAATGATTTCTCGCTGTAGATTATCCCTGACATGCTAAGCCTTTGGTGCACTATCGCCACCTGCTGGACTGGCGTACTAATGAACATGCTTGCGTTTGTTTGTTTTTTTGTGTGTTATGGTTGTGATGTTGCTGCCTGGATTTTAATACTTTCGAAGAGACGATTTTTTTTTTTGTCAGATAGACGTCTCTGCGCCGCAGCTCGTGAAATCAATTACTTCCCCGTAGAAAGGAAGAGGTTTGTGCCGTAAACACAATGTTCGTTTGACACAAAGGAACAGGTATGGATTTTTATTTCCTTCCAGGTGCAGCACATCTGTCTCAGATCCACCACCGAGTCATTTCTAGGCGGTTTATAGAAATGCACACGAACGCCTGATTGCTTCAGATAAACGCCGCGGAAGCCGCCGCACTTCAGGTTAGAAAGGTTGGAATGTTTAGTAAACGTGCCGCAGGAAATGTCTGTTATCCGGCAAGCGCTGTACGATCTCATCACGGCTCTAAAGGATGTGTGAAAGCACAAGCGCACCTTTTTTTCATATGTGCATATCGTTTTTTCTTGTTCCCGCCCTCGGCTCCTGCTCCTGGAAGAGATCTCAGGGATCTCCTGGAATTAGTACTGAGAGGTTGAGGAGGAAACGTGCTCTGTGTGCTGCCTCGTCTCGTCTCGTCTCCTCAGCAGCATGAAGAGCCCCTTTCGGTCCCGTCTGAGATCAATAACATCGATATGTCTCCGTTCGTAGTGCAAACATCACGTCATGTACAACACGGCCGCCCCCGGGTCAGCGAGAAGCCGCTGTTTGATATTGCCAAAGTGACCCACATCCGTGAACTCTGATCCTGTGATCCTCATTTGCTCGTCAGGTCCTGTTTGCGTTTGACGTATTGATCTGGAATCATCTCCACCCTTTTTTTCCTCCAGCTTCTCAAGTTGACGAACCTCTTGTGGATTCTGGGACTGGAAAATCGTGCCATAAATCATTGATGAGTCACTGAGCAACGCTGAGATCCGATTATAGCTTCAGATCTCGGCGTTGCTTTTGACTTCCTGTCACTCTTCAGGAGAGTCGCTCGTCCACCATTTTAAGTAGGTTGCCATGGTTTCCTACAAAGTGTTCACAGAGCCATTCATTGAACAATGAAGAAGATGCCCCCTGTCACCACTGTCACATGACACTGCATCAACAAGACCCACCTTTTTTCCTGCTTGCCCCACCCACTTTGCTTTGTGCTGATTTTTCCAGCAGTAAGGAACATCGCTCCAACAGTGTTCTTAGCTCAAGGAGGAATTGTGCGATGCATCTCTGAGTGGATGGGCGGGGCTTGCCTACTTTACTTTGCTACGTAACATGCTGTGTATATGGTGATGCAGTCGATTATGGAGGACCACCGTCAGTACTCAAGTAGGTGGAGCCAGTGGAATCAGAAAAAAAATTATCCTGTTAATGTGAATAAAAAAAAGGAGGCGGAGACTCACACATTACATGACTGGCTATTGTTTTGTGTCTCGCCCACAATTTTTGCGTGATGCACCAACAATTGTGAGACAACAAAAATGTTGTTGATCTTTTGATGAGCCATATTAAGAAAAAGTTCTTCGCAGTGTAATGTAGGACTCGGGAGTCAGTTCTGATTCCCTGTTGTGTTTAAACGGGAATTCTGGGTGATTAGCCGTTTAAGATCAAGCGCTAATTAACGACCGTCTTATACGGAGCAGATTTATGAGACACCGTGATGAGTACATCTTGCTAATGATCTGGGGTCGGGTCAGTCCACCCTGCTATTACCATACACGGGAGTAACGTCGCCATGGCGATCAGAGTCCCCCGCAGACACGGCTGGTGGAGATTAATCAGCGCGGTTAATGTTTGTTCCTCAGGTTTCACGCTCATGACCTTCTCCACATTCCTTCTGTTCTACCGCTGTTTATTTCTCGCCAGCCACATGCGGACTGCACGGCGCCAAGTCTCCGAGCGAAGAGGATAACCATGAGAGAGAGAGGAGGAGGAAATGAATGGAGAATTGAGGATGGATAGACGAACGGATGCTCTTGTTTTTTTTTTAATTAAAAGATGAATTGATGTTAAATGTTGGATGTAATTAAATAATTTTAGTCTCTGAGCTCACGTACATAAACGCTCGATGATGAAGCTGTTGAACGGCTCCGGAGTTCTTACCACATTCACAGATCGCTTTCTACTGCGTTCCTGCTCCGAGGTCTTACGTGACTTTTGAAGATTTATTTCTGGGAACATGGCTCAGTGAAGCTAGTAAGCTACCAGCGCTAACATCAGCCAGCTAGCCTTAATTTAGCACTAATGTGAGCAGCAAAAGCTAACCAATCATTAACGCCAACATGCTAGTTAAATTATTTTAATGCATAACAGTTGTAACAATTGAGCCCGCTAATCTACACAAGCTAGCTAACTAGCTAGCTACACGGGCCCCCTTTCTGATCTTGATGTCGATAGCTAGACATACTGTGTAAATAAATAAATAAATAAATAAAATGAAAAATTTCAAGTAGAACATTCCACCATTAACTGCCAGTGACTTTTATTTATTTGTCTAATTTTTGTTGTCATTTACGTTATAGCAGCTATAAACACACTTTCCCTTCAACAGCCTTTATTTATTCTTCATTCTCAAGAAGAAAAGTGAAAACACTGACACTGGAGACTCCTTCCTCGGCTCCGTGTGACCTTATTGTTCAATAAAAAATGACTGACTCCGCCTTCAAACCTTTAAATTTATATCGATACCGTCTGTGAGGTCTGTCCCACTTGCAGGAGTCGCATGCATAGATTTCCAGAGAAATAATAAAATAAATAAAAGATTTGGAGTGCCGTTCTTTCTGAACCGTCGCCAGAGCACATCCGCGTGGATCAGATCCGTCTCAGGGCCCTCAAGGGAGCAGCAGAGGAAGAAACAGGCGTCGGACTGCTTCTTTCAACAGCGCCGTTTTGAAGAAACGAACGCGGCGAAGCTTTAAAAGACTCCAGAAATTTTCTGCTCCACATGCAAGTTCAGGAAGCAGATAGAAGCCACCTTTGGAGAGGAGTCTACAGAACCGCACTCGGGTTCTGGTTCTGTACGGACCACAAACACAGAAGGAACCTGATGTAATTACACGCAGACTGGAAGCAGCTGATGCGCTAAAATCTTTAAAACTGAGAACATTTCTACAATTTACTTTTAGGGATAAATATTTATCTAGAAATATCAATTTAATAAATACATGAATACATAAAAATGCGATTATTGAACACTCCGTGTTGGCGCTCCGTGTTAGCGCTGTGTTAGCAAGCTGGGTTAGTGCTCCATGTTGGCGCCCTGTGTTGGTACACCGCGTAGGCGCGCTGTGTTAGGAAGCTGGGTTAGCGTGCTGTGTTGGAGTGATGTGTTAGCGCCCTGTGTTAGCAAGCTGGGTTAGTGCTCCATGTTGGCGCCCTGTGTTGGTACACCGCATAGGCGAGCTGTGTTAGGAAGCTGGGTTAGCGTGCTGTGTTGAAGTGCTGTGTTAGCGCCCTGTGTTAGAAAGCTGGGTTAGCGTGCTGTGTTGGAGTGCTGTGTTAGCGCCCTGTGTTAGGAAGCTGGGTTAGCGTGCTGTGTTGGAGTGCTGTGTTAGCGCCCTGTGTTAGAAAGCTGGGTTAGCGTGCTGTGTTGGAGTACTGTGTTAGCGCCCTGTGTTAGGAAGCTGGGTTAGCGTGCTGTGTTGGAGTGCTGTGATAGCGCCCTGTGTTAGCGCTTCATGGTGATCACTCACAGTTCACTGCCGAGTTAAACGCACACTTTGACCTTTGTGATTTTTTGTTTAAAAGAGAAAGTTGAAGTCGCTCAAATTATTCCACTTTGACATTTGAGGCCAGCGGCTGATTTAACATTCGGGACTCGGACAAGCCATGAAATGTCACCTTTTTATTTACTTCTGGGATTTCAGCAATTAAATCTGACTTTAAGGCTCCGAGCGGCTCCGTGTCACTGAATAGAAACCGTTCGTCTCGTTTCAGTGACATTTCAGTAGTGCTGGTGGTTGACCCCTGAAAGTGACCTCTCTCCCTGTATCACCCCCTACCCTGTATCCCAGGTCTCTCTCTCTCTCTCTCTTTCTCTCCCTGTATCCCCAGTCTCTCTCTCTCTCTCTCTCTCTCTCTCTCTCTGTATCCCCAGTCTCTCTCTCGTCTCTCTCTCTCTCTCTGTGTATCCCAGGTCTCTCTCTCTCTCTCTCTCTCTATATATATATATATATATATATATCTCCCTCTCTCTTTTCCTCTCTGTATCTCTCTGTCTCCCCCATTACTCTCCTTTTCTGTCTCCCCCCTCCCACTCTCTCTCCCTCTT
>JAQMYF010000001.1:68468098-68483128 GCA_030014195.1 Neosilurus mollespiculum
TCTTTCTCTCTCTCTCTCTCTCTCTCTCTCTCTCTCTCTCTCTCTCTCTCTCTCTCTCTCTCTGTGTGTGTGTGTGTTTTTTTCTCCTCACTCACTGACACAAATCAGCACAGTTAGAATAAACCACATAAGTTATCAGCTCCTTGGAAAGCAAAAGCAAAAGAGAAACACTCCCACCAAAAAAAAAAAAAAAGTGTTTAATGGGGGGGGTGTCTGAACGACTTCTATCACCTAATGAAAAATAGCTTCCCTTTTGGACGGAACTTCATAGGCTGCAATCAAGCCGCGGCCCCCTCTTCTTGACGTGCAATCGAGGCAAATCAAGTCAGCATCTATTAATAATATTTCCCTGGCTCCTTTCATTCCAGCGCGTGTCCTACGACTGTCAGGGAGCGTGATGGAGCGCTGCCTTTATCTCATCCCGGCCCTGCTCTGTCACAGTGATAAACAATTCTAACAAGAATCAGAATAAAGATCTTCCCAGTAGACTCCAGGAGATAGAGGCCCTTTTTTCTCATTTTCTAGACGGCAAAATTTAATCTAGTGCCTGGGCCTTCTTTTTTCTCTCTCTTTCCACCCCCTTCTCTCGTTCCTCTTCTTCTTCTTCTTCTTTTTCTTCTTCTTCTTCTTCTTCTTCTCTCTCCATCTCTCTCTTTCTCCTCTCTCTCTCTCTCTCTCTCTCTCTCTCTCTCTCCATCTCTCTCTTTCTCCTCTCTCTCTCTCTTCCCTATTCAGCTTTCTAAGGAGAACTCTCGAAGCGAACTGTCCTTCCGAGCGACTCTGCACTTTCATACAGTTGTTTGTGGGAGTGTCTCTGCATCGCTCATGACTTCATTCGTTCATTCATTTCCTGAGCCGCATAATTCTACTTGGGTCGTAGGGAGGCCGGAGCCTATCTCAGAGTACACCCTGAACAGCTCACCAGTCCATCACAGGACAACACACAACCATTCACACTCACTCACTTTGGAACCGCCAGTTCACCTGATATGCACGAATTTTTACTGAATCATGAAAAACTGACCCCTCCTACAGCCATATTTGTTCGCTTGCTTTAGTCGATAGAATAAACAAGAGATCTTACTCACAATTTTCAAGTCCTGGCATGAGAAGATTCACTGAACGATAAAAGTTTTAACCACTTTTGCTTTTAATGAAGTTAAGGCGGGGCATGGGAGAGGGGGTGGGGCTATATGGAACTGTCATAAACTTCAGAAATGTGGTTCATCTACAAGGTTTATGGAGAAAAATAGTGCTTTTGTTTATTTATTTAAATTACGAACAGAATGGTTGTTATACAAAGCTGCTAATTTACCAATTAAATAAAAATACGTAGTTTTATTGAAAAGTGCGTAAGTAATCGCCCCCTGTGCGTTGTATTTAGCGACGGCGTGGAGCGATGAGGCGGAGTTAGTGTTTTTATATTTTCCTACAGCAGCACGTCCTCGAGAGTCCCAGTCCCAGTTCTATTTTTAAATCCATGTACGGGGAAATTTCATGTGTAGGACGGAAACCTTTGGCGTGAAGTGTCGGATTTTTAGATCTCCAGCAGCCTGAAGCTTCCTCACCGTGATCCCCACCCCTCTCACCCCCCCAACTCTCTCTCTGAAGATGGATGAGTGCTCCGCGCTCAGTCGGGGGTGGAATGGCCCCAGGGGTGTGAAGACGCTCTCTCCTGCGAGCGCTCTAATGCTCTCACATCTCTCCGTCACGTCAGAGATGAAATATGGAGCGATCCAGGCGACGGATCTGAAGGGTTCTGCCAGGCTTTTGATGTTTCTGATGGCGTATGTGCACCAGGTGTCAGGTGCTCGTAGCAGGGAGGAGCTCGTAACACAGCGACGTCACTGACTTTGAAAAGCGCAGGATTTACTGCACCGTTAAGTCGTTGTGTTTTATAGAGAATCTTTCTACTCGTACTGTAAAGTGAGAAACGCAGCTCATCCAAATAGGTAATAAACATTCAATAACTGCATAAGTAGAAATTTATGCTTTAAATAAACACATTTTAATCACCATTAATTCTATAAAATACTATTTTTTTATTTCATTGAAAAGGATCTTCAAAGAAAGCTTTATTTAAATAAAAGAACCCTTCGTTACCTCATGACCTCGAATTAATCAACAACCGCATGAAGAGCATTTTTTTATGGAAACTTAAACCCCTCAGAGAAACATTTCATCACCCAGTCAACTCTTGGAGAACCTAATATGGACACCAAGGACCCCGGATTACCAAAGCAAATGACTTTATTAATCCAGAGAAGCAGGAACCACTGAAACCTTTATGGAAGCGAAGAACCCTTTTTTAACCCTTTTTTTTATTTTATTGGCTGATTTTGTTAACCAGGAACCACTCAAACATTTATGGAAGCGAAGAACCTTCAAAGAACCCTTTATGGAAATCAACAAGCCTTATTTATACAAAGAACCCTCAGAGAGCCATTGTTTGTTTGCCTAGGACCATTAATTATCCCATTTATACTTTAAGACCCTTTGAGTTGGTTTTGGAGGCTAAGAACCCCTAAGCTAACAGTCACCCAGTGAACCCTTGGAGAACCTTTTTCTGGAAGCTAACAACCCTTAAATCTCAAGTAAAATCCAAAAGAACCTATTATGGAAACCAATGGTGCCGATTTAACCATCGAACCCTCACAGAACCATTGTTTGAATACTGAGAACCATTAATTATCCATTATTTACTTTTGGAACCTTTGAGTCTGTTTAGAAAGTGAAGACGTTTTAAAGAAACAGCCACTCAGTGATCCCTTGGAGAAGTTAAGAACCTTTAACTGTCTCATGGACTCCAAAAGAAACTTTTATGGAAACCAAGGACCCTTACTGACCCAAGGAACCCTCAATCCCCAGCCTTTTTAAAAGTTAAAAACCTTCATTTAGCCAAGGAACACTTAAGGAACCCTTGAGAATGCTTAAAAATCCAGATTCCTCTTAAAGAATTGTGTACATGTGCGGAACAAGGCCCAGATCATTACTCGTTATTTTCTTTGTGTTTAGAACCTGACAGGAGAATAATGTTTAGCTTCTTAGTACTTGGTGATCTGTTGGAAGAAAGGTTCCTCAGTGGTTCTTCATAAAAGATAAATAAAAAAAATTGGTATTTGAATTTAGAATCTGAGGCCATGGTTCTCAAACCAATCCAGGTGGAGTGCTCCCTCCGAGTCGGAGATGAGTCTTTGACTCAGCGGAGGAGTTGACGTCTTGGGATTTTGGTAGAATGGAGCAGGGGATGGACAGGTGACTTGGTGCTGAGTCAGCAGTAGTGAGGGTGCTGCACCAGTCCATTATGATGAATCTACATTCCAGTTCTCAACTAAGGTCATGAGATTTGGGTAGTGACCAAAGAACAAGCTCACGGATGAAAGCAGCTGAAAGAAGTTTCCGTCTGAGGGTGTCTGGGCTCAGCCTTAGTGATAGGATGAGCAGCTCAGACATCCCTGGGGGAACTCGGGGTAGAACCACTGCACACAGCTCCGCATTGACAGGGGTGAGCTGAGGTGGTTCGGGCATCTGATTAGGACGCTTCCTAGTCGCCTCACTTTAGAAGATATCTGGGCACGTTCTACTGGGAAGGAGGCCCCAGGGCAGACCCGTAACTCGGAAGGGGCATTATATGTGTCCTGTCTGGCCTGGGAATGCCTTGGGAACCCCAAGAGGAGCAGGAGGGTATCGCTGGGGAGAGGAATGCCTTGGTTTCCCTCCTAAATCTGTTGCATCTCCGACCGGACTTCAGATAAGCAGATGGATGGATGGATGGATATTTAAATTGTATTGGCTAATTTTGTTAATGCTGCTTTGGGGACATCGTCCGTCATTAATAGCTCGATGTAAATAAAGTGGAATTGATTAGAACACTGGTAGATTTAAAAAGAGGCAAAATCCAGGAACCCTGAAGGTTTAAAACTTTTTAAGAAAAATCCTTTCTTGCGAATGTTCTTTTGAAAATATTCATGAAAAGACACTGAGACACGTCTCTGAGAGATGCGTTCCTCTTAAAGACCGGGTGCCGGTTTCTCCGCTCTGACCCGCGGCAAACGTCACCTCATCCTCACATTACCAAGTGTGAATTTTTGATTATCACATTAAATATTAACAAAGAAAGAAAGCGCCGCAGTCCAATTAAACAGAAGAGAAAATCGGATTTAATGGTACGGCTGATCCGAGTGTACCGAGTTTAGCCCGTGTGATCAAGCCGCCATGTTTTATACGTCTTTTTTTACCATATATGGAATTTCTTCCATATTTAATAGTTCTTCCTCCCTTTTTAGAAAAATCGACATGAATCAAAAACTTGCTTAATATATATAACACCCACCACCCAAACTGTTCTGTAAACGTCATCACCGTTTATAAACCTGTGAACGGAATACACTAAAAAGTGCTACATTTGCTAGCAGCTAGCTCGTTGCTAGCTCTCATTAATCACAAGCCTTGATTTACAGCCTTGTTTTTCACAGCTCAGGCTGTCAGAATATAATGCAACCATAGCAACCAGAGTGTGTGTGCACACCTGGGTTCATATGTAGCCCCGCTCCCAAATGATTGATCTGGAAAGGGTTGTGGTTTCTGAGTTAGATTCACGCTAATCATCTTGATTTTAGTGATATAATGAGAAGGAATCTGTGGTTTGGCTTCTTTCTGTTTCTGTTCAGTAGCGGTGTCAAAAGTAGCCATATTTTACACCAGTTTCATAACGAGGTATGAAAGGAACTAATTGGACAGAGAGAGAGAGAGAGAGAGAGAGAGAGAGAGAGATCCTGAGTGCGCGGTAAGTGACACAAGTGCAGCAATTACTGGTGACTGACTGCTGTTTCTGCTGTGCGACTAATTAATCAGAAAGCGCCTCAAATATTCAGCACGCTAATCAGTGAACGCCGTAAACACTGAGCGGATGATTGTCGTCTTAACATTTCAGAATAATACACATGCTGCGAGTATTGTTCTTAAATGTTAAGACGGCAATCATCCGAGCGATTGTTAATGTTTATTAATGAAATGATACACGACACCAAAACAGCACAAAAGAATTAATAGTTTCTGTTTTGTTTTACGTTTTTAACCATGACAGATTCGGTCAGGTGAGCTTTGCGTGCCCTGAGCTGAGCTAACAGGCCGCTATGCTAAAAGCTAACCAGACCAAGACGGCTGACCAGACTTCTTCCTTTGTTCTCAAGTTATTACATGAAAAGCAACAACATTTGGAATGAAGCTACTTGATGAGAATCAAATATTCATGACTTCATCAGCCTCTCGTGATGGCGGTGATGGGGGAAGAAGCCATCAAAAGTGCTATGAGGCAAGCGGACGTCTGACTCACGGGTGAGATTCCCGTTCTAACCAAACTAATGAAAGCGCTAGTCAGATATTTATATTTTACATTAATGGCATTTGATTGCATTTGGTCCGTCAGAAACACTGCAGCTTCCGCTGACGCTGGAGAATGAGTGGCGCGGTGGCGCGGTGGATAGCACGTTTACCTCACAGCAAGAAGGCTCTGGGTTCGAGTCCCGGGCTCAGCAGTGGTGTTTGCATGTTCTCCCTGTGCTCGTGTGGGTTACCTCTGGGTATTTTGGTTTCCTCCAACAGTCCAAAAACATGCATGAGGAGTGGTGGTGTGTTGCCCTTCTGTGGTCTGGCAAGCTGTTCAGGGTGTACCCTGCCTTCGCCCAGTGTTGGCTGAGATAGGCTTCAGCCTCTATCTGACCCTAGTAGAAGTAAACAGTTTGGCAAAAGAGTTGAGTGAGTGTTACTATAGAAACGATAATGAAAACCTGACGACCAATCAGAATCCAGAACCAAATACGTTTAACATCGATTCTACAAGAATGTTATTTTTAAGTTCGAATTTATAGATTTTGGTGTTTTTGGTATTTTTGATCGCTGGGGATAAAGTTAAGTACAGGCAGAATTTAGGACCCCGAGGAATCCGACAGCTTCAGCAGCATTTAGTTCGTAATTCAGAGACAAACACAGAAACAGGATTTCAGGTTTCCAGCTCGTTTTGACGACTTTAAAAGGTGAACTGATTACCACAACGAAGCCAGTGCGTTAATAAAACCAGCGTGGGGCTAATACCGCAGGATATTTTGTTTTAGAAAAAAAATGGAATTGGAAGGCGTTGGATTCTGTGGTTCGTTATCGTTCTCAGCAAATGTTTAAAAAATTTAACGTTTAATGCCGTCAAGTCGTTGGGACTGGGAAATGGAACGGCATTAGCGAGCGTTCTGTGAAAATAATTAGTCCTGGCAGTGTGTGTGCTCTGCAAATGGAATTCATGAATACTTTATTTACGCCGTTAACACACACACACACACACACACACACACACACACACACACTGAAAAAAAGGCTTCATTTGCAAGGAGTGATTTTGGAGGTGAAGGTCGTTAAAATAGAAGCTGCCCGAATTGCGTTCCTCAGCAGCCAATTTGTTGCGCGTCCTGCTGCGTCCTGTGTGCTTTGTGTTTCTCCCACACCGAGTCGCGAACAAACGAACCGCTGCGATAATCAAATTACCTTCCAGTCAAAAAAAAACAAAAAAAACAACAGCAACAGAGCAATCCTGTCTGGCCTCAAACTAACAGAGAAAAACAGTTCCGTAAGTATTTTGGCGTCGGTGGGTTAATTTGAAGGAAATAAATGCGGAGATGATGAATCGGTACTCGGGGTGGCGGCGCAGGTGAATTACTCCTCCTTGATATTCAGCGGGTTTTTTGGGTCCGGTGGTTCAACAGCCAGAAATAAAATCATATGAACTTTTCCAAAACATTGACATTTATTGAATGGAACCTTCGCCCATGCTACATATTCCAAAATCAAAATTCCACCTCCTGCTGCGAACATAACGACCCAGAGTGATCTGGCTAACGATAAAATTCACATGGCGGAGTAATTAACACGTGCAACAACGGAGGATTTTGGAACGAAGAATGCGTGGTTATTGCTGCAGGGAGAAAATAACGATGCTAGTCAGACTGGGAGAGTTTTGATACGCGATGTGAGGACAGAAATCTAATACCAATGACTTGATGACTTTTTGTCAAAGTGCTACGTTCAAAACCTCTTAATTTCACTTTGCTAGTTCATTTCGCGTCCCTAATTCACTTCCCTCGTTTATCTAACTTTGCTAGTTCATTTCACTTTCGCTAGTTCACTTCACCACTTCATTTCACTTCGCTAGGTCACTAGTTCATTTTGCTAGTTCACGTAACTGCTAGTTCACTTTGCTAGTTCAGTTCACTTCACTAGTTCATTTTACTTCGCTAGCTCACTTCACCACTTGAGTTGACTTCGCTAGTTCATCTAACTTTGCTAGGAATCTTTTCTAGTTCATCTCACTTTGCTACTTCATTTTACTTCATTAGTTAATTTAACTTTGCTAGTTGCTACGTTCAAGCATGGTTTATATATATATATATATATTTGTCCTTATTCAAATCCAAAATGGCATCTGGAGTCAGTAACAGTCCGGTATGTGTAATGCAAACATTCAGGATGTCTGTAACACGGGACCGAGTTACACACTCCACTCCACCATGACCACAAACTCGCCTCAGGTTCAAACCTTAGCATTGCTAACACAGCTAATGCTAATCCCTCGATTGAGCGCCCTTCATCCTGAACAGCTCAGCTCAAGGAACCGGGATTATTCTACCAGTGTTACCAGTTCTACCATTTCACTTGCATCCAAACCAGTGTGTTAGATACAAGTAATGCATTAGAGGAAATCTGATGTGTTCGTTTTTCTGAAACATGGAAAGACGAAACCTTGGATTAAATCCTGATGATGAAGATGATCCTGAGGAGTGAAATCGATACGGAATCAGCCGCGTACCATATCTCAGTTTGTGTAATTTGTTTTTGCTGTTTCGCGCCCGAGTGCTCCCACAATCATGAGAAGAGTCCAGAACAGATGGAAAAAAAGCAGCATTTCCCAAGACGATTGATAGCAATATATTCTAACTAAAAGCAGAAAGTGAAAAAAAATCAATGGCGGTAAATATTTCCACAGCCAACCGCGCAGAACGCACCCGCAGACGAGTTTCCATTAAAGAACGCTCGAGTCTGAGGGACGTCCAGAAGTGTAAATACGAAACTTTCACAGCAATGTAAACACACTGCAATATCTGATAACAGATAACAAAAGGAGGACCCACACACACACACACACACACAGCTAAGAAAGAGAAATGTGCATGTCTCCTCCACGCTAACATCATAAAACACAAGAGAGTTGACACCTGTGTGATTTGCACATTATCACATCAGTCAAGCTTGAGTGTGTGTGTGTGTGTGTGTGTGTGTGTGTGTGTGTGTGTGTGCGCGTCACTGGTGAGTGGCTTCCTGAACTTGCTTGTTGAATGAAGAACTGAAGTAGCTATAAATACGCGCTGCAGGAAGCGTGGAATCTGCACTGAGAACCAACGTCCTGTTGTCACATCTTCACACATGCACCCACCCGAGGGATCTCAGTACACCGAGCAAGAACAGCAGGACAGCTGTCTCCAGAGGAACCTCGTTTTTAGTTTGGTCTGTATTCAGACTTTCGTTTTCTTCCTGTAATGTTTCCAGGTAAGAAAATGATTACGACTCGGAGACCTAGAGCAACGCGAGTAAACCTGAAACTGACTTTCAGTCAGTTTCCTGTCATAAATGTCAGAAAATGTCATACAGGGAACGTGCACGCTTTGTCTGACCTCTGACCTTTACCTCCTTTATTTCCGTGTGAATCTCTACAGAAATTGTCATGCAGTAAAACAGACAACTTCCTCCTCAGAGTCTTGGACACTTCCTCTAACCTTGAAGGAGTTAGAGATCATTTTGAAGCAGTTCCAAGCTGAAACGTCTTTGCTTTCCTCCAAGCGTCCCAGACCTTTAATACCCGACTGCAAGGAACCCCAGCCCTTGGTAACTAGCTACCTCCGTGGCCCTTTACATTTATTTGGACTTGCCTTCATGGTGTCCTATATCCATAACCTGTGCCTGCAATCAGTCTGAACCCTTTCTTATCTGCCTACAGGTATTCCTAGCCCTTCAATGTCTCTCCCCAAAAAGTCATGTATTCTTAAGTTCTGCCTGCCAGGTGTCCCACGCTGTCCATAACTGCCTACTCTCTCAACCTTTTGCACTTACCTTTATGGATTCATAGACCCTGAAGGCCTTTGTGCACCTAGTCCTGGTTCATTTTCTATTTGTCTGCAAGGTGATCTCAGCCCTTAGATGCCTGGAAGGAGTCCCAGCCATTCGAAAACTACTTTTAAGGATCCTCGATCTTAAGGCGATGCATATATAAAAAAATGTCTTCTTACAAGGAGTCCCAGACCCTCAGTGACTGCCTTCAAGGAGTCCCAGACCCTCAATGACTGCCTTCAAGGAGTCCCAGACCCTCAATGACTGCCTTCAAGGAGTCCCAGACCCTCAGTGACTGCCTTCAAGGAGTCCCAGACCCTCAGTGACTGCCTTCAAGGAGTCCCAGACCCTCAATGACTGCCTTCAAGGAGTCCCAGACACTCAATGACTGCCTTCAAGGAGTCCCAGACACTCAATGACTGCCTTCAAGGAGTCCCAGACACTCAGTAATGGCCTGCCGTCCTAAACCCCTTGTATTCATTTTGGCTTGCCCTTAATTAAACTAATAACCTTAATATTTCCCTATAAGGTTCCCAAACATTTTCACTCTGCCTGATAGCAATCCTGAACTCTTCCTAGAGGAATACTTTATGATATATTACTCCCTACAAGAATTACTATCCCCTCAATATTCATCTTCAAAATGTTCTACCCCCTCCAGGTTTGCCTGCAAGGCATTCCGACCTTTATACTTGTATACTTTCTAGAGCTTGTGCACTTGACTTCAAGGAGTCAAAGGCCCTTGATGCCTTCATACACCTAGTTATGGATCATTTTCTGTCTCCCTGCAAGGTGATTTTAGCCACTCTGTATCTACCCGGACGAAGTTCCAGCCACTCAGAATTTGCTTTGCATGATCCTAGACCTTTAGGGACTGTGCATAAGTAATGTCTGCCTTCTAGGAGTCCTAGATATTTAATATATGCCCACAAGGATTCCCAGCCCTCTGGTAACTGTCTACTGCTTTTTATGTGTGACTCTTCTCTGCCTGTAAGGTGCCCTAACCTCTTATTTGCCTCCAGGAGTCGAACCTTTATCATCTGCATATAAACTTGACATTTACTGCCATCATCCGAGGGGTCCTTCATCCTCAAAGTCTGCCTTTAAGGAATTCTAAACATTTTCATTCAGCCTGCAAGTCATAAGAATCACTCAGCCGCCTACAAATTGTCCTGCACCCTTAATGCCCTAAATGTCTGCCTGCAAGGCGTACTTCCCAAAACTCGCGTGAAATATATTTATGTCTTCCAACAAGCATCCTTAACTCTTAATATCCGCCTTCAAGGAGACCTGGACCCGTAAAGTGCTTATGGCGGGTATCCAAGCCATCATAATCTGCCTGCAAGGAGACCTGGACCCTTAATAATTCATTCTTATTAATATTTTTGGATTTTCTTAAGCTGAAGTTTCGCTTTAAAGTTGTGGATGTATGATTTTTTTTTTTTTTTGGTATAATGATCAGGCGCTTGAAAGAACAGATAAACTCTCAGACACTCTTTCCACAGCTTTTTTTTTTCCGCGTCTGGCTAAAGGCCGCTATCTCTCACTGGCAGAGACGAGATGCAATCACATGCAGCCTGGCGCTCACACTCTTACCTGGTGTCGGCTTATTTCATCATATTGCCTCGGCTGTGCAAATGACGAGGGTTTATTCCGCCTCGCCAGTTGCTATGCGACTGTCAAAAAAGTAATTTTCAGCCAGCAAAGGCTTGGAGTTGAACTGGAAAACATCTGTCTGCTTTATTATTAATAGTATTTCTCTCTCTCTCTCTCTCTCTCTCTCTCTCTCTCTCTCTCTCTCTCTCTCTCTCTCCATGCATCTTGTCATTTTGGATTCATCCCAACAGTGATTTTTTTTTTATTTTTATTAATTTGAGAAAAGTTTGAGGTTACACATTCTAGGAAGAGAAGTAATTATCCCCTTGCTTAAATAACATCTAACACACACACACACACATTTGTTTTAAAAGTTTAGATTTACTTAAAAAGCATCTTTCACAAGAAAGGTTCTAAGTTTTGTGTATTGGAATAAAAATTTTTTGGATCGGATTCAAGGGACGGAACTTTAAAATAAGGTCGTTACATTTTTTAATTAAATATCAGCAATCTGTTGTTTTTATAATAGTGTCCTAGAACATTGTGTACTTTTTAATTTTATTTTATATATATATATATATATATATATATATATACACATATATATATACAGGGCCCTGTGTTGGCCTGGCAAGCTGTCCAGGGCCTGAGTCGCCCTTAGTCGGCTGAGATGGGCGCCAGCCTCCCTGCGCCCATAATTAGATTTAAATACCACTTTTGTGTAAAAGAAGTAAAAAATGACTTCTCTGTAAGTTTTTAGGGAAAATGTACTGAACATTGCTACTGTAGGCAACAAGAACCAAAAAAAAAAAAAAATTCCGACAAGAATAATGAGGTAAAAGTATTACCTACTTTACCTATAAGTTTTACCAATATAAAATATTACACCACATGTTTTTCATTTCTTCACTTGCTAAACCATTGCACGGCCGGGTTATTTATTTATTTATTTATTGTTTGTTTGTTATTAAAATGGCATGCCTGCCTCACAGCCAGAAGGCCAATTAATCCTGATGACAAAAGCCCCGCCCACTTGAATATTATGTCACTTAACAGTCACAGAAAGCATCATGTGTTGGAAAAAGACTCTAATTTTATTCTGATGAAATCCTACCTTGGGCGACACGGTGGCGTCACATTCGCCCCCCAGCAAGGAGGTCCTGGGCTCAACTCCAGGGCTCGGGGCGTTTCTGCGTGGAGTCTGCATGTTCTCCCTGTGCTTGCGTGGGTTTCCTCCGGGTATTCCGGTTTCCTCCCACAGTCCAAAAATATGTACATTAAGGTAACTGACTGTTTTTGAAAAAATGAAGTGGTAAATAACTATTTTGTGTATAATAGCTTTTATTTATATAATGTATAAATATGATCTGCACATGTTCTCTCGTGTTTATTTGCTCTGAGGGTAAGAATAAACGGTTGTGTTTTATTTGGGGGTTTATTTGTTATTTCTGCTGTTTGATCGGTTTAATTGCCGAGTGAGGTGAAGGAAATGACTCTTCCCCAGCTCACAGGATTCAGCCATCCAGATGTTAATGCGTTTCCTGTGAGATGTGAGCGGCGAGACGTAGCAGCTTTGTGTTGGCGAGACGTTTGTGTAACCGGAGCAGAGACGAGAATCAAGTGGCACTCTGCGATAAGTGTCTGAGTCTCAGATTAGAACCTGAACAATTTCCTTTGCAATATATTAACATAAACCTTTCATGAGCCGAACCGAGCGGTGGTGCGAGCTCTGCATAAATAACGTACTGGATTAATAACACCGCCTGGCAGGAAGCTGCCCTCCTCTCCAGGAAGTTACTGTGTGTGTGTGTGTGTGTGTCTATAAAAGATGATCATCCTGAAAAACACGTCTTCCTTCATGCATGAGGAGGTTAAATAAACGTTCTCGAGTGGGTTAGAATGAGCAATGAAAATCAAATCCAACTAGAACCCCAACTTTAAGAACCAACATCGGAGTTTATATCTATTCAAGATACCTGCACGCTTTAAAAAATCCATCCTCGTTAGATCTCTCCATCGTTAGGCCACCAGCTCACTCATTATTAATTATCTAGGCCCGGTTAATTCACTTAGAATCCTTATTAATCAGGAACGGAATATCCAAATTTAAAGCCCTTTAAAGAGTCTGTGCAGAACATCACACCAAGTAGAAAATTGAATTATACAATTAACCCATGGAGGACCCTTTTTCTTGGAGAACACCATGTTTTCAACGAGAAGAAACCAGCAAAGGCAAATAATTCAAGGGTTCTTTAAAGGTCCATGGGATATGTACGGGGTCTACTGAGAAACCTACAGTCCAGGCTTTCTCGTAGAAACCTGTCTGGAGTCTAGGAACTGTTGGTTATGCGATACTCCCTTGAAGAACCCTTTTTCTGAGAAAGCACCCAACCTGCCACGTTCTAGCTGTTGAGGAGGAAATGGCAAAGGAAAATAATTCAAGGGTTCTTTAAAGGTTCTTGTACAAATCTGTCAGGAGGTCAGGAACCGTCAGGTTTCCATTAAACCCTTGAAGAAGCGTTTTTCTTGGACAGCACCATACCCCACACGTTCTAGGTGTTAAGAAGAACCCCTGAAGAACACTTTTTGTTTGCACCGAGCTTCAAACATGTCATTCTAGATGTTAAGAAGAAAACAGTGAAGGCATATTATAATTCAAGGGTTCTTTAAAGGTTCATGGAATATGCTCTGGGGTCTGTGTGCTGTGGAACGAGAGTACGCAGGGTTCAATAGAACGGATTCCTTGTCAGCCCTATTCAGGAGATCAAGAACCAGTAATTATCTGAAAAGCACTTGAGGAACTCTTTCTTGGAGAACACCAAATCTGGAACGAGTCATTCTGGGTGTTGAGAGGAAAACGGTGATGGCAAATTATCCAGGGGTTCTCTCAGAAATCCCTGTCAGAAAAGGTTCCTTATAGGAACCTGTCAGAAGAACCATTAAATATCCGATAAATTCATAAAGAACTCTTTTACCCTAGAACAGTTCAGTGCACACGTTAAACTCTGGTACGGTTAGAACTTTGAAGTGTCGAAGAAAGAAAGTGGTTCTTTATGTTTGTAACGGAGAGACGTTCTGATAATTTCACGAAGAGCCGCCATTAAAAAGGCAGAGCAGAATCGAAGAGAACCCCCACGAGAGCGTTCTTGTTTTTCTCCTGATCCCAGAAGTATGTGTAAAGAAAGCTCCCTCGTTGTTAACGTGACAAACGTGAGGTCATTATTTTTTAACCACCTCCATGTTTTTTTTCTCGGCTGCACTGTGGGAGCCTGGTGAGTCTCAAAGCGAGCTCGAGTTCAGCTCAGTGTGCTGACCGGAGCAGACGTTCATCTCTCCCGGCTCATCTCGCCTTCACAATGGAGGCTTGATGAGGAAAGGAGACAGGAAATGACTTCAAACAGCATGTGGCGTTGAAAAGCGGTTGGAATTTAAAGTGCCCGTCACCTTGAGGAGTTCTGGGAAAGTCCAGATTTGCCAACGAGACGCAGACATGCAGTTGAAACACTGCGGCTCCATTGGGGATGAGGCCCGGGCGTCTGTCATGGGCCGGTTTCCAGCAGCCTCCTTGAATCCATCAAGGGCCCTTCAGATCTCGTTCTCTCTGTCTACGGTGAGCAGACGAGGTTAAGGAGAGTTCAGAGGAAGGCTGTTGCTTTGACACCATCCTTTCGCTCGCTATCCATCTGCTGCTTGGAGGGTGGAAGGTTCTCGACCCCAGCAACAACACCGCATTCACTTAGGCTCATGATTTACTTTATTGTTATTAGCTGCATGGTACAGATGTACTGCAGTGATGGAAATCGTTTCCGGAATTTAAACAGCGGTTACGGAATCAAAAGCATAAGGCTGGGATGGATATGAGCCAATAATTGAATGCAATAGAGAGTCATTAATATATATAGAGAGAAAGAGAGAGAGCGAAATATATTTCACTCTATAACAAGGACACAGATTAAATTATAGCTGACTTTTTCTACAGCGTAGTGATGTTCCTTTATGGCTTATGATGGACATTATTATGATGGAAATGAGCTTGATGTTAATTAAATGTCCAGTAATCATAAGACCCGTCATCATTCTTCATCCTCATATGAAAGAATTTGTGTGCCAGAGTCCTTCAGGCATGTAAAGCTAGCGAGCATCAGTCCATTAATGGCTAGCTAGCATTTCTCAACATCTCAACAAGGTTGATCAACAGTCGTCCTCCATTTACATTCAGCGGGTATTCTTTATTAATGGCGGTCGTGAGGGGTTCTGGGGTGGTGGTGTTGGGGGGGGGGGGGGTTA
>JAQMYF010000001.1:68499350-68511068 GCA_030014195.1 Neosilurus mollespiculum
GAGGACAGGGGTGTGATTGGAGGAGGACAGGGTGTGTGATTAGAAGAGGACAGGGGTGTGATTGGAGGAGGACAGGGTGTGTGATTAGAAGAGGACAGGGGTGTGATTGGAGGAGGACAGGGTGTGTGATTAGAAGAGGACAGGGGTGTGATTGGAGGAGGACAGGGTGTGTGATTAGAAGAGGACAGGGGTGTGATTGGAGGAGGACAGGGGTGTGATTGGATGTTTGTGAAATCCTTCTGTATGAATGTTGTTTGTTTTGGTGTTATGTAACTCCACACTAAATCCGTGTCCTGCTGTAATACAGGATCAGCCCCTAAATACACAAACCTGGAGAGTCTCTCAGCTCCCCTCTGCCATCTAGCGTTGGATAACACACACACACACACACACACACACACACACACACACACACACACTGTGTGTGTAAAAATCACAACTGACTGATGATAATGGTGACCTAATAGCGTGCGCGTGCAGTTTAAAATTGTAAAGCTGCATCCATATTTTTATTCTTTAGGAATGAATGAATGAATGAATGAATGAATGAATAAATTGATAAATAAATGCGGCACGTGTATTCAGGTAAGCCGCACCTGTACAAGCAGAAAGCGTGGAGTCGAATCTGTTCTTTCTTCTTGTATTGAAATGTGAAAGGGCGTGGCTTGAGACAGGTTGGTCCATGGGGGCGTGGTTTCAGTAATAATAACAATAATAATAATAGGGCTTTGTTGCTTTCACATGAGGTGGCTGAGCACGCGCGTTTACACGTTTAAAGAATGTGCCTATTTATCTATTTATTTATTTATGCACAATCTCATGTTATTCCCCTTTATACACATACATGTGTGTTATTTGCATACATTATATAATACATCGTGTGTAAAAAGTGTGTCAAGAAAAAGTAAAAAAAGAAAGAAATTAACTGTTAAATCACCCTGATGAGCTCATCAGCCTCGTCTCGCGCTCTTAAAAAATAAAATAATAAGTTTACAGGAATGAGGTCAGAGCCACTCACTGCACGCGCCGATTATTATTAGATTCCATTCTACAGCCAATGAGAACGTTCAGGGGGCGTGTCTTGTCAGCAGGGGGGGGAGGCTGGCGACAAGCGCTGATTGGCTGCTCGGGTTTCACCGGTCTGGTCTCGAGCAGGCATAAAGCGGCGCGAGCTGTGGCTGTTCGAAAAACGACCGAAAAACTTCTTTGCACGCGCACAGCAGATGGGAAGCGCATTACTGCAACAACAACAACAACATCAGCTCGCAGCTCGGGTATGCAGAGAGAGCTGAAACACACACACACACACACACACGCGCGCGCGCACTTCCTTTACACGGCTCTCGACGCGAACATGAACGGACACCGGACACGGCGCGAGCCGGAGTGTGTGTCCGCTCACTGAGTTGAAATCCTTCCAAATCCCCGCGTGCGAACTGATCACCAAAAAAAAAAAAAAAAAAAGCATAAGCGGATAAAGTGCCAGGACTTGACTGCCGTGGAACAGCGGGCTCCGGTTCCGTGGAGTTCTCGGGGATCTAACGGGGACATGGTGCAGAAGCCGAGCGGTTCGGAGAGTCCGGAGTGCGGCGCGATGGACGCGGATCTGAGCCCCGGAGCCGAGAAGCTGGTGGACCCGGGCTGGTGCAAGACCCCCAGCGGACACATCAAGCGGCCCATGAACGCGTTCATGGTTTGGTCGCAGATAGAGCGGCGGAAGATCATGGAGCAGAGTCCCGACATGCACAACGCCGAGATCTCCAAGCGGCTCGGGAAGCGCTGGAAGCTGCTCAAGGACACCGACAAGATCCCGTTCATCCGCGAGGCGGAGCGGCTGCGCCTCAAGCACATGGCCGACTACCCGGACTACAAGTACCGGCCGCGGAAAAAGGCCAAGGCGAGCGGAGGCTCCAAGAGCGGCGAGTCCAAGGCGAGCGGGGGAGCCGGTGTCCACGGCGCCGCGCTGAAGGCGCACTCCAAAAAAAGGAGCGGGAGCTCCAGACCGAGCAGCGGCGGCCACAGCAGGGCGCACAAGATCCCCCAGAAAGCCGGGCTGCACGAACCGGCTGCCGGGGCAGATCACCACGCGCTCCACAAGCCCAGCAAACCCGACAAGAAACCCAAAAGAGTGTACGTGTTTGGGAACGGGGGAGGGGGAGGAGGAGGAGGAGGCAGCGTTCCCGCGAGCCCGACCCTCAGCAGCTCCGCAGAGTTAAGCGACGCTCAGAGTCTGTACGAGGACACGCACCGGGTCTTCCGCGCGCCGTCACCCGCGCCCTCCACCTCGCGCTTATCCCACTCTCCATCCTCCTCTTCCTCCTCCTCCTCTTCCTCCTCTTCATCATCGGACGAGGAGTTCGAGGACGACCTGACGGAGGTCAGGCGCCGCGCGAGCCCCGGGTTCGACAGCACGTCCCTGGGCAGCTTCGTGTCCTCTTACTCCTCCTCTTCCGCGTCCTCGTGCTCGCCGGCGCTGGACCGGGACTGGGACTCGAGCTTCGAGTCGTGCGCGGGCTCTCACTTCGACTTCCCCGATTACTGCACGCCCGAGGTGACCGAGATGATCTCGCGGGACTGGCTCGAGTCGACCATCTCCAACCTCGTGTTCACGTACTGAGCGAGCGGAGCGCGCGCGCGAGTCAGGCTGAAACAACAAACAAACAAGGAAACAAACAAACAAATGCACGGAAAGGACACACACCGAAACAAGAGAGAATTTTAGCAGAACCGTTTCGCACCAGGCTGCGTTCAGACCCCAGAAACGAGGAGGAGTCGGAAACAAAAAAAAAAAGCGCAGAAATAAAGAAATGAAGTGAAATCGCGTTGAATTGAGGAGCTGGAGGCGCGTGCGCGCGGCGCGGCGTCGGCTGGCGTTCTGTGGAGGCGCGTGCAGCTGCACTGCACAACATCAACAAGTCATGAGCTTTGATCAGAACATTTTCAAGAAGAAATAATAATAATGTAAGAAATGAGAAAGCAGACGCGCGTGTGCTGGAGCAAGAAAGAAGGGATCTTGCTGTTTTTCTGTTGTTTTTTTTTTTTTTAATTATTGTTGTGATGAGTGAACAGGACCTGAAGGACCTGAAAGTGTTTGCATGGCGAGGAGAAACGTCCATGTCCACGCGCCGGAAGGAAACCAGAAACAACAAGGAGATCCTATTGCAAAAATTATAATGAGTTAAAATCTGAACTGGAAAACTGTGATTTGATTTGCACGAGGACTTGTTTTTTTTTAAAGAAAGAAAGAAAAATAAAAAGGACAACATTGAGAAAACCACGTGACTTTTTAACGCTGAAGAGGTACAGGCAGATGGGGTTGGGTTTTATTTTGGGAGGGGGGTGATGTATGAACGAGGTGGGTCGACTTTGAGACAACCCTTTATTTAAAAAAAAAAAAAGAAAGAAGAAGAAAGGGGAGCATGCTATCTGTCCTCTGGTGTTTTTTGTGCGGCTGTGGACCAGTTGACTAGCAGTAGGTTGGTTTCAGATGGCTAGATGGCGCCATGTTTGACTTTTAAAAATAAAAATAAAAAAATCACCAGCTGTTTTTCATTCTGAACTTCAGGATTCAAACTCAGACTTTTTTTTAAAATGGAATCAGGACCAAAACTCTCCTGTGCTGTTTTATATATACTCTTGTCCATCATTGTGTGTGTGTGTGTGTGTGTTTTTTTTTTTTTCAGATGCCATTTTTATATACAGATTTGAGGATGTATTTATATACCAGCCAAGCATTGCATTTAAAAAAAAAAAAAGAAAAGAAATCAAGTTTTGTTTTGATGTTGGGTCACACTCCTTCTCCCATAAAGAAGGGCTAGAGTTTTTACATTTTTTGTTTTTATATTTAAATGTAGACTTTTTTGGAGAAAAACAGAGCATTTGATTATTTTCTCAGTGTATTTTTGTACAAATCTATATTTAAAAAAAAAAAAAAAAAAAGAAAGAAAAAGGGGGTGTGGCGATTTGTTGATTTGTGTACCTTTTTTCCCCAAGCTTTTTTTAATATATATAAATCTCCTAATTTTTTTATTCTAGGTGGGTTGGGCACTGCAAAATCGACCTCCTGTCTGTGTTTACACACACTCTCTCGCTCTCTCTCTCTCCCCCTCCCACCCACACACTCTTTTTCATATGAAACCCTACTGTAAAGGGACACATCAAATCTTGCTCAGTCAGATATCGTAGCTTTAATCGATCAGTTTTTTTACGGCATTTTGCAAAAAAATTGTTGAAAAAGAAAACAGAACGGAAAATAAAATCATTGTGTTTGGATATTTAATCTCTTTTTCTACTCGTATAGCTCATCGTTTTCGTATTTTACGGCATGGTGGATAGACTTTTGTATCACAGATTCAGGTTTCTATAATAGCTGTTGTGTTCTGAAAAATTAGGAAAAATCGTGAATTTGTACAGTCGACTGTATTATTCTTATTCTTATTATTAATTATTATAAGTAAAGAGATTGTGTGTTTTTATGTATGTCGTTGCGCTTTGTCATGGCACTAGAACAGCTATCGTTTTGCTTAGCCTACTTCCTTTAACGATCGTTGTCGAGGAGTTTATGTATAAATATATTATATACACAGTTGGATTATATTAACTTTATGTTTTGTGCAATATGCTGTGTAGAAAAAAAATCTTTGTTTTGCATCCTAATCATGCCATAACGCATTTTGGATTTGGGGGCGGGGTGAGGGGAGGGTTATGGGGGTGGTAATGGGGGGCGGGGCTTCATGCCAGCTCTATGTGTCAAGTCACTGCCTGTCAGATTGTTAATATACACATGTACAGATTTTTTTTGTTTTGTTTTTTTCAGGAAGGAAAAATAAAGTCAGCTGGAACTGAACCTTAACATACCCTTTTTGACTCGTGTTGATTTTCTTTTCTTTATTTATTTTTTAATTGGGTAACTGACTGCTTAAGACCAGCCATTAAAAAAATTATTGAATGTCATTAAGGGCACCAAAGGACACAGAAATGGTGCTTAAAACCATTTAATAAATAATTTTTGCATTTAAACAAGAATTATAAAGCATTACTATGTTATTATTAACAGTAGTGATAATAAAAATAATAACAATATAAATCATTAGACGAGTCTAATGGGCTTCTCACGAACTAGACTGGAGCACTGGATTATTTTCACATAAATAAATGTGTTACTCAGAGATTACTCACCCAGGGCACACACACTATCTCACACCACTCAACAATTTACACCCGTCACTACTGTGGACTAGCACTTAATTAATAACCCAAACCAGACTACATCGTTATCTGACTTCATGTAAACAAATCAACAAACAGTGCTTGGGGTAACATCAGGGGCCACACAAACAAATAAATAAACAAATCGCTGCTAAGCTAAGTGTTCATAACTCATACCTAAGATAATTCATTAGCTTTGGTTAGATAGATAGATAAATAAACTGATAGAATGAATAGATGTAGAGATGGATTAAGAGAGAGAGAGAGAATAGGATAAATAGATGGTTACATAGATAAACAGATAGACAGGTAATTGCTAAACTTTATTTTTATTTTTGTTTATTTAAAAAAGTATATATTTAATATATAAATAAATTTAAATAATTTAGATTTTTATACATTTAAATACATTTTAAAAATAATTTTAAATAAATTTTTTAAATTAATTTAATTTTTAAATAAATTTAACTAAATACATACACATATATATATATATATATATATATATATATATATATATATATATATATAAATCCAAATATCAGTGGATTAAAGCCTTCAGAATCATCTCGTGATTTCTGTTTTGAAAAGAAATACCAGCAACAGGTCTGAAACAGTCAGTAAATCTGCACTGAAAGGATTTCAAGGTCCTTAACGAGATGTTGGACTAATTAAAAGGAAACATGTCTCTAAAAACAGAAAAATCTCCTGAAACAGAAGAAAACAAAGTCCCAGGGGGTTATAAAGAGAAGCGATAACGGAGTGAGGAGGAGGATTGGAGGAAACTGATGTTCCGGAGAGGATGTGGAATGTGGGTCTGGTGCTGGAAGCATTTCTGATATGGGGTTACATGTCAGGTAAAGGACCAGGGGAGGTGGTCATCAATACCTCAGCAAACTAATGAGGTGGGTCTTTTTTGGGGGGGCCGATGATTCCATAATCTGGCTCAATGGTCCTGGCTGTGGGTTGCTGATTAGATGGATGGTGGTTCAAGCCCCAGTAACACCAGTCTGCCACTGTTGGGCCCTTGGGCAAGGCCCCTAACCCTCAACTGCTCAGTTACGTAAATTAAATAAAAATGTAAGTCACTCTGGATATGGGCGTCGACCAAATACCATAAATTGGTATGCAGTTTGTTTTATCGAGTCAGAATGTTCAGATATTTAATAAAAATAATGTGGTGTCGTATCTGCGATTTGTTTATTTAATAGAAGGTAAAACCGTTGCATGAAAATCAGGTGTTAGATTGTTAATGAATCAATCAATCGATGATTAATTCATTTTCTAAGCCGATTAATCCTAGTTAGGGTCGCGGGGAGGCCGGCACCCATCTCAGCCAAGTACACCCTGAACAGCTTACCAGGCCACTGCGGGGCCAAAACACATACAACCATTCACACTCTAACCTAGGGGCAATTTTAAGAATAATTGGAGGGAGGTGTCCTTGATAAGCTCCTGGTAGAACTCTTGAGGAAAACCTAGTTGAGATGGTCAGAGAGGGAGGCACGGTGGTGTAGCACAGCAAGAAGGTCGTGGGCGTCTGTTGCGTGGGTTTCCTCCGGGGACTCCGGTTTCCTCCGACAATCCAAAGACATGCACATTGGGCTAACTAGGTGTGAGTGTGAGTGCGGATGCGTTGGTCCTGCGACGGCCTGGCGAGCTGTCCGTAGGGTTAAGGTTCATCAGATGAATGGCGTGATGTGAAGAGTTTTCCGGGTTCTCTGAGGAGCCCATCCATGGTCCATGAAATCCACAGAACCCCTGAGTGGAGCCTGTTTGGAGCCTTAGAACTTTAGAGAACTGTGGAGGAACCCAGTGTTTTTGTGATCAGAATTTATTTCTGACTTTAATTATAGGGATTCTTTTCGATAAACAGCTGGTGTTGTTGTTGTTGTTGTTGTTGCGCGCACGAGGGCGGGACTCGCGCTCGAAGGAAGAATGAGCGATCTTTTCATCACACACACACACACACGAGCGCGCGCGCACACACACACCAGAGAGAAACAAAGGGACCCATCAACACTCGCACAGACACGCACGCGCTCCAACTTTTTTGTTATCCACCCAGTAGATGCCACCTCGAGGTGCGAGCTGCTCCTCTCTGTCCAGGTAAGGGTTGAATTTTTTGTTTTCTTTCCGCATGCACTGTTGTTTGTTTTTGTTTCAGGGAGAAGTGTGTGTGTGTGTGTGTGTGTGTGTGTGTGTTTTAATTCGGGGGGAAAAAGTTTTTGGTGCAAACTTGGGCACTCCCGTTCTGTCGCCTATGGAGGAAGGACGAGGCGCGCGCAGGGATCTCAATTCCAGTCCATCAAACTGTGAATTTTTTGTTTCTTTGTTTGTTTGCTGGTTAGTTTTGGCGCGAGCGCAGGGGATGTGCACCCACCGGGTCGGGTTTATTTGCTTTAAAACTTCAGAGGATGTTTTGTATCTTCTTCTGTGTGTTCCAGCTTTTTTTTTCCTGAATGATGCAAGTTGTCAAAAAAAAAAAAAGTTTTGTTGTTTTTGAAATGGAAATAATAGGAAACCTCTCATTGGACAACCCGTGAGCGTGCCCTCATACAGTGCGATAAGTGCACGAAAAAAAGAAAGAAAGAAAGAAGGGGATGAAAGATAGTTCGGAGGAAAAGCTCATTAGGAGAAATCTCAATATCCCGGACGCGCGCGCTGTTCCGGTTCTGTGCAACTTGTAGAGGATTTTGCGGGAAGAAGAAACACACAGTGTTCACGTGAGCAACAGGTACAGAGAAGCTCGAGCGCTTTGTTTCCTCTTTTCCTTCTTTCCTTTGTTCTGCACCGACTACACACACACACACACACACACACACACTCACTCACACACTGCTGCAGTACACTTTGCATCATTATTCTAAACACATTTCATGCTGTTTTAGAAATAAAAAGAGTAAATAATAATAATAATAATAATAATAATAATAATAATAATAATAATATTATTAAAGTTTGTGCACACTTTTAAATCCATGTGAATTTTCTATTATTATTATTTTTTAGTAACACTATTTATTTTACAAAGAAAATCAATTTTAAACTCACTGTGGTTATAACAGTTACATTTCATTTTATAGGCTTTCTCATTTTTCTTGATGAAAGGGAATGTACGAGTCTTTATAACTGTCCTTTGTTTTTTGCACCTCACACACACACACACACACACACTCACACACACTATCACACACATGTTCTCGGACAGTTTGCATGCATTATACATTTACGTTATTATTAATGCTCCCTGTGTTTTAATGGAGTGTAAAACTTTACGCTGTACACATTTACACTATAAAGTATTCACACTTCATAAACAGCATGAAGGTCCTGGGTTCCAGTCCCAGACCCAGCGAGGGCGTTTTTCTGTTGAGTTGCCCCCCACATGCTCTCGTGAGTTTCCTCCAGGTACAGTCCAAAGACCTACACATTAAGCTCTTCCGAATCGCTCCTAGGTGTGAATGGTTGTGTGCGTGTATGTGTTGGCGCCGCAAAGGACTGCCAAGCTTTTCATGGTGTGCCCTGCCTTCGCGCAGTGTTGGCTGAGATAGGCTCCAGCCTCCCCACGACTCTTGTAGCATTAGGCAGTTCGGAAAGTGGATAAATGAATAAATGCACTTTGTAACTCTGCCGCGGTGAGTTTATTGAAACCCCACATCGACTTCTGGTGAGTCCAACCACCGTTTTCTGTTTAGCAAGCTAGAACCTTCTACCAAGCTCTGTTCCTGGAGATCTACCTTCCTGCAGGTTCTATCTCCAACCCAAATCTAATACACCTCTTTTAGCTGATTAAGAACTTCTTAAATCCACAATCCGATGGTCAGGTGGATGGGATCAGGATTGGAGCCGAAGTCTTCAGGGAGGTAGAGCGCCAGAAGAAGTGGGTTGGAGGTAGAGCTCTAGGAGAACAAGGTTGGAGGAAGAACTCCAGAAGAAGTGGGTTGGAAGTTGAGCTCCCAAAAAAACATGGTTGGAGGTAGAATGTCAGAAGAAGTGGGTTTGAAGTAGAGCTCCAGGAGGACAGGGCTGGAGGTAGAATTCCACAAGAAGTGGGCTGGAGGTAGAGCTCCAAGAGGACAGGGTTGGAGGCAAAATGACAGAATTGGGTTGGAGGTAGAGGTCCAGAAGAACAGGGTTGGAGATCACTGGTTTACAGCCATTAAGTTTTAACTGTCTTAAGACAAGTCTCAACTGAGATGGTCATGGAGATCACAGGAAGTAAAAAACAATGACTGAACATCAACGCTTTGAAAACACTGGTCTCACCTGGAGCCTTAGTGGGTTCTAATAAATATTTGGGTTCTTTTTAGCTAAATTTAATCCTGGTTGAGCAGTTCCTGGAGGCAGTTGTTAGAACAACCAAAAGGTTCTCTCCAGCACTCTAAAGCAGGGTTCTCAGTTTCAACAAAACACAGATTCCATGAATACAGGTTTCTTTATGAATGGTGGCTCGAAGTAGGTTCCTCTGTTCATCTCTGGTAGAAATCCCTCAGTAGAAATTTGTGGGCAGGATGGGTTCCAAGTAGAACCACTTCAGAAAGTTGGGACTGTCCAAAGAGCCTTTAAGGAACATTTTATTCTGAGAGTGTAAGTCTCACGGAGAAGGAGTTACTTTGAAAGAATTAAGGTTCCACTTGTGACTCGTGTCGACGGGGAGAACATTAAAAAGTTCTAAGTAGAAAAAAGATTCTTATTCAGAAACCACCCAAGAACTGTGAAGCATCCAGAAAATGTTACTGGGTTCTTGTTATCTGATAGGTTTATGTTCGGGTTCTTATCTCAACTAAGGTTCCTTTAAAAAGCACAAATGTCTCAAGAGGCTCCAGTGAAGGTTCCACAGAGAAGGAAATCAAGAGCTTCCACAAACCCTTTACTGAACTGAAAGCACCCTCAGTGTTGAGTTCTTTTTTCAGCAGAATATATAGATGTTCTAGAGCACCACATTAGGTTTAACCTGAAGACATTTAGAACCATTAACTATCCAGAGAACCCTGAAGGAACCCTGGTTTACTGAGTTGGGTCCAACATTATATGGAAGATATCAGTTTTCCTGGTTCTTTTGGGAACTATTCATGTTTCAAGAACTTAAAGGTACTTTCAAGGGTTCCTCTAGTGATAAACTCCAAAGAACCTTCCGCATCTTGTTTACTTTTGGAAAGAAGGCTAGATCTCACAGCCGTTGAAAAGTTTGTTTCACTGAGGGGAAGAGTTAAAGGTTCCGTGATGAATTCTCCAATGTTTTAAGATGAAGTTCCTCGTAGACCTTCAATGGAATGTAGAAGGTTTTATCACCAAAAAACCCTGATGCAAGATGTTCTTGGAAATCACAGAAAAGACAGAAATGTCTAACTTAAAAAACCCAAAAAACAAAACCAGATGATTTCTGATAAAGTTTCCTTAAGACATATAGAGCCGTTATTCATCCAAAAAACCCTTTTAGGAAGCTTTGGATTTCACTTTTTAAAAGCCGAGAACTCCATCTATTGCATTGACACCCCAAGGATCATCCACGTCGTAATTTTATAGGTTCTTATTTAAATTAGGGATCTTAAAAGAACCAATAATATAGCAGGAACTGGCACCGCTGCGTTTAGATGTTTTGAAACAGTCGTTACTATGGAAACGATAATGTATTCGAATCAGCACGTTAATAAAGGAACGCTGTGTCAGTCTTTGTGAATGGGTGGGGCCTCAATGAAGTGGGTGTGGTCTCTTGTTTGAAATAGAAACAGAAAGCTTTGTAACGAACGAGTTTGTATTCGTCCTTTAAATGTTTTTATCTCTTTCAGATCTGTGGGATTTTATAAGGAGACGGTTTCTTGACTGCGCTCATCTTTGGGATTTTGGATTATAGCGACTCTGGAACGTTTTATGGATTAAGAATTACCCACAGTTCCCTTTTCCAGTTCTGGATTAATAGTCTGCTAAGGAATTAACGTATGGTCAAGAAGACGGCGAGGAGTTTATTGTAAGTATCGAGCAGCTGGCTTTATTTACAAAGTTGATTTTTTTTTTTTGTATTGTGACATCACAGCTTATTTTAGTAAAAAAAGCCCTATTTCTTGGTTCTTGGTTCAAAAGACTCACAAGGTAGATATGATGTGATATGAGACTCATGGGGTGGGTATGTTATGACATTATATGTGATATGAGACTCACGATGTGGATATGATATGTGTGATGTGAGACTCACAAGGTGGACATGGCGTGATATATGTAATATGACACTTGTGGGGTGGAAATAATATGACTGTGATATAAGACTAACAAGGAGGATATGATATTAGATGTGATATGAGACTTACAAGGTTGATATGCTGTGATATGTGATATGAAACAAACAAGGTGGATATGATGTTATATGTGATATGAAACTAATAAAGAGGATATGACATTAGATGTGATATGAGACTCATGAGGTGGATATGATATTAGATGTGATATGAGACTCATGAGGTGGATATGATATTAGATGTGATATGAGACTCATGAGGTGGATATGATATT
>JAQMYF010000001.1:68601405-68613059 GCA_030014195.1 Neosilurus mollespiculum
ATATATATATATATATATATATATATATATATATATATATTTGTGTGTGTTTGTGTGTGTGTGTGTGTGTGTTCTGTACTGGAGAATGTCGAAGCTACTGTAAAAGCATTTTATTGAAGAGGAACAGAACCTCTAAACATCTACTGAACCCTTTTGTATTACTTTTGTATTCATACATTTATCCATCCTTCATCTGTCCATCCATGTCCTTATTTAGTCGTGTCTGTTCTCACTGTTTCTGTCCTCCTCCATCCATCCAGTTTTTCATCTGTTTTTTTTCTTTATATCGCCCACGTTTCCATCTGTATCAGACTGTTTCCTTTATTACCCTCAGATTCGTTTCTCATCACTCCCCGTTCTCTCTCTCTCTCCGTCTCCTGTTTATCTCTCCCTGCCTCCTTCCTTCCTTCCTTCCCTCTCTCGCTCTCTCTATCTCTCCCTCTCTATCTCAGCTTGTCTTGGATTGGCACACACACAGTTTTTTCCACCAGTCGTCTGCCAGCCTCTCTGACCCACTAAACTTTACGCTCGACCTCGATTCAGCCTCTCTGCTTGGCTGCTGTCTGGTCACATGACCATCCTCCAAATCCCCCCCCCCTCCTTCCTCCACCTTCCAAAAAAATAAAAAAATGACCTGCCGAGTTGGCACTGATGCTCGCAGCCCGTCTGCATCAGATATTAAATCCGACACGGTGTAAAGCGGTGGCAGCAGCGGCAGCATCCTGATTTTAACAGATGCTTATTAGTGAGCGGGATATTATCAGTGCAGTCAGGGAGCGTTCCTCCGTACGAGCCTCATCTCTGCGCGGCAGGGGCAAATCTGCAGTATGGATTTACTGATCTCACTGATATGTGAACCACATGATTTTATTTACAGCCGGAGTGACTTCCAGACTTCACATTTCCCACAGCATGCGTCGTTCCCTCCTCCGTCTCTCATAGCTTTCCCACACAGCTCAAAACCTGGGAACGTTCATATCCGTCCAGTTTGGGGGCTTTCCCCACATCCATATCTCTTTCCTCAGAACAGCTGCGTAAATATACACTGTATGTAGGAGCTCGAGGTTCATCCACAATCATCCCGTTTAGTCCAGAGGACATCGTCAGGACACCCCGTCAGTTCAGGACACCCTGTCAGGACAGGAAACCTTCCCCTGTGTTCCTTACATGCTACGCCACTCCGAGTCCACTTCCTGTTCTTCCAGCATCTCTGATCAGAGGAACGGGTGGAGGAAGGGGGTGAGGAGATAGATGGATGGACGAGGAGGTCGTTAGATAAATAGATGGATGGATGGACGGTGGAATGGTGAAAAAATTGGAAGGAGGGTTGGACTGCTGAGTGAATCCATACATGGATAAAAGTATAAATAGAAACCAAACTCCAGAGAGATGGAGTGTGAGAGAGGGAGGAATGGATGAAAAGAATGTGACTGGATAAAGAGATGATGGTCTGATGGACTGGGTGGATGATTAACAGATGAATTAATAAAGATATCCATGTAGATTTAAGAATACTGGATAGGTAAAAGAGCAGAAGGATGAATAGAGTGATAGATGGATGGATAAACGAATGGTGGATGTTTAACAGATTAATAAATGAGGAGATCTTTATAGATGGTAGAATAAGGAAACCGGTAAAATACCAGAAGGATGTAAATGGAAAGATAAGTCTATAGACAAAGATGGATAGATAGATAGATAGATAGATAGATAGATAAATGGATGGATGGGTAAAGAAATAGATAGATAGAGATATAGATAAATGGATGGATGGTAAATAGATAGATAGATGATGGCTGGATTGATGGGTGGGTGGATAGATAGATGGATGATAGATGATTGGATGGATGGATGGATAGGATATGGATAGATAAATGAAGGATTGATGGATATTAGATAGATGGAGAGAGAGAGATGGAGAGATGTGGGTGGATGGATGAGTGGGTGGATAGATGGGTAGACAGACGGATGGATGGATGGGTAAATGGATGGTTAGATGAGTGGGTGGATTGATGGATAGATACATGAATGGATGGATGGGAAGATGGATTGATGGAAGGATGAGTCAGTGGATGGATAGATAGATAGGTAGATCGATGGATAGTTAAATAGATAGATAAATGATGGATGGATTGATGGATAGTGGATAGACAGAGAGAGACTGGTGGCTGGATGGATGATGAATGGATAGATGCACAATGGAAGAACATTTGGAGAAATGGAAGAAAGGGTGGAGGGAACAATGAACGAGTAAACGGTTGAGATGGCATAAAGATCTAAATCGATGGAGGGATGAATGGATAAATACAGACGGATAGGCGGTTCAGATGAAAGGAAGGCTGTGTTGATGGATGAAAAGGTGTGTGGATGGATGAAAGATGGATGGATAGATACAGAACAATCACGTTATCGAATATATTCACAATAAATTCATCTTTCACTGTTTTATTCCATCCATCCATCCTATTTATAAAGCCTATCCACCCGTCTGCCTCTTTATCAAGTCTTCCTTTCATCCGGCCATATGGTTATCCCATCACCTCTTTCTATCCATCCGAATATCCACCCGTGTAATTATTTACTCTATCTATCCATCATCTATCCAGAGATTTATTCATGGTTGGGTTAATGTATGAATAAATTAGGAAATGGATGGATGGATGGATGGATGGATGGGTAGCAAGAAGGAGTATTTAAGTGAATAATTGGATGGGTAGAAGGATGGAGATGGATGAATGGAGGGATGTAAACGGATGAAAAGAAGTATAAAATATTGATTAAGAATTGACGCCCATGTAGGAGAGAGAGTGTGTGAGTGTGTGTGTGTGTCAGGGGATGACTCCTTAAGCACTAGCCGATGTCGCCGCTGCCCTCGGCTTAATTAAAACGCACTAGATAAAGGAACGAGGGGAGCGGCATTAAAGGGAATAATGAGGAATAAAGAAGAGAAAAGAAAAGAAAAGCAAGAATTTAATGTCAGCGTCTCGATATAGCGGCTAATTAAAGTGCGTATTCGCCGCTCGTGTGTAAAATGCTTTGAAATAATCTGTGTGCTTTTACGCTAGCTCTGATTTACTCCACGTTTCTTTACACGACCTTTTTTCTTTCCGTAAAGAGAAAAGAGCTGCAGCTATATTTGACTTGCTTGTTATTGTGGAAATAAAAAGGAACTCCCCAACACTTAGGGGGAGTATGAACACACACACACACACACACACACACATGCTCCCTCTGTGGGCCTGCTGTTTGTGAGGGCTTTCTGGAGGTAAAAATAATGAGCTCATGGCTCGGGCCCCAAGGTACCGCCAGCAATTAGCATGATCCAGACTGCGCTCGGATTTAGCAGGGGGGGAAATAAAAAGAGACGGCGGTTTGGGATTTAATCGAGGTGCACGTATGAATTCCGAGCGTGTCGGTGTGTAAATATCTCCAGATTTTGCACGAAGGTGATGGATGATAATTAAAGGCTTTTGCGCGATAGAGAGAGAGAGAGAGAGAGAGAGAGCGAGAGAGCTGTTTGTTACTTGAGGAGAAATAAAACACACTTAAATATCCAGGGCGTTTTTGGAGTGCTGCTAGGGTTTGTTTAATTTATTTATTTATTTATTTATTTATAAATGTAAAGAAATAGCCAGAGGGTTTTGGGAACATGACAAGGACCGCCTCCGGGTTCTGGTTTATAGACCTCACAGTTACTAATAAAAAAAAATTTGAAAGAATGACAAAATAAAATGAATTCAATAAATAAATAAATAAAATTCCATCAGTTTTATTTTTAACACCGGGATCAAGTTACATGGTTTACTTCGCTCTCTCTCTCTCTCTCTCTCTCTCTTCATCCTTTCACCTTCCATCTTTCTTTCAGCTCTCCATCCTTCTATCCAGTCTTCCTCTACCCCATGATTCTCTCCATCCTTTCTTCCGCTCTCTCACTCATCTGCGAAGGGTGGCAGGGAGGCTGGAGCCTATCTCAGCCGACACTGAGTGAAGGCGGGGTACACCGTGAACATCTCCCCAGACAATTTTAGGGCCAAAAACACACACAGTCACTCGCACTCACACTGAGGGGCAATTTGGAAAAGCCAGTTAGCCTAATGTGCATGTCTTTGGACTGTAGGAGGAAACCGGAGTACCCGGAGGAAACCCACGCAAGCACGGAAGTAACAAGCAAGCTCTCCATAGAAATGCCCTCTCCGAGCCTGGGACTCGAACCCGGGACCTTCCTGCTGTGAGGTAGACATGCTAACCACTACACCCTCTCGCCGCCCATCCTTTCTTCCATTCATTTCATATCTACCTATCACTGCGTCAGGCCATCCACTGGATACAGATTTAAGTTTAGTAACCAACCTATTAATTATGAATTCGTTTTACTCATCCATCCATCCATCCCTTCATCCATCCATCCATTGGGATAAGGGACTTGAGAAATCTTGTAAGTTGTAACTGTAATTCATCTCTCAGCCACCAGAGGGCCGGTTAAAATCTGCCCATCATATTCATCCCAGGCTCCTTTTTTCACTTTGTAACTGGGCGTCTCACCGATTCTCTTCCTGTACACTTTCCTGTGTGAAATGACCTGCATTCCTTAGTCATGTTTATGACTTCACTATTCCTGTCATTTTAATATTCCTTGTGCTTGACTATTCCGTATGCTTCACTGTTTTATCTGATTCACTATCCTATACGGTTCAGTACTCATTCTGCTTCATTATTCTGTTCGCTTCACTTTCCCATACACTATTTCGATCAGTATTGTGCAAACTTCCTGTATACTTTTTGTGAATGAAATATTGTACATTTCTCTTTCCTGTTTACCTACATTTTATAATTATTATTAAATAATAATAAAAAAAATAATAATAACAATAATAACAATGATAATAATGATGATAATAACGACAATAATAATAATAATAAATAATAATACTAATAAAAATAATAATAATAAATAAATAAACAATAATAATTAATAATAATAACAACGACAATAACATCAACAACAATAATAATAATAATTATTATAATAACAAAACAATAAAAATAATAATAACAATAATAATAACAATAATAATGATAATAATAATAACAATAATAATAATAATAATAATAATAATAATAATAATTAATAATAATAACAATAATAATAACAACAATAATACTAATTAATAATAATAATAATAATAATAATAATAGTAATAATAATAATTAATAATAATAACCACAATAATAACAACAACAATAATAATAATAATAATAACAATAATCATAATAATAATAATAACAACAACAACAACAATAATAATAATGAATAATAATAATAATAATAATAACAATAATAATAATAATAATAAATTCTTCCAAAAGATCATTTTAAATTTGAAATTCGTGGAAATATCTAGAA
Organism: Neosilurus mollespiculum; assembly: GCA_030014195.1. Classification (NCBI taxonomy): domain Eukaryota; kingdom Metazoa; phylum Chordata; class Actinopteri; order Siluriformes; family Plotosidae; genus Neosilurus; species Neosilurus mollespiculum. The sequence goes on from JAQMYF010000001.1 coordinate 68,606,810, forward strand.
ATGTATTGAAGTGTACCCGTGGTGAATTAGTGTTGCTAGGTCTTTAAAAGACTTATACACTTATAACATCAGCGGTTCCTTCTGGCGACATCAGTCCATGCCCTTTGTGCGAGTGCTGCGACTCTAGGCATGCTCAGAGACACGTTGCCTTTCTCATTGGCTGTTCCTGTCTGGTAGTGACGCGGACTCGTTGGGTTGGCTGGGTTATCTATGTGGGCCAGTGCTGAGCTGCATGAAGAACAAGCACAGAAGTCGCTGAAAACATTTCTTTTTGTTCCTAAACTAACTGGCGACAGGAAAGCCGAGTAAAATGTTACTGTTACTGTAGCCGTAAATCATTTTAGATTTACCATCACGATCATCTCTGGCAGCTTTCTCGTCCTCAGAGTCACTAGAATGTGACGTCTCACCGTCCCCGCAAGGGACTCCTCCCCCTCTGGTTCCATTCACACCCGTTTCCTCCAAATTGCTGCCATAGTTCATGTTACTTCCAGAAAAAACAACTGCTAACCTTTGATTCAGTCTCCGCTTTTAATCCACCGGATGAGATCACCAGTTTTGTGCTTTTTATGGACATCTATGTTAAAATAAGTGTCTGTATCACTTAAACGTATTCCATACACACTAATGATGCTGCAAGGATGATCAACACCGCTACTCTTTAAATCCTTTTAGTTGTTAATATTATTATTGTATGTTAAGTTCAACACACCCAATTTTAAGATCTATTTCATGTTGACACATTTTGCCCCGCCCCCATTTTCTGCTTCCTTCATCACTTTTTCCGGTGTCGCGTTCTTCAGATACTGAAGTGATGCAGCGTTGTCCTTCGTTCTCTCGTGCTGCGACTCATCGCGTCAACAACTCTTATTTATCATAATCAATGCTGAAAGTGTTGAAATCTATTTTTTGCCGACGCAGCGGAAACGCAGTAATCTGATCTTTATTCACTTCAGTTTGTTTGTTATTGACGTCCCACTGAGAGGCTGGAGTCTGACTTGGACTGCATAATGAGAGAAAACTTCATTCTGTATGCATGTGAAACCCCCCCACCCCCCCCCACCCCAACACACACACTTGATACTGTATTATTAGATTTAATAAAGTCACGCGTGCAGTAAAGAAGCGTATTAACAAGCTTCACTTTATCCTCCAAGGCTCACGTTTAATTGAGTTTGGACGCGAATCAAAACTCCTAATGAGGTTTTAATAAAGACGGAGATTGTGTGTAATTTTATATTACATCATTTTATTAAAAATACCGGAAATCACCAAACGTCCTTTCTTTAATACGAGTACCAACCATAACAACCCTGTGTCCATATACAGAAGAATGTTTTTATAAAGTATACTATTAATCATCCAGGGTAAGTATTTCCCGTATCGATCTACACTTTATTCCATCGTTTCGGTGTACAGCATCATCACGCCTCTATGACCGTGGAACAGATGTGCAGAACAGCTGGGAGGCGGATTCAGACTCGTACTCGTACATGCACAAAAACTGCATTTTTCTGACAGTTTGACAAATGAGCTGACAACGTAAACACATGTAGACTGAAATATACTGAAAGAAAAAACAAGTACACGTCATGTGGACCGTCTGCGCAACGAAGCGTGCCGTAGCATCGCCGCATTCCGGACATCAGAGAAAAAAATAAACAAAACTGAAGGGTATAGGATGGCTTTACTGAGCGCTGGGACAGTCTCACACGTCCCCGATATCAGAGACAATACTGATTATTGTCGTACTGCAGATCTTTGGACTCTTTTCAGTATTCCAAACAATTGTTATTTGTTATTCCGTACACTTTCTTATTCCTTATTTTATTTTCCAAACTTAAATTTTGCCCTTTCCAATTCTCTTCCAATTTTCACCTAACTTTATGGGGGTCTGGGATATGGGCCTGGAATTACATTTCGGAATTACTTTTTTGATCCGGGGGTTTCCGAAAGATTATTAAAGCATTTTGTCTGTTAGCAAGATGAGGCAAAAAACTATTGCACATATTTTCATCAAACTTGGGGGGAAGGGTGGGGTAAGGGCCTGGGAAGAACCCATTACATTTCGGAGCAAACCACGATCCAGATCCAGGAGTTTATCGAGGATTATTCACAAGCACTCCATCACTGCCACTAACCGATACACGTCTTCCCGCCATCTTCAGTATTCTGTAGACTTTATTTCATCTCCTTTACTATTTTGTCCTCTTCAGTATTCCAGTCTTTATTTTCCCACTTTGGAAATTTGTCAAACATTACTTCGCTCCGTACATGTCAACGTGGAGTATTCTACCTCGACTAATGTGTGCTACCTCAGTGCCATGGTTTTCATCTTTATTTTATGGTTTCATCCAGGCTTTTTTTAATCTAAAACAACAGGAAATGGGAAACAGAGAGGCCTCATGGTGACACACGTAAGCTTTTCAAGAAACCACGCAATTTGTCCCTGTTTTAAGGAGGTTTTTTTGGAATTACAGGACGTTTCCCCAGTCAATCCAGCGAAATGTAATATCATGCATGTGTTGCGTGCTTTGATTAAGTAATGGCACGGAACCCTCTGAGAACCCAACACACATGAGGAATACACACTCATGAGCCTCCTTTGTTGTGGCCAATAAAGTTCACGGCTGGAGAATGTCACAAAGGTGGTTTCTGCACCGCAGAGCAATTTGCCCGACAATTAAATCTGAAACTGTTTTTGATGCTTGAAGAACAGCTGGAAGGAATCACGGAAAGTCAGCTATGATGACATCATCAAAAATGGTGGAGTGGAGCGTATCAGCTGCATCAGATTCCCTGGAACAGAAGTACAGTATTGGAGATCACGTTCTATGCTTAAGGAGTGACAGAACGACAAAATGTTCAAGTTAGCTTGCTAGCTCTGGTAGCTGTATGGATAGTCTTAGCTAAGCAAATAAAATAACAAGAGATAATTTTTTTTTAAAAATGCACACGGGATACTATTGATGACGTACACAACACTAACGTAGCGAATTTGGATGACTAGCATGCTAGCCATGGTAGATAACAAACTTGGCTAGCTAGTTAGTCATTTCATTTAATGATCAGTGATATATTTGTAAGGCTGTTCTGTAGTAAATAATAAATAATAATACTAAGCTAAGAAGTGACGCTGAAGGGAAAGGTTATGCTAATAGCGACCGCTAACAATTTTAACTTTGTTAGCATCATAGTGTTGTAGTTTTGATTACAGCCATTTATAGAACATTTCTTTATATATCTGAATTCTGTGTTCAAAGAAATGTTCATCCATATTTTTTAGCTTCTGTTGCATAAAGTACAAAATTCCAAAAAAAACCTCTAACATCTCAATTTTTTTTTTTTGGTCAGGAAGCAACAAAGCTGCATTCAACATGATCAACCAGGCCTGAACAGGACTGCAATGGATTGCAGTGCATCATGGGAAAACTCCAGAAAGGGCAGAAGTGCACAGCGTGATGACCTTTGACCTTCCTCTTATTGTCAGATGCACCCTCAGTGTGCTGTACTGTGTAGCAAGGAACATTGTGGAGGTTTCTCTTTTCTTTTTGCCCTTTTTCTTTTTTCTTTTTCATTTTTTGAAAAACAAAAAACAAAACAAAAAAACAAAGATCCTCTTGTCTCAAAAGGGCAGCCAAAAAAAAAGCCTAAAAAGATGAATAAATAAATAAATCTGTGCCCCTTAGGGGTGAGGTTTTGCTTAAGCGCTGTGCAAATTGAACTCAGAATGTTCTGGACACTCAAACAGAAACTTCAACAGAAATAGAATTATGTCAGAACTTAGCTCATAAAAATGAAATTACTATTGTGCTACATTGCTACTATGCAACTAAGTATTCATTTTCATTTCATATATAATTGTACTGTAGTACATATTTACAAAAAAAAAATACACTCTTTTTTTTGCATTTAAATTTTTTTTTTTTTAAATTAACAGTTTAATTGTATAACTTTTCCTAAAGAGATCACAGAGGCTACATGTTTTATTTCTATTGTCAATATTTTTATCTATCTGTCTATCTATTTTTAATACATATTAGGAATAAAAAAGAAATATAATAAAAAATTCCAATAACAACAATAAAATTCCAAACAAACTGTAGTTTCCCATCATGCTCTGTTTTTTCTTTCTTATTTACAGACATTCTTAGATCTTGGTGTATGTTAACATTTAACATTTTTTGCTATAAAATTTGGTTCATGTGAATTTAATTTGCTATCGAATCTACAAACAATGAAAGCTCTGAAAGAACCTGGACAGCAAAGTGGGTCAGAACCAGCGCAGATGTCACCAGAATTTTTCCTCAAATCTGATATTTCTAAAAGGTTTTAGACCCTTAATGTTTATAAAATAGTGAAAAAATGCATTTTATTCCTTCAGTAAGATACATTTATAAATTAATTAATAAATAAAGAAATTATAAATTAATTCATCTTCACTTCTAAAGTTAAGGTTCACGTCATGGTTAAAGCACCAGTGCTGTTTGGTCGAAGTGAATTGAAGTGTCCGTTCATTCAAAGAAAAATATTAAATATTCAAGAACACAGTTCATTTTATTTAATATTTTTTATATTTATTATAAATATTTTATTATATAATAAACTCGTATATTTCCTAAGATATGAGCAGGAATTAGTTTCTGTTAACTGTAAAAACGTTGCTGTGAGAATCACCTAGATAGAAGAATAATTCTTTATTTGAATTGAATTAATGAATTAATGAGGGGATTGTTATTATATCTTTGCCTGACTGTACAGCGTGATGAAATGCTGAAAAATACAAGCATTATTTTCAAAAAATTCAACTTTGCATCACAATAGGATGTTGTTTAAAGGTGCGGCGTGATGAAATGAGCTCACATGTTTAAAGTAGAGCGAATTTTTACACTGTATATTCTTTGAGATACGGGTTTGTTTGACCTCAGTCTTCCGGCGAATATCGCAAATATCGTTTCATTGTAAATTTAATATCATGTTTACAACAGCTCCTCCTGTGGCCAGACTGGTGTACTGCATATAAAAAAGTGAAATTAATAAAAAAACCACGTTTACTTTTGAGACACTGGAGTGTTTTTCAGGTCTAGTGCTTAGTTGTGCATCAGAGCAAAGCTACACACACACACACACACACACACACACACACACACACACTAACTATATTTTTTTATGTACATGTTAATGGCAGAAATTTTCAGGAGAAGAAAAAGCTGAACCGCTCTTGGGCTGCATTAAGCACATTTTCCTCCACCTGTTTTAGTGACTCGTAAAAAAGACGCGTTTGTGTAAATCTCTTAGCTCGAAACATTAAATCTTTATTAACCTGTTAAAAATATGGCTACTTCCCCATAATTGTAAATAAACGCGCTATGATTTTGTTTGTGTGAAAATGGAAAGAATCGGCACATATGGGTTTGGATTCGCTTGGAAGGATTTTTCAAAGCATGATGAGATCGGTACTGATGACTGGCAGAACTGCTGACTCCGCAACCACTGGAGGAAAAACAACAATATAAAAATACATTTCATTTATACTTCACTTAACGCACAGAGCTACTGAAGTACTTTGCTTAGCAATTAAAACATTACAGAGAGAACAGAAGCTGAAACATCATCTCTCTCTCTCTCTCTGGGTGTGTGTGTGTGTGTGTGTGTGATAGAGAAGTGATAAAAGATTCATTTAAATTTTGTGTACACATCATTTTCATTTTGCAGTGTTATATGGCTGGACAGTAGTTTTTCCTTTTGTTTAATAAAAAGTAAATGTAATATTTTAGTGTGTGTAGACCTCAGAACATTGGTTAGAGTGTTTGCCTCACAGCAAAAGGGTTCTGTGTTGGAGTCCCGGGCTCAGCGCGGTCGATTATGTGTGGAGTTTGTGTTCCCCGTAGTCGTGTGGGTTTCCTCCCGGTACTCCTGTTTCCTCAAACGGTCCAATGACATGCACATTAGGCTAACTGTCTGTTTTAAGTTGCCCCTAGGTGTGAGTGTGAGTGGTTGTCTCTGTAATGGACTGGCAAGCTCTTCAGGGTGTACCCTGCCCTCGCCCAGAGTCGGCTGAGATAGGCTGCAGCCTCCTCGCGACTGTAGAAGGATAAAGCGGTTCAGCAAATGTAAGAATGTATATTTGTATAGTATAATATATATATATATATACAGTACAGACCAAAAAATTGGACACACCTTCTCATTCAATGAGTTTCCTTTCTTTTCATGACTATTGACATTGTAGATTCACACTGAAGGCATC
>JAQMYF010000001.1:68617957-68663088 GCA_030014195.1 Neosilurus mollespiculum
GTGTATTGTAGTATATTTATTACAGTGTAGTGTATGTATAGTGTAATGTAGTGTATTCACTACAGTGTAGTGTATGTGTAGTGTACTGTAGTTTATTTAATACAGTGTAGTGTATGTATAGTGTAATGTAGTGTATTCACTCCAGTGAAGTGTATGTATAGTGTACTGTAGTGTATTTAATACAGTGTAGTGTATGTATAGTGTACTGTAGTGTATTTAATACAGAGTAGTGTATGTATAATGTATTGCAGTGTATTTAATACAGTGTAGTGTATGTATAGTGTACTGTAGTGTATTTAATACAGTGTATTGTATGTTTAGTGTACTGTAGTGTATTTAATACCGTGTAATGTATGTATAATGTAATGTGTGAATTTGTGTAATGTAATGTTGGATAGTGTAGTGTATATTGAGTATTATAATAATATAGAATTATAGTGCAGTGTTATGTAGTGTAGTACACTTTAGTACAGTGCAGTGTAGTACACTACAGTGCAGTATATCATACTGTGTAGTGTACAATATAGTACACTGTGGTGTGGTATAGTGTATAGTATATTTTAATGTCGTGTGGTATAGTGCATTTTAGTATAGTGTGGCATAGTATAGTGCAGTATAGTGTGGTGTGGTATAGTATAGTATTCCTCTCACAGTCCAAAAATATGCACAGTAGGTTAATTGGCTGTTCCAAATCTTGCAAGCAGTTAAGGGTATACCCCACCCTCACCCAGAGTTAGCTGAGATAGGCTCCAGCCTTTCCACGACCCTAATTAGGATTAAGCGGATTAGAAAATGAATAAATACTACTACTACTACTAATAATAAGAAGAAGAAGAAGAAAAAGAAGAAAAAGAAGAAGAAAGTTGTATTTATTCTAAAGATAAAAGCACTAAACCATACAGTTATGGTGATGCTAATTTACTCAATTTATAATTATTTCTTCTGCTTTTCATTAACTACCCATCACCCAGACAACACGTTAATCACTACACAATAAACACAAATACACACAATATAATACATACTACCAGTTCACAGTGTTAATTTTATTATTTTACTTATAAAATTACTTAGATAAAGTGTAACTGATGTGCTAATGACTCATGTGTGTGTGTGTGTTTGTGTCTCTCTTCCTGTGTCTCCAGACAGACATGCTCAGCGTTACACTCAGCGTTTGTTGAGTCTGGCCTGGTTGCCATGGTAACCTGCCATTTCTAATTTGCCATCTCTTGCCTGCTGCCATTTCCATTTATTTAGGTGCACCATTGTTTCCTTAAAAAACAACAACAAATAAATGAATAAATAAACTAATTTGATGTAATTTATTTATGATTAGACCACTGGAGCGAATGTTGCTATTCACAGCCTGATTTATTCAGTTTAAATATAAAGTTTACAACAGAAATTAATTTAAATTAAACGAAATAACTCAGTTTGCTTTTTATGAGTCCAAGAAAAGGAAAAGACAAAAAAAGGAAAAAAGTATAAAAGAAGGAAGTGAAAAAATATAAATTGGGTAATTAAAAATGTAAAAAGGAAAGATAGTGAGCATGAGGAAATGAAAGAAAGAGAGAGAGAAAGAAAGAGAGATAAAGAGAGATAAAGAAAGAAATGGATAGAGAGCAAGATGGAGGTAGAGAGAGAAATGGAGAGAGAGAGGTAGAGAGGGATGTGTTCTGCGCATCGCATCAGAACCTCAGATAAAAGATTGATTCTGACATTCCTGTGCATTCCCGTCTCTTCTCCTCACACATGAAGTGTCTCCCGTCTCCGTTCTTCCGAGTCGTACTGCTGCCATCCAGCTCACGTGAGAGGAACAGCACGTTCCCTCCATCCGTCTCATCCCAGATCGCCTTCTTCTATAACTCTAGCATCAGGGAAAACGGAGAACTCTTTCTCGCACTCATCTTCACTAAGAACCTGAAGGGCTCAGGAATGGTGTCCTCTCCGCTACTGGGATGATCCAGCACCGATCCAGGAAAATCCTTAGGAGCAGGAAAATCCGGAATCGGCATGTTACAGCCTCGTCGTGGTTTTGTTTTTATTTCATCTTGCTCTCTGTCCTAACGATGGATGGAGAACCGGAGAACTCCAGACTGCCTCGGATCCGAGTGGATACAGTACACTGGGAATGATGAGACGTGTTTATATTTATCAGGATGGATAATAAAGGACCGCAGCTTCCCTGTGGTGCCTGCTCGGATCGGTGGGATCTGGGAATCATTTGGAATTCTGTGTGATTATATGGAAAGCAGGAATTTTATGGATTCTACTGAATCACACTTTTTCAGAAGCTTCTCTGGATCCGAGTGTGGACTGTTTGTATCGACGAGGATGGATCTCCATATTCACATCTTTCGAGAATGTTCCAGAAAAGAAATGTCTGTTTTTATGGAGAGGAGAGAGTAGAGAACCCCAGCAGAGAGAGAGAGAGAGAGAGAGAGAGAGAGAGAGGGAGGAAGTTTAGGAACTTGAAAGAACATGTTTAAGTTTCTTGTTCCTCCATGCTGAAGATTAAGATTGGCATCAGTTCAGGATCGACATTCAGTTTCCTCCTGCGAAGATGAAAACTCCAGCTGTTTTTATCAAAGCGTTTTGAATTCTAGATTTGATCATTTTGTAGAACAGCGGCTGAGACCCCAGGTTCATCATTAATGTTCTTTTTTAAATATGTTCTTGTTTCCAAGGCACTAGTAAAGTGTTCTGGAAGGTGATGTTTGTGTAAGGTATAGAAGGAGTCTCCAGTGTCAGCACTTTATAACTTCAGATTTCCATGTCTTCGTGCTTTCTTGCTAAGAAATGAAGATGAAGAAAATCATGAATGTTCCAGAACTATAACGGTAAATCGTAAACAGAAAATGATAATAATGATAATGTCACTTTTTTCATGAATAAACAAATGTGATCGTCGCAGATTTGCTGTGCTTGGGATTTTTTATCTGTTTATCCCGATGATGACTCTTGAAAAGGGTTCTTCTGAGGTTCTTTAAAGGTGCAGTATATAATAACTAGTTGTATCTAGGAGCATATAGTGGTGAAAAGTAAAAAGGTAAGTCTGTTGGGCTTTTACCCCCGAGCCTACTGGCTCATTAGAGCGGGAGCTGATAGCCCAGTTTTTGTAGCGTGAAGCGACTTGGAGTGCAACTCTTCCTGGATGGGATGCTGGTCCACCACAGGTTACCTTCCCAGTAGTTTTTTACTAGTACCCATTTATACTGCTGGGTGGACAGAGGCACACTTGCAGTTAAGACCTTGCCCAGGGATCATAGCACGGTGGGGGTCTGATAGTGATTTGAACCCATGACCTTAAGGTTATGAGTTCAGAACCCTTACCAGTACGCCACCGGCCCCACATATTGTGGTGAGGTTCCAAATTAAAATAAACAGAAGCCTGTATGGATCTGGGCTATGGCAGAAACATGGCGGTGCAAGATGGCAGCCTACCTGAGAGGGGACCTACACGCCATGGTGATATAAATAGCTTATTCCAAGGTTTTGAAAACACAACGGCTTTTAATAATGATTATAGATTATTAATATTATATATAGTGCTTAATTTCTCCTATATTATACACTGTACCTTTAAACCCACACAATCACAGGGAGAACTCCACGCAGAAACACCCAGGTTGGACCCGGGACTCGAAACCCGGATCTTCTTGCTGTGAGGTGGATGTGCCACCCATTTAAGTAAGTAAATAAAACATTACCATAAAAAAATTCAGAGGGACAATGAAAGCTTGTAAGGCTTCTACATTTTTTTTAAAGAGTTCTAACGTGGTAAAAAGAGTTATTTAAGAGTTAAATCTGAGTTCAAGGTTCTCAGGATTATTATGGGTTCTCAGCCTCCTAAAATATTTCAGCCGTTCGGAGTTTGTTGGATATAACGCGCGCATGAGAGTGAGAGAGAGAGAGAAAGAGAGAGAGAGAGATCCAAGTAACTATTCAGAGTCGTAGAGGAAAGGTTCTGTTGATTAAGATAAAACTTTCCTGCTAATTACACAGTTGAGGTCATTCGCATAACAAAGATATTTAAATATACAACAAATACCTTATATAATTTACAAGTTGGAAAAAAAGTTACAAGCTCTTTACTTAAATCTACCAAATTTAATTCACAGATTCCCTGTTTTGCCTTTGTCTTGTTATCCACATATCTCCAGAAAGACTGGAGTAGTCTTCACATCACTAATTTTTGATTCATACGCTCGGTGTGCTTCTGGGATCAGCCCCATGTTCCCCACTCCCTATGTTCCCCAGTCCTCTCTTTCCCAATACCTATGTTTCCCAGTCCCTATGGATTTAGGGTTAGGGATTGTGGTTAGGGTTGGGGTTAGGGTTTAGGGGTTGTGGTAGGGTTGGGGTTAGGGTTTAGGGAACATAGGCACCGGGGAACATGTACCCTGTGCTTCTCTGATAGCATTAGTCAAGCGGTTCCGTAAAGACCTGAATTTCTCGTAATCTTGATCCAAGCTGCTGCGTTTGTACTTTCTCCAATCTGCCTTTTTTTCCTCAACAGTTGTTCTTGTTTCCAGTGATATCCACTGAGGTCTAGGTCGTTTATTTGGTTTAGCGACTGATTTGGGCATGGCTTCAGTAATGCAGATTATATCAGGGTCACTTGTTTGCACGACAGACAGCAGTTCATTTTTCTTGTTCAGTATCCCCTCAATGTGTCTCAAATTATGTCTGGATTTCCAATCTAACCCAAATTCACACAATTATAACTTATATATGCGATTTTGTAATGTAAACAATCGAGTACACTCACCTCCTCCATCACGGTGTCAATGCTGGTTTCCAGTGCACATGCGCAAAATTCCTCATGCATATTCATGTGGAAAACTGAGACTATACCGCTGAAATGAATTGTAACTCCAGGGAGGTACCATAGGAAAGTTTCATTTTTATATGTATTAAAAGTTTCTCAATTTAAAATCCACTAAAATCCCACTCAGGATACACCATGTATAGCTTTAGGGGTTCATATCCTCCTCAAGCAGTTCTATTTGGAACCTTTTTGACTGGTGGCAATACATTTTGTAGGGAGGTTCTCCATGGCGTCATTAGCGGTTCCTGCTGACAAACAGCATAAATAATCCTGAAGGGTTCTAAAATTTTGATGAGATTAGCTTGGAGAGCAGAAATGTAGAATATTCAATGAGCATCTCACATTCTTGAGTGTGTGTGTGTGTGTGTGTGTGTGTGTTGGTCTTGTCAGAACCCATCACACTCAAGCGTCTGGAGACATGAACGTCCTCAGAAAGCGGTCATCGGGGCTTTGGGGATTTGCACGCAGTTGCATCAGTTCACCTCGACGGCGTCACCGAAATATAAACAAAAACAGAAGAGGAAAATAAAAACGTTCCCAGAAGAACCTCACATTAAGTTCAAAATTTAACACCGGCCAGTCAGAGATTATTATTATTTTTTATTAATATATATATATTTTTAATCCAGAGTTTATGATGAATTATAATGACTCCTAGCTGTGCTGCATTCTGATTGGTCAGAAAATCTTAATTCAACTTCTCTAAATTCAGTGTAACCATTATGGGATAAAAACTACACATCCTACACATCATTAATACATTAAAATTCAAAACCTTCTCTCTATGCATACACTCGCTTCTGAGAACCATTTCTCCAAAAGTTCTCCTCAAAACCTTTTATGATCAGGAAACACACTCTGATACAGGGTTCTGGGTGTGAATGGGAGCGGTTCCCCAATGGAGAACCAAAAAAACTAAAACGTTCTAAATCTCCCTTGGATGTACACTCGTTTAAAAAAAAAGAGTCGTTTTAAAGGTTCGTTAAGGGTTCGGTGGACGGCTTTAATGGTTCTTAGCATTCCAAACAGTTTCGACTTAGAACCCTTTCTCTGGGACATACTTTGTTTGTTTGACAAAGAATCTTTAAGAAGGACAAGCAAAGGATGCTTAAGGGTTCTAAGTCTGTAAAACTATAGAACCCTTTACTGGAAGCCAGGAACCAGTAACCATCAAACCACTTTGGGGTTCATTAAGGGTTCTTTAAGGATCATTTGATGGTTACTGGTTCCTCAGGGGTTCATTAAGGGTTCTTTAGAGATCATTCATTGGTTACTGGTTTCTAAGGGATTCATTAAGAGTTCTTGAAGAATCTTTTGATGGTTCTTAAGGGGTTCTTTAAGGATCATTCAATGGTTCCTAAGGGGTTCATCAAGGGTTCGTTAAGGATCATTTGATGGTTGCTCGTTCCTAAGGGGTTCATTAAGGGTTCTTTAGAGATCATTTGTTGGTAACTGGTTCCTAAGGGTTCTTTAAGGATCATTTAATGGTTCCTAAGGGGTTCATCAAGAGTTCGTTAAGGATCATTTGATGGTTGCTCGTTCCTAAGGGGTTCATTAAGGGTTCTTTAAGGATCATTTGTTGGTAAGTGGTTCTTAAGGGTTCTTTAAGGATCATTTAATGGTTCCTAAGGGGTTCATCAAGAGTTTTTTAAGGATCATTTGATGGTTACTGGTTCCTATGTGGTTTATTAAGGGTTCTTTAAGGATCATTTGTTGGTTACTAGTTCCTAAGGGGTTCATTAAGGGTTCTTTAAGGATCATTTGTTGGTAACTGGTTCCTAAGGGTTCTTTAAGGATCATTTGATGGTTCCTAAGGGGTTCATCAAGAGTTTTTTAAGGATCATTTGATGGTTACTGGTTCCTAAGTGGTTTATTAAGGGTTCTTTAAGGATCATTTGATGGTTACTGGTTCCTAAGTGGTTATTAAGGGTTCTTTAAGGATCATTTGATGGTTACTGGTTCCTAAGGGGGTTCATTAAGGGTTCTTTATGGATCATTTGATGATTTCTGTTTCTTAAGAGGTTCATTAGAGATCATTTTATGATTACAGGTTCCTGGCTTACAGTAAAGGGTTCCATTCTGTAAGAGAAAAGCCTTTCTTTGGTTCCACATTTTTCGAGGATGTACACTGTTCTGGAGAGGGGAAAAGGGTTTCAATAGTTCCTTAATGTTCTGTTGAATGATAAAGGGTTCTTACGTTCCCCAAAAAAGAGAACACTGTTGAATCCTTAAGGGATGTAAACCTTCTAGAGTTTCCTCTTCGAGTTTTTTTAGGACTAATTGGATAGTTAAGGGTTCATAGTGTTCTAAGGGAACTTTTTCCTGTTGTGGGCTGCCACATTTACTTCTGCATTTTCTAAGGTTCTTTCAGGGTTCAGTTAATGGTTCTTCGCTTAAGCAAGCATTTTTATTAGGAACTTTTTCCAAATATGAAGGGACCTGTAGAGAAAAAAAACTGTTATGGGTTCTTAATCCTAAACAATATCAGGGTTTTAAAGCTTTGGTGAATAGCTATTCATAGCTGGGTAAAGTAGTTCTCTTTTAGGAGAACCCATATCATAAAATGAATCATAAAAAGTTCTTGTAGAGAGTTCAGCAATGGAAATCTGAGAGCTCTACATTTTTTAAACACGGTTATTCAATGGTAAGTAATAATAGGTTCTTTGGGATAAATAAATAAATAAATAAGGGTGCATATTAAACAAAACACTCACTTCTCCGTATACAGATCCCTTAAGGGATTCCTGATAGGGAAAACTCTAGAACCGGTAAGTGTGTACATGCAGTGTGTACCTCTCTTTATCCAGTCATCTCAGAGGATGAGAACTCTGTGGCTGTGTGAAGAATAACTGAATTATTATTAATAATATTATTTATTTTGAGAAATAGAACCCTATCGGAACTTCATCATAGTTCCTCGTTATATAAAGTCCTGGGGCGGAGTGTGAGTACCCTACGTTATATTTCCTCAGCCTGTGCTCTCGTCTGTTGTCGGCTCATTTGTCAAATTGTCATGGAATTTACATAAAGATGTACTTTCCACTCGCCCGGTTCTGCATCTGGCTTCCAGCTGTTCGGTTCGGCGTCTCAGCCTCGGAATGGCGTGTGTGATGATCACTACGGCACATCTTACTGTAATTATACCATGTCCTGATTGGTCAGAATGGATTTATTTTCTGGAGCAGCAGCTCTGACAGTAGTGCAGCTGCCAATCACTGGGTGGTACCGTATCCATGAGGGCGTTCAAGTATGTTTGCGTTTCTATGGTAACATCTTGCTGATATAGAAATAAATGGAAGTTAAGATGAGTTTTCTTTTTGAATCAGCGTTTATGGAAGGAGTCTCCAGTGTCAGTGGTTTGGAGTAGATATAAACCTGGAACTTCTTCGAATATGTTTGGCGATTTCTTAGACACGTGAATTTTATCTGTGATTTTTATACGTGAAAAGTTTTCCAAAAGCTTTCAGACACTCATCGTTTACATCATGCTATATTTATGCTGTGTGTGTGTTTCCTCCATGTCAGCGCACAAAGGCTGAAGCTGATGATATTGGCACCTCCAGTGACTCTGAATTAAGAAACCGGTTAAAACCTCACTTTATTAGTGATGAACTTTGCTTTTTAATTCAACACATATCTTCTCCTTTACCTCAAATTACTGCACTGGAGTGAAAATTTCACTCGGACTTTTCAGGGTTTATTTCTATTGTTTGAGGTGAGGGAAACGGCCCTCTCTGTTTTGTGTTATTCTTTGGACTTTCACAGGTTTTGTTATTGTACAAATGAGAAACAGAAACAGGAGATGATCTTGATATGAAATTATTTCTAACAATATCAATGTCAATAAAAATCTTTAACAATATCGGTATCACAACAAAACTTTATTGCAATGTTGACATCACAATAATATTATATCACAATAATGATATCATAATAATATATCACAATATTGATATCACATTAATATGTATAACAATATCAATATGACAACAATAATAACAATTTATCGATATCACAATAAAACTTTATTGCGGTATCGACATCACAATAAATATATCGCAGGATTGATATAAAAATGATGACTCACTATCACAACAATAATTTATCACAGTATTAATATCACAGTATCACAACAAAACCATTATTGCAATATCGATATCTCAAAAATAATGAATTGCAGGAGCGATACCACAGCAGTGTCATCGTAATATCAGTATCACAACAATAATTTGTCACAGTGCTGATATCATGTTATCATAGTATCCATCACAATAATATATGATAGCACTAATTTACAGTGATAATTCAGCATAGCATTGATATCTCAGTAATAATATATCATAACATTGATGTCTCAGTAATAATATATCATAACATTGATATCTCAGTAATTATATATTGTAGTATTGATATCTAAGTAATAATATATTGTATCACTATCACAATTATAATATACTTTAATATACAATATGACAAATTATAGTGCAGTATTGATTTCCCAGTAATGATTGATTGTAGAATTGATATCACAATAATAATTTTGTAGTATTGATATCTCAGTAATAGTATATTGTAGTATTGATATCTCAGTAATAGATTGTAGCATTAATATCTCAGTAATAATGTAGTTTAGTATTGATATCTCAGTAATAATATAGTATAGTATTGATATCTCAGTAATAATATAGTATAGTATTGATATCTCAGTAATAATATATTGTAGTATTGATATTTCAGTAATAATATAGTGTAGTATTGATATCTCAGTAATAATATTTTGTAGTATTGATATCTCAGTAATAATATACTGTAGTATTGACATCTCAGTAATATTATAGTATAGTATTGATATCTCAGTAATAATATATTGTAGTATTGATATCTCGGTAATAATATAGTATAGTATTGATATCTCAGTAATAATATAGTGTAGTATTGATATCTCAGTAATAATATAGTATATTATTGATATCTCAGTAATAATATATTGTATTATTGATATCTCAGTAATAATATAGTACAGTATTGATATCTCAGTAATAATATAGTGTAGTATTGATATCTCAGTAATAATATAGTGAAGTATTGATATCTCAGTAATAATATAGTATAGTATTGATATCTCAGTAATAATATAGTATAGTATTGATATCTCAGTAATAATATAGTGTAGTATTGATATCTCAGTAATAATATAGTATAGTATTGATATCTCAGTAATAATATATTGTAGTATTGATATCTCTGTAATAATATCTTTAGTATTGATATCTCAGTAATAATATAGTGTAGTATTAATATCTCAGTAATAATATTTTGTAGTATTGATATCTCAGTAATAATATAGTATAGTATTGATATCTCAGTAATAATATTTGTAGTATTGGTATGTCAGTAATAATATAGTGTAGTATTGATATCTCAGTAATAATATAGTGTAGTATTGATATCTCAGTAATAATATAGTATAGTATTGATATCTCAGTAATAATATTTTGTACTATTGATATCTCAGTAATAATATATTGTAGTATTCATGTCTCAGTAATAATATATTGTAGTATTGACATCTCAGTAATAATATAGTATAGTATTGATATCTCAGTAATAATATATTGTAGTATTGATATCTCAGTAATAATATAGTATAGTATTGATATCTCAGTAATAATATATTGTAGTATTGATATCTCAGTAATCATATAGTATAGTATTGACATCTCAGTAATAATATAGTATAGTATTGATATCTCAGTAATAATATTTGTAGTATTGATATCTCGGTAATAATATTTTTAATATTGATATCTCAGTAATAATATATTGTAGTATTGATATCTCAGTAATAATATAGTGTAGTATTGATATCTCAGTAATAATAATTTGTAGTATTGATATCTCAGTAATAATATTTTGTAGTATTGATATCTCAGTAATAATATATTGTAGTATTGATATCTCAGTAATAATATTTTGTAGTATTGATATCTCAGTAATAATATAGTCTCAAATTGATGTTAGACAAACGATTTATTAGAACTTTAGTTGTGTACTTGTGTCTGTTTTTTAGATAAATTCTTGGCGTTATGGTTAAAATTGTTTTGAGCTGAATCTCAGTGTTCGTTGGATGTCTCCTGATTTCTGCCTGTATTTTTTCCTCTTTTTTTTCCTCTTGATGATTTCTCTTTTTCAGGAACGTGACGGCGTTTAGCTCATAAATCACAGCAGGAGTGTACGCTTCATCATCCGCCGGCGTCCACAGAAGACGGACGATGGAGCAGCGAGCAGCTTCTTTAATTTTCCGTGCAATCAGTGTGATGGAGAACCTCTCGGCTGGACGCACAGCAACACCAACTGCTAGATCATACTCACTCTCTGTCTATTTCTGGAAGCTGTGTGTGTGTGTCTGTGTGTGTGTGTGTGTGTGTGTGTGTGTTTGTGTGGTGTAATATATCAGTATATAACTGTATAGCTTGACAATAGACTTTATTAGAACAGAGACACTGTGCTGTAATTGGATATAAATGAGAGCAAAACCAAAATGGCCGACATTCAAGCAATAATTTTATTTTTTAAATAAATTCTAAATATGAAGTCAGGGGAGGAAGTTAGCTTTAAATTTTACGTGTAGCTACTACTAGTTCTACTTCATGAGCTGTTGATGTCGTATGTGTTTGTGTGTGGGGTGGTGGTGGGGGGGGTATCAGGGGTGATATATAGACAGTAGTGTCGTTAAAGTAAAAACATGACCACAGAGCAGGAAAAAAGTCAGCGGTGTGTTTCGACTGATTCGATGGCGTGTAGTTAGGTGCGTTTATCTGGTTGAAAATCGATCACAGTGTGTATAATAAACCCGGCCTGGGATTTCAGCTCCAACGTGACAATTAACGACGTGTTTATTCAAATCGCTCCGCGTCCCCGAGGACCCGCTGAGGTGCAGGTGACTTATTGACTCTGGGCTGTGCATTAAAATATCACTGTCTCACACACACACACCAAATTGTGTTAACGTCGACAGATTTTAGTGATCCGCGACCATTTAAAATATATGGCAGCGTTTAGCGTTTTTATCGTGACGTGAATTAGCCATGCACGACTGCACACGTGAAGGAGAAGAGATTAAAATTAAAATCACTGCTGGATACTTCAACATCCCCAGAGGACGGGCTAGAAAACACTCATGACCGATGAGGCGACTGCGACAAAAAAATTTTTTAAATAAAAGAAAATAATATAAATAATTGTTTAATTACAGGAGGTAAATTTATATTCTTAATAAATATAAATATGATTCAAATAAACATGTCTCTTTAATAATGTATATGATAAATGAATAATTTATACATAATGCATTTTTTAAAATAAATTTTAACTAAATTGTTCTATTAACTTATTTCTATTTTACATTTTTTCTTTTTTATCTTTCTTTGCTATCCTAATTTTGCTTTTATGTTTATTTTTTTTTAAAAATCTGTTTTACTGCTTATTTGCCTAAATTATTTACGATATCCTCAACCCCCCCAATGGTTTATTTATGTATTCAATTGTTTTTTTTTAGCATCTTCATTCATATATTCAGTCATTTTCTAAGCTGCTTAATTCTAATTAGGGTCGTGGGGAGGCTGGCGCCCATCTCAGCCGACTGAGACGAAGTGGGGTACACTCTGAATAGCTTGCCAGGCCATCTCAGAGCCATCACACACAACCATTCACATTTACACTCACTCTCACATCTAGGGGCAATTTGGAAGGGCAAGTTAGCCTACCGTGCATGTATTTGGACTGTAGGAGGAAACCGGAGTACTTAGTGGAAACCCACACAAGCACGGAGAGAACATGCAAACCCCACACAGAAACACTAGAGCTCGAGAATCGAACCCAGGCCTTCTTAAAAGAAGTCTTTACTTTTAACGTTTTTATTTAAAATTGTTTAACTTTATTTTCTGAGTTAACTAAAAAACCTGTATAGTTTGCTGTTTTGGATTGTTTGCTGTGGTGTCATTCGACGGTATCTATGCTAACCCACACACTAACCTAGCACTGACATGCTAATCATCTCTGACCCTCCCTCACTGGTATATTCGCCGGATTCTCATTAAAGCTTAGTTACGATCGCCGTGTCACTGCTAGCTGATTGTTTACTTCATGCTGGTAATTACACTGCCGCTGATCCGGGATGTTGGTTTAGCATGCTAGCTAGCAGTGTCATTAAGCTAATGGTGTGGTAATTATGTTAAAGAGGTGTTAATTGAGTCGTCGACCTGTGACACAGATTTAAATGTACAGACTGAAAGTTTAAATACAGAAAGATAACTGGGGTGCAGAACATTCCGGAGTTCCATCTTCCAGGAAGGAGTAAATGTTCCGGAACATCCTCTTAATAACATGAACAAAGTGTGAGTTTGAAACATTAATAGCTGCACATCATTTCTAAAGATGGCTCGTTATTGTTTGCAGATGAAATAAACACTGTAAACAGCGTGAAGTCCTGCTGTTTTATTTACGTTACACTCGACTCCGTATTAGCATCGATCTCTGGTTAGATTAGCAAAACAGGCTAACTGTGCTAGTTACATATGCTCACCAGGGACACCAACAATCTTTGCTAGTTCCTTCCAAGCTTAATTTTTCTGCATGATGTCTCTACTTTATAACATACTGAATAAGAGCGTGTGTATTACAGGAGAGGATGAAACCATGTTATATTTTTTTCTGGATGTATCTATGGAACTGACTGTGATTCGGAACTAAAGCTACGTACGGTTGGATAAGTCAGAGGAATTTTTCTCAGCAGTCGTCTGGATTTATAACTTTATTATTCACAGTATAAGTCCTAACGTTGTTTACTTTATGTCAGGTTTTTATTTCCTCTTGTTGTACTAAATTTTATTACAGGAAGGTTTTTTTTTACCAACAAGAAGGTATTACTTGCAGTTTGTTTGTTAGCAGGATTGAACAAAAAATTATGTGGATTTTCACAAAATTTCTACCAGAATCAGAGCTTTGGACAAGGAAGACGCTGTTCGATTTTGGAGGCAGACATGCTTACCACTATGCCACCATGCCTCCTGTAATTATATATTCATAATTTTTTTATGTTATGTTCGTCACAAATTGGGGGCTCATCCGGGATGGAACAATTTTGTTTGTATTGAGCCATTAATTGTAACACAATGTCTGAGTTAACATACTTCTTAGCGAATCCCTCCCTAGAAGTTCTGGATCATTTTAAGAAGGAACAACTGAAGAATATCGCTACAACCCTCGGGATTGACGTAAAGAAGTCAACGAGGAAAGATGTCATTAAAAAAATAATACAAGAGGCTTCAACTGAAAAAGCTCTGCTACCAGGAGGATTAACACACAACCAGAGTGATGACCAAAGCACCTCAGAGGAAACCATAAAGGAGGAAGATGATTCTGAGCAAGACTCTGATGACTCGCGACTCCCCCGAAGATTCCAGGGGCAGCTAAGGGTGAAGACAGAGAAGTTCGGTTCCAAAAATTAGAAATCCGCCGAATGAATGAAGAAAACTGCCGAACGAAGGAAGAAAACCGCAGAATGGAAGCAGAAAATGAAAGACGCCGCATAGACATGCAGATGCACCAACAAGGAGGTGAAACTCAACTTGCTAAAGACGAGTCACAGCCAAAATTTAAGGTTGGCGAACACACAAACTTAGTACCAGCCTCCAGTGGAGGAGTTGACCAGTTCTTTGCAGACTTCGAAAACACAGCCGGTGATTACAACTGGCCTAAGGACCAATGGCCATCTCTATTGTGTAGTACGTTGACAGGCAAAAGCCGAGAAGTGCTCACTTCATTTTCTTCAGAAGACAGGAAGGACTACGAGTTGGTACCAGAGGCATACCATCAGAGATTCAGGAATTATCGCAAACCAGATAACCACACGTACATGCAGTTCGGTCATGAGAAAGAAATTTTGTTTGACAGATGGTGCAGATCGAGTCAAGCTGACACCCGCGAGGACAAGTTATGCTGCTTGAAGAATTCAAGAGATGTGTCCACGACGATATCAAGATGCACCTGAATCAACACAAAGTTCGTACGCTTTGAGACATGACCATCCTCGCCAATGACTACGTCCTTAGCCAAAAGAAAGTCTTTGTGAAGAGAAGTGAAGGCTACGACAGGCCAAGGCCTTACTCTGATCAGACACCTGAGTCCTCCAGCAGCCATCATAAGTCCAGTGTCCAGGAGAAGAAATCAGAAAAAAACCAAGTCAGGTCAGGTCTTACATGTAAATATTGTAAAAAAACGATAAGTTTCCAGCCTCAAAGAAATCTGTTATAAAGATATTCAGTTTCAAGTTAAATTAGCATCAGTTGCTAAAGCGACAAGACCAGAAAACTAACAGAGGGATGAACTGATCTTGATGCAGCAAAGCTCATATGTTCTGCCGACCTCTTTTGTTTTCTTTTCTTCCTCAGGATGAATAACTGGAGTGTGTGGAATGTTTCAGAGGAAGTCCTCGAGGTTTTAACCTCCCTGTCCTCCTGAAGGAGCTGAGTGTAAATCAGTGTGTGGAAATCTTCTTCTCCTTTAATCTGTTTGTGTATCAGATGGAAGCGATGCTGATAATCCGCTAATGCTTGTGTAATCCTGCAGAACTCCCGAATCCTGTTTCGTCTCACAGGTTGTCTGGGTTTTGGGTTTAGTGAAGGGTTTGATTAAAATAATATTATTGTGAACATTATTTTTTTTTTTATCCATGGGAACTTCAGACGGAGATTACTTAAATTTTTTATTCTGCTCCACTTCCTGTGTGGATGAATATTTCACACCAAAATATTCACCACCTTATTTAAATTACATTATACCCTAATCGTTTATTAATGTCTTTTTTTACTTATTCTCATTTTATCTTAATGAAATTCAATAAATATTTGTTCATTGTGTTTGCATGATTATTTATATAGTCCTCTTTTATTTTCTGACAGTTTCCCCTGAGGATCTCCTTCCAGAGGCCAACTGGGTGACCAAAAAAGACCCCTCCTCCAGCAGCCTTCACCCAGAGGTCATGCCAGAGGCCAACAAGGTGATGTCTCATGTGATGTTTCTATTGTAGGTCAACAAGGTAATGACCCATGCCATGTTCATGCTGGAGTTCATCAAGGCAACCTACAATACCTTGCCCTTGTGAAAGTCCATGAGGTGACTGTTGATGCCATGCTGTTTCTGGAACTCAACAGAGTGACTCCTGACCCAATGCTTCTGTCATAGGTCAACAAGGTGAGGACCAGTTCCATGCTCCAGCTAGTGGTCTAAAAGGTGAGGACCTATGCAGTGCCCCATTGGAGATAAACAAGGTGAAGATCAGTGCCATGCTCAGGCTGGGGGTCTACAAGGTGATAACATTTGCCATAACACTGTCGAAGGCTAAAAAGGTGAGGACCAATGGCACAGTCCTGATGGAGATCAACAAGGGGAGGATTGATACCATGCTCCAGCTGAAGGTCAACAAAGTGAAAACAAATGGCATGGTCCAACTGGAGAGGAGATCAACAAGGGAAGGATAGGTGCCATGCTCCAGCTGAAGGTCGACAAGGTGAGAACCTATGGCATGGTCCTGCTGGAGATCAAGAAGGGGAGGATGGGTGCCATGCTTCAGCTGGTCATCATGGTGAGGACCTATGGCATGGTCCTGCTGGAAATCAAGAAGGAGAGGATTGGTGCCATGCTCCAGCTGAAGGTCACCAAGGCGAAGACCTATGGCATGGTCCTGGTGGAGATCAACAAGAGGATGATCACTGCCATGCTCCGGCTATAGGCGAGGACCAGTATAGGGATGTATAAGATTTATAGAGGAATGGTTAAAATCAAAAGTTTTCTTTACCAAAATTGTTTTACATTGTAAAGCTGCTTTGCAACAATGACAATTGTGAAAAGCCCTACACAAATGAAACTGAATTGAACTGAATTAAATGATCAGAGGTCAACAAGGTGAGGACCAGTGCCATTATCTTGCTGTAGTTCAACAATCTGAAGACCAGTGCCGTATTCCTGCCAGTGCTTAACAAAGTGATGACCAATGGTGTGCTCCTGCTAGAGGTCAACAAGGTAAAGACATGTTCCTGCCAGAGGTCAGTACCTCACTCTCTGACCTCTGATGCCATGCCTCTCTAACAGGTCATTGAGATATAATCCAGTCACTTATATCTGCTGAGGGTCAACAAGGTGGCCTCCAGTGCCAGAGATGTGCTCAGAAGGTCGGTGTAGCAAGAAAGCAGTGTGGCATCAGCAGATAAATAGGTAGGTGGCTCTAGCTGGATTGTCTAGAGTAGGGCATTGAGCCATCCGTGGTACGTTCAAACTTTGTTTAGAGGTTGGTGCAGATTATTTATTGATTGAAGTGTGAAGAAAACAAACAATGCATAAACAAGAAGCATGAACAACCACAAAATAAACCGAGAACAAGTGCAAGTACCAGAATGTCACGCTAACACCCAGCTGTGCAAGTATATGCACAGTAACCAGACTTCTGTCAACAAACAACAATAACAGAACGTTTCCATGTTAAGTTTGCATGTTTTCCCCGTGCTTCCGTGGGTTTTCTCCAGGTACTCCGGTTTCCCCCCCACAGTCCAAAAACATTACAGTAGGCTAATTGGCTGTTTCAAATCACCCCTAGGTGTGAGAGTGAGTGTAAATGGTTGTGTGAGTGGTGGCTCTGCAATGGCCTGGCGAGCAGTTCAGGGTGCACCCTGCCCTCGCCTAGAGTCGGCTGAGATTTGGCACCAGCCTCCCCTCGACCCTGATTAAGATGAAGCGGCTAAGAAATTGAATGATGAATGAATATATATCTATCAAAGTTTGCAAAAGTACTGACCCCCTTGCCATTTTTCCTGTTTTATTGCCCAACAACCTATAATTTAATGGATTTATTTCTTGAAGTTTATCTATTGTACCTGTTCACCCCTTTTTCTGAAGCCCCTAAGTAAGACCTGGTTCTTCCAGTTACCTTCAGAAGTCATGGTCCACCTGGGTGCAATCCAAGTGTCACATGATCTCAGTATATACATATGCACCTGTTCACCAATCAAGAGGCACCACCAAGCAAGTGACACCATGAAGACCAAGGAGCTCTCCAAACAGGTCAGGGACAAAGCTGTGTTAAATCAACTGATCATAAATCAAGTCAACTGCAATGAATTTAACTCTATTTTTCAAACCTGAAAAAATTTTCCCTCCTGTCCTGTAACCCTGTATCTAACACCATTCTGTCCAAATGACCTTTTCCTCCATTTTAACAAACAACCTCCGACGATAACGAGATGCAAATGGAGGCAGAAAAATTAGAATAATTAGGAAATGACACACCACCCCCTCCCCCGCCCTTTTTTTTACCTGTTTAACTCTT
Organism: Neosilurus mollespiculum; assembly: GCA_030014195.1. Lineage (NCBI taxonomy): Eukaryota > Metazoa > Chordata > Actinopteri > Siluriformes > Plotosidae > Neosilurus > Neosilurus mollespiculum. Next base: position 68,636,170 of record JAQMYF010000001.1, read on the forward strand.
CCTGCATTCTCACCGCATGACATCAAGCTGTAGTCGATCTATTTTATCCGCCATCGTCAACCTGCTCGACTCCTAATGAGGCATGGTGGGCTGTTTACTCTGGAGGCTTTGTCCAATTTGTTGGTGACCTCTGATATGATGGGCCACTTTCAGGTGTGAACCCACAGCCTTATTAACACGCCATTTGCATTACACATTCAGGGGAGAACTTCTTAAGCGCAGGAATAATGATCATCTGGAGACACGTTAAGGGTCGAAGCTGCAAATTGCAAATCAGGCTCGGCTTTGAGTTTAAATGTCAGCTTTTGAATCCCACTTTGTTTTAATGCTTTAACTGTGAGGTTGACTGTGGCGTGTTGGGTTGCCAAGTCCATGAAATGAAAAACAAATTCTGTACCTCACTCTAAATATACAAAGAGCGAGAGAGAGGCTTTAGCCAGACGGGCTATTAGTCATATTCGACGAGAGGGAGCGGAATAATTGTTGATTTTTTGTCTTGTATTTAAGTTCCTAAAAATGTAAAAATACATGAATTCCTACCATTCTTACAGCAGAACCGGTTAGCATAGCTTGCGGCCTGCTCCATATTCTTAGAAAATGTTTTTAAACCGATATAACAAACCAACAAAATACTTTCATTATTATTTAATGAAGTGTTTTTTTTAGGGAATCCGTCATGAATGGTAAAAGAAGACTGGCTAGCATTAGCTTTTAGCTTAGAACAAGTCACAACCATTTATTGAACTTAAAACGTTAGCTGCATTAACCATTTTGGATTCACCGTCACGTTCATCTCTGACAGCGTTCTCGTTCTCAGAGTCACTAGAATGTGAGTCTCACCGTCTCCACAAGAGACATCAACCCTGCCTAATACATTGACGCACTGCTAAGTGGCTAACAGCCGTAGTTTAGTACTCCGCTAGTAATCCATGGGATAAAATAACCAGTTTTGTACTTTTTATGGTCATTTATTTTACAATAAGCATAACATATATGCACTATTATGCTGTAAAGATGAGCAATACTGCTACTCTTTAAATAAAAAGTTACATCTTTGGCTTTGTATTTTACAGCACTGACACTGGAGACTCCTTCCATAAATGTAAACCTTACATAAAAATGACAGTATCAGCGATTACCTGCTTTTGAATTTGTTTCTGATTCGTGCAGCGTCTGCAGTACACATCTACGTGAATGAGCTGTTACTATGGAAACAATACTGCTTGAAAATGAGCATGTTAATAATAAACCTGTACGGTTGACAGAACTGCTGACCAATCAGAATCTGGAATTCAAGTGCACTGTGATAGCATGAAGGTTTAGCCAGCGATTAGCAATGGAGTGGATAGACAAGCTCTGATTGGCTGAGCAGCTGGTTGTGTATCATAGACCGTTTAATGCTTAGTGGTCTGAAGGGTTGAACGTTGCTTTGATGTGAGTCCTGTACTTCGTGCTGTCTGATGCTAATACTGTGCGTATGCTAGAACCCGTAAAATTAAGCTAAGCATCTTCTTTTTTCTTTCCATTGTTTTTTGAGCACCGCTCTGTGCTTTTCTACTTACTCTCCAAATCATATTGCATTGACACACACACACACACACACATATGAATGTGGAGAAAACCACAACTTATTTGGCCTGTCATTTCCACGGAGCACAGAAGCTCATTTCACAGTAATAACTTGTCAACAGAAGGTTTTTTTTTATATGAAACGCTGGTTGCGTCAACAGCCGTCAAAACACAAGGCCAATATGCTTAGCAAGCAACATTAACTAGCGTTCCTTTGACAGAATCATCAGAATTTCCTACGCAGCGTGTCGACGTAGCCCGGAACGCTTGATAATGATGTGAGCCATCTCATCGTAACTCAGAGACTTCATTTATTCTTCCTGTACCCCCTGCTGAAAGACGTTCATACCTCAGACCCAGTCCCTGGGCATTTCCTCCATCTGATATGACACGCCATAAATCAAATTCTGCCTGACACATTTCCGAGAGAGAGAGAGAGAGAGAGAGAGAGAGAGAGAGAGAGACGAGGGTTTCTATCCCAGATAACAACTTTCAGTGGAAACCTTTAATTCGCCGTGGATCAACTCCGACTTCCTTGACGCCATAAATCATTCGGTCAGTAGGTGGTATTGCAAGCCACACAATCTACCACCCTGATAAAACACCATTGTGCTGAACTACAAATCTCTCACACACACACATCCAAACACACCCACACACACACAGAGACTCCCCTGGATGCCTTCTGTTTATTTAAAGAAACATGGAGAACTTCATTTGCCATGTTTTGTTCCCACCATGGGTGGCACGTTGGTGCCTTGGTTAACATGTCCGCCTCCCAACAAGAAGGTCCTGGGTTCGAGGTCCCGGGCTTGGTGAGGGCATTTCAGTGTGGATTTTGCGTGTTCTGCCTGTGCCTTGCGTGGGTTTCCTCTAGGTATTCCAGTTTCCTATCATGGTTCAAAAATATGCACATTAGGCTAATTGGTTGTTCATCGAACATTCACTTCCCGCTCGCTGAAGCTGGGACTTTCAAACTTGCTACGCTTGTTCTATATTGACATATTATGAAATGGTCCTTTTGACAGGAGTGTCTGGACCCCTGTGGTCAATTTTTAGTAAATTTTCAAGGTCATATTGCTGATATTGAAGGCATGGCATGGATAAAGCTGATTTAAGCTCAGACTCCAAGTATAATAAAACCTTTCATTCTTCCAAGAACCTTCAATTTCCCTCACTGACCATTAAGAACCCTATACTCAAGTTAAAACATTATGCCAATTAGAATCGCATGTGGACTTCATACTTCTTAGGCTGCCAGATTTTACTGGTTTAAAAGACATGGAAAGTTGGAAAAGCAGCTGAAGTTCAAGGTCAGAATTCTGTATTAGAAAGCACCGCCCCCACATTGGAGGTTTCTGCATCCCATCCGTAGTTAGTTCCGTGCTCTGGATCCTGATATGTGAAGCTGCAGTGCGCAGCGCCTGGAGTCTTCTGCTGTCTGGACAGCCAACATTTGGTGTTTTATGAACTTCAGATGGAGTTTGATTCATGTTCTGAAAAGTTGGGAAGACGTCCTCTTCTTTTCTCTGACCTCTCACTGGGAGAACTTCTTTTCCAATCACGGCTGAAGTTCCAGATCTACTCGGAACTGATAAGCGAGAGAAATGAAAGTGAAATATTGTGTTCACAAGTCAGGGACGTCAACAAATATATGACCAAAAATGGAGAGCCGTCTTATCAAATATGAGTCATCTGAGCTGGTGGGAAAGCAATGGCTCTGGCTTCAGGACTACCAGCGACTTCCAGCATCCTCCGGCGTTCAGGCGTTATCTGAAATAAAATCAGTCTAAGAGAAGAGCCATGAAGCTATGCTTTCAGTAGAGAGGAAAAGTGCTTTGGCCTTGGGGTCATCCGGCTTCCTGGCTTAAAGCAACGGCGGTCCTGCTTTTACAATTCAGAAACCACAAAACCTCAATTCGCTGTAAATCTCCGAGGACCTGCGCTGGAATAAATATGCATGAAAATCGATGAGTATTTGGCAGATGGAGAGATGCAGAGTACAGCACATGGTGTGTGTGTGTGTGTGTGTGTGTGTGTGTGTGTGTGTTTTCATATATTAAAGCAATTTGTTTATTATATAGTAGACTGGCCTTTTAAAAGAAACCTGGAAAAAAAGACAACTCCAGTCTTTTCAGCAAATGAGTACTTGTTCTGAGTCGTGCTATTCCCCAACAGTGCATAACATTAAGTCAATAAGAGTCAAACATATTGAGGTTGGGTTCTAAGGGTGGCAAATATGATCTACAGAAAGTATTAAAAATTCTCTAAAGGCTCTGTGACCCCTTCATCTCCTGTTGGCTGCCTTGAAATAGCCTGCTTCGCTTAGCTTTGAGAAATCAATCGAAGCCTCAGATTCATGGGAATACTAAAGACGACGGTCGAGCTGGGTGAGAACAACGAGGAGGGGAGAAGAAAATAAAAACCTTAAAATACCTTAATATGATTCCCTGAAGACTCTGAGATGTTCTATACATGAAAAATCTTGCAAATGTTCTCATATTCCTTCGAAGTCTCATGAACCAGCTGAGGAACTAGGACCTGGGAAGAGTGCCTCCAGGGTTTTGACCTGGTTAATGGAAATGGTTACTCCAGAGCAGTGGTCACCAACCCTGTTCTCCTGGATGTCTACCTCGCTGAAGACTTTGGCTCCAACCCTAACCACATCTGTTCATCTAATCATGGACTGAAGAAGTTCTTGATCAGTTAAAAGAGATGCGTTAGATCTTGGTTGGAGATAAAACCTGCAGGAAGGTTGAGTTCCTGGAACAGGGTTGGAAACCACCGATCTGGTACAAGTGAATGGTTCTTCAGATTGTCCCTCATGGAGAACCATACCATGCCAGAGAATTAGATCTAACCTCCAAGGTTTTCATGTCTGTAAAGGTAATGGCCAACGTGTACACTCTGGATGTAAACAAAGTTGTAGAAGTTCTGTTTATCCCTCAAGGAGAAATCACAAGCAACCTGCTGATCAGTCACAGGAGCACGTTCAGTGAGAGTCTGATACCAAATACTCCGCGAAACGACACAGGAAATCATTCCTACCTGTGGCCATTATACTGTACAACTCCTCCATATACCAACAACATCCACTGTTATATATTTACATTCTACTGTGTATCATATTGATAAAATTTATGAAACTGAGTCAAATGTTTACTTGATTTAAATCAAGCTTAACTCATGTAAATAATTATCTAATGATATCTGCAGCATAAAATGTTTTTGTAGACAATCAGCATAAGTGTATCAAACATTTGATTCTGATTCTGATGAAGTTTCTGCAACAAACATTTTTGGGTTTTCACACTTGGGAAAACTAAAAAACTAGTGAAACCTCCAGGGATTTGAAGGCCGTGATTGGTGGAAATGAAGAATCCAGAATAAGTGAACCATTCTTCTGCTGGTCCCTCAGGGTGAACTCTGGAAGGATGCACGTGGAACCGTACATCAATGGTTCTACTAGACATCTTTAAGTGTCTTCACACTGGGGCAAATCAAAGAACTAGATTCATCCTCCTGGGTTTGGAGGAGGTGATTATTGGGAAAAGGCCTAAATGTTTACTAGAGAAGAAGCGAAGTGTTCTTTAAGGAGAACTCTTAAAGGTTTGAAGTCAATAATAGTTCAAGCTTCAACATAGCATTTTTAAGGGTTCTCAGACTGGGAACCTTACACTAAACTTGGTAGGGAGATGAGAACTTGGTGGTCTCAGCTCATTTTCAAGTGAGCTCACTCACTCTCAATCATTTGCCGGACCACTTAATCCTACAATTAGGGTCATGGGGAGGCTGAAGACTATCTTAGCCGGTACACCCGGAACAGGTCACCAGACCACCGCAGGGCGAACACACACACACATCTATTCACACTCGCATTCACACCTAGGGGCAATTTGGAACAGCTAAGGAGCTTAATGTGAATGTCTTTGTCTGTGGGAGGAAACCGGAGTACCCAGAGGAAACCCATACAAGCACAGGGAGAACATGCAAACTCCTCAGAGAAACACCCCCTTCCAAGTTCAGATCTGGAACCCACAACCTTTTTGCTCTGTGGCAGACTTGCTAACCACTACACCATCATGCTGCCCTATAAGTGAACTCTTCTAAGGACAAAAATCAAACTTGCCTTGTGTTTTGGTTGTAGCTTTTTTAAATGTAATTTGATGCAAGGTAAATTATAGCTCCCCATCTGGCATCAAACCTTTGTGGTGTTTATTATGTGGTAGTTCTAATTTACTTTCTTCACCAAGATTCAGTCCTTAATCACATTGCTGCTCCCTCATTGCCTTGTTAGCAGCAGCGGCCTTTAATATTCATGTGTTTTTATTTGCGTGGATGCCGCGCAGGCAAATTGTTAGTCCTGCCTGATGAACATGAAAAACAAATCTCCAAATTGTGTTTTAAACAACTGGTGTGTGCATTTCATTAATCTCTCCATGCATGTGCTACCTTAGCATCACGCTAATTAGTTAACGTGTTGGTTCTTCCGCAAATCTGTACGTTCCTCGTCGAAAGACTTTTCCTCTTTTATTATAGTAAGCAGGATGTGCAAATCCATCTTCTGAGTTTTGGTGAAATAGTGTTTTATGAGGTAGGGGGAGTGATGGTGGCCTCTCTCTCTCTCTCTCTCTCTCTCTCATGCTCTCTTTTGCTGCCAAGGAAGATATAAAAAACGAATACGTAATGAGCTAATTAACCCGCAGATCTGTGAGGTCTCATTTGTCTTGCTGCACTTCTTTTAATAAAATATGCTCCTGGAAATATATAAATAACCATCTGTTGTAAATTTTGGCCAGGATTTGTCATCGTCTTCTTCTCTCCCTTCCTCTCCCCCCTCAGTATCTTTTATGTGCCGAATACCAAACAACATTGCAGGCTTATTTATGCCTGGTTCATAAAAAAAGTGCTTTACAGCCCGTGTTGTCCTGAGATGGAATATCGTATGATAAATCTCCCCATGAAAGGCAACATTACAGGATGAATGTAAAGAAGGACATGCACTTGCCCTTGGCCCTGATACCTTCACATCTTTGTCACTTTGTGTGCTGGTCAGGTCTGAAAAGGAAGTGGTTGGCGCTGGGGGTTCTTTCATAATTTTTTTTATAGCCTTGATGGATGATTCCGACTAAAAGAATCTGTAGAAAAGCAGGGGCATTCTTTTAACCCTAGGGCATGCTGGGATGTTCATGAATTAAAAACATGGCTGGGCCGAAGGAGCAACAGCACCATTAACGATTCCACAATGGAGGCTTTATGTCACGTTCCAGTGTTTGTATGGGCGCCAAATTGGGATGCAGCCCGAGAAACAGTTGGCAGTTGCATTTGGCGGGTTACGCACTGTTAGGCAGGAATGGGTTAGGGCTTGAAGGGGGTGCTGTTGTAAAAATACGTAGTTATTAACACTGTTTTTGCCCAACTGTTGTGCCCAACTGCTTCATTACCCTGATGGCGTAGCAGGCCTGAGACTCTCCAAACACCATCAAACTCCAAAGCATCCGTGCCAACATGACATGCTTTGCAATATCGCTGTTTTTTTTTCTTGACTCTTCTCGGCAGATGGATGAAGATGAAACTGTCCAATCGCACCGTGCTGCAACCCCAATCCCCCCCCCCCTTCCCTTAATGCTACTTACACTCATTTCTGGATTATTGAAACAACATGCTAACAAAGTTACTCTTGCAAACCAAGAAAGAGCTTAATTGTTCAAATTAAAGAGCTTGACCTTGTTGGAATGGAATTAATTAGTGCAGCTGGAAGGTTAATTACACCTGCGAGAGGCTCGTGCATCTCAAAAAAAAAAAAAGAGAAGCCCTTGTCTTAATTCACCTTGTCAGGTGTTGTGCAAATTAGTCATCACTCATGGTGGATTTTCCTCAGCGCGAGAAAAATAATTGATTATGTTTTTACTAACATGGTTAAGACAGGACACATGATGTTTGGGTTGTAGATCAAAGCCACGTCCAACAACACACATGAAATCCATCACGAAAATCAAAACCAACACGACGGTCATGCCCATTAAATCGCAATTAGTTTACCAACCCGAGCGCAGGAAGAGCACAAGGACGCAGTCGGGAGTCATAAGCATTAACAATAACACGTTAGTTCGAACGCATTATTAAGTCTGCTATCGAACCATTAATCAACACCTTCTGACCAATCATAATCCAGAACTCAACAGTAGGCTTTGGTTCTTTCTTTAAGTTCCAGTTCCCACGTACCGCCTTTATAAAGTCCAGAAAGGAACAAATCCCGAAATCCAACGTTCGTTCCCACTTTTAACTCCGCTCATTCTATATTTCTCACACCTGATCAAGCGCGCCGTGGAGGCGCACTGCCTGCTGTGTGAGGCTGCCATTTTTCATCTGCTGTGTTTCCATAATTAACAGGAAAAGTCCAAAGTGAGGAGAAACGGATCTTTAACTTCCTGAGGCGATATTTTGTGGATGAGGGAAGCAGGTACACAAGTTTTGTGAAGGTCTGAGTAAAAACTCCCCGCTTTAACAAGTCCAAGAGGAAGCAAAGAACCCACAAGGAACCATTAAAGAACCCTTTTTTACAATTTCTTGCTATTTTCTAAAGCATAGTCAATGTTCGGTGGATGATTAAAGTTTCTTAGCTTCCACAAAACGAATGTTTGGAACTCTTTCTGATAACAAAAGGGTTCCGTGTAGGATTCAAGATGGGACCTTTCACAGATTCCTAGGTTTCATGTAGGATGCGGGGTGGAACCTTTTACAGATTTTTGGATTCCATGTAGGATACGAGATGGAAGGCTTCAAAGACTCAGAGTGAATGATTATGGGTTCTGAAAGAATCCAGATTTAGGGAACGTGTATGGAAGTGGATTGTTGAGTTTCCTCAAGATCATCACAAATCCACCAAGTTCCCTCAAGATCATCATGAATCCAAGTTCCCTCAAGATCATCACAAATCCACCAAGTTCTTCTTAAGATCATCACGATTCCGTCCCCCCACGCTCATCACGATTCCCTCAGACCATGGAGATTGTGCACATCGTGGCCCAGTGTAAATCCAGGGTGATGTCAAGGCTTTGGATAAATATGGGAAATTTTCATGGCATTCTTCAGCACCAGTTAGAGTTAAACTGCTGTGAAAATTCTTTTTTCTATAAACGTGTTCATGTTTGAAGGAGGACAGTGTATTTATTCCGCCATGTTAATTATAACTGCCCCTAAATAATTCATTATTATTATAATTACGAATATTAACGACGAATTCATTAATCAAGTCAATTATGGTCTCAATAATTCACTGAACATCACGATCAGCATTATTACTCAAAGCTGACCTTCACAACATCACTACTCTTGTTTTCAATTAACAATCCAGGTTGATTATTTAACGAGGCAGCATCTTTGTGTGTGTGTGTGTGTGTGTGTGTGTGTGTTGGGGGTTGGGGCTGTACATCAGCCGTCACTTGTTTTGCCTCGAATCCTTCAGCTGTTTTACAATCAGAACCCTCGACAGGAGGGAAAACTCTTCCTTTCAACAACGAAGTAAAATTAGATCTTTATTACAAACTGGAAAACAAGTTAAATCCGAGTGGGATGGGCTAAAGAACAGAACCTTCAAAAGCAGGAACCTGAAGCACAACAAAACTTCAGCTTAGAACTCTGAAACTGATAAGCCTGAAGCACAGAACCCCAAAACTGAAGAGCAGAACCCTGAAGGGCACATTTCCAGTGTTTAAAATCCCAAAGTGTAGAACCCTCAAGAGCAGGATCCTGAAGTTCAGAACACGAAAGCTCAGAACATTTAAGGACAGAACCCTCAAGAACAGAATCCTGAACCTCAGAAACCAAAGTCTCAGAGCTCCAGAGTGCGAACGCTTAACCGCAGACCCCTCAAGAACAGAACCCTGAATCTCAGTGCTCCAGAGTGCAAGAACACTCAAGAACCGAACCCTGAATCTCAGAACTCCAGAGTGCAAAACCCCCAAGAACAGAGCACTGATTTTCAGAACTCCAGAGTGAAGAACCCTCAAGAACAGAACCCTGAATCTCAGAACTCCAGAGTGCAGAACCCTCAAGAACAGAACCCTGAATCTCAGAACTCCAGGGTGCAAAACCGTCAAGAACCCAACCCTGAATCTCACAACTCCAGAGTGCAAAACCCTCAAGAACAGAACCCTGAATCCCCGAACTCCAGAGTGCAGAACCCTCCAGAACCGAACCCTGAATCTCAGTACTCCAGAGTGCAAAACCCTCAAGAACAGAACCCTGAATCCCCGAACTCCAGAGTGCAGAACCCTCCAGAACAGAACCCTGAATCTCAGAACTCCAGAGTGCAGAACCCTCAAGAACAATGCACCGATTCTCAGAACTCCAGAGTGCAGAATGCTCAAGAACCAAACCCTGAATCTCAGAACTTCAAGGTGCAGAACCCTCAAGAACAATGCACCGATTCTCAGAACTCCAGAGTGCAGAATGCTCAAGAACCAAACCCTGAATCTCAGAACTCCAAGGTGCAGAACCCTCAAGAACAATGCACCGATTCTCAGAACTCCAGAGTGCAGAATGCTCAAGGACTGAACATTGAATCTCAGAGCTCCAGAGTGCAAAACCCTCGGCGAAGTTGTTCCATGATGAATCATCTCCATGTTTCTGAGACGCAGGGTTGTGATGGTTTTCCTGTTGCGTCATTTCTGTCCAGAACTTCCTGTCTTCCAGCCCGACTTGATTTACTCAACATGTGCTGGATGAATGAGTAAAAGCCGAGCGGCGTGGATTTATAGAGGCGCTCTGCGCTTCATCTCCACAGGAGGACGGGAGAAATTGAAACGATGCCTGCAGAGAAACACTAATTCCACCGTTTGATGTAATTACGGTGTGGACGGGAGAGCGGGCTCATACACACACACACACACACACACACACACACACACACACACACACACACACACACTTTTCCCTGACGACGCTTCAGTGACATGCACTAAAAGGTCCATTCGTCATCCAGATCATGTAAATGTATGCAGCCTGTATCGCGTTCTGTAATAATTATATCCACTTCCTGCGGGCTGAAACTCATGATTCACCGAATTGCAGGCGGTTTCAGCTCAGCGACTTCGGACACGTTTCTTTTCACTTTAATTTACCCTCTCTCATTTCCCAGCCTGCATTCGGGCTTTAACGACTCCGTAACAGCTTTAAATGCTTAATTATTCAGTCGACGGATCGCAGGTCCTGAAATGATTCCTCTAATAAAGAGGCTTGCGGCGGTTTATTTCCCAGATATTACAGGAATATTAGATTGCAGTAACAGTGTAAAATGCACACACAAGCACCTTCTCAGTGCAGTTTATAGTCAATTTTATAGCCAACAGTCGTGTTTATGTTCGGAGAAAAGGAGAGGATCGCTGGAGCTGTGAGGATTTTGTGAGAACAAAAGTGAAAACTCCTCTTTGATGGGTGTGTCGCAAAATCTTACGGTGTTGACTCTGGACAGACTCTTCCAATAAATATTAATTTAACATGTCCTCTTGTCACTAAATCAAAATCGGAGGAAGAAGTCTCGCATTCACTCAGGTTAAAGGGGACCTGTGGTGAATTTGTATTATGAGCCCTTTAAAACGATCACGTATGACATCAGCGGTTCCGTCAGACATCGTCAGTCCTTGCTTCTTTGACAAGTTCCAGCCCTTGTAGTGATGAGAACTTGTTGTTTTGTCCCATTGGCTGGGCTGCGTACAGCAGACACCAGTCTAAGATAGCATATTATTGGCCAGTGCTGAGCTTCGTGTCGCCGGGAAAATGCCGGAGGTTCAGCTTTAAAAAAATAGTGTCTAGAAATATCTCCACCATTGAACTTTCTGTGAATTTGGTCTATCTCTCTATCAGTCTGTCTGTCTGTCTGTCATTCTTTATCTATCTGTCTCTCTAGCTATCTGTCTGTCTGTCTCTTTGTCTATCTGCCTGTATGTCTGTCTGTTCCCTGTATGTCTGTCTATCTGTCTGTCTATCTTTCTGTCTGTCTATCTGTATCTCACTGTCTGTCTGTCTGTATCTTTCTATCTCTTTGTCTACCTGTCGGTCTGTATCTGTCTGTCTGCCTGAATCTGTCTGTCTAGCTTTCTGTCTGTCTGTATCTGTCTTCTGTCTATCTCTCTAGCTATCTGTCTATCTCTTTGTCAACCTGCCTGTATGTCTGTCTGTTCCCTGTATGTCTGTCTACCTGTCTGTCTGTCTGTATCTGTCTGTCTATTTGTCTGTCTGCCTGAATCTGTCTGTCTTTCTTTCTGTCTGGCTGTCTGTCTATCTGTATCTGTCTGTGTGCCTATCCATCTGTATCTCTCTGTCTATCTGTCTGTCTGTCTGTCTGTATCTCTCTGTCTATCTGTCTGGTCCCTCTCTGTCACTAATTCTGACTGAAGGTTGAGTTTAGACTATGACCCCCCACCCCCCACCCCAGTACAGTTACAGTTAAAGTTCATATACTTTCTTTTTTTCTTTTTTGCTGAACCTTAAATTCACTTTTTCCCCCTGAAAGCTGAAAACTTTGTGATGTATCATGATGCTGCGCTCTTTTAATTACCCCGCTGAAGTTTAACAGATTTCTGAAGCCGTTAGAGAAAAATCAATACGTTGCTTTTAGGTGATGAGTTAAATCACAGAGAGTGACGTGTACCCATAATGCCCTGCAGGCAGCGGCCTCATGAAAAAGATCTGAGCTGGAATTCTTTCATACACGCTGATTTAAAGCAGCGTTTATTAACGTGAGGTAACGGCGGACTTTCGGGAAAGCTCGATACCCAATTTATTTAACGTCAGTTCAACACCTACGTCACGTGACCAGCTGATCGCTAAATCACGGAGCGCTAATCCTCTCAGGAGTATGTACGAAGGAGTTGATGTTTCATTGCTTTGCTATTTTTGTTATGATCTTTTAATCTTTTTTTAACAGAACCATCAAACTGGCTTGGTTTTAAACTCGCTAGCTAATTTTTTGCTAATCTTAAATCTTGCTAATCCTTCTTTTGTCTAAAATAAAGAAGTAAAATTAAGTTGTGAACAGGTAGAAATTCATTTCATATTAATTATTTATTTTTATTCGTAAGGCCAGTATTAGCTTAATTGTTTTTTTAATGAGATATTAAATAAAAAAATGTTTTGAGGTCGATTTTAACCATGAAACAATGTAAATAAAGGGTTTTTTAAATAAAGGGATCTCCCACCGACTCGGTAGCTGTAGGAATGGGTTTCGTCCGTCTGTCCATCACACTTTATTTTCCGGACATTTACTTGCCACACACTGAAGCCGGGGCTTTCAAACTTGCTATGCTTGTTCTATATTGGCATATTATGAAATGGTCTTTTCGGCAGGAGCGTCTGGACCCCCGTGGTCAATTTTTATAAATAAGGACAAGACAAATTGACAATCAGTGAAAATTTGTATGCATTTATGGATGCCATGTAACTGTTTACATATTAATGAATGCATTACCATAATAGCAATTCGGTATATGCTACGTGGGACCAGCATGATCTGATTTGTGACCTATCACAGGGTTAATTACCAGTTATACAACTCAGGCTCCATGGATGTCACTGAATATTCATTTTAGCGACATCCACTGAGCCTGAGGTGCATAAATATTTAAGTATATACTACATGGGCCCTTAAACAAAAAACACACTTAACAAGATAATTTTTTTTATTATTATTTATTTATCTATCTATCTATCTATCTATCTATTTATTTATTTATTTTAATCAGGACGGGTGCAGATGAACTTCCACTGCAGGTGGGTGCAGAGCTGAAGCGTTGTGTAACAGTGTCTCTAAGCCTTTTTCAGAATTTGGGTAGCACTATATGCAAACATAATGAAAAGCAAACTGAAACAAGACTGACTGGATTGAACTGGAATCATGATCATTGTCAGGCTGTTAAAAATTGGAAATATAAACCATGAATATCTCATTTTAGTTTGCTAAAACTAAAACTTACTAAGACTTTGAATGAGTTTTAAAAAGAGCTAATTATCAGGGATTAATTTTTTATGTTTCTGTGTAGGACATCCTAAAACTCTGAATAAGTAAAAAAAAAAAAAAATTTTATTTAAATAATCGTTTACATCTTCACAGAGACAAGTTATGTGATCATGTCAGAACATCCGTAAGTTGATCTGCTCTCCTTACACTACTGGAGGTCTGACATTTGCATGCTGAGCTCACCTATCACTGTCATGCTTTAAAAAAAATTAAATATAAACAACTGATTATCTTTTGTTCCTATGTAGTATATACTAAAAATGATTTGCCTCAGGCTCAGTGATTGACGTTAACCTCGCATTGGGCGCATTATGTTCATTAGCCTATCTAATGCAAATATGTAAAAACTTGCTATTTTCTTGCCAGGCATAATAACGTGTTGATGATCACAATGAGATTTATGACTGCTCATCCAAAATCAAGTTTGCTGGTTTTATGGGAAATAATTTACACAAATGTAAAACTGTCAGTTCTGAGTAGCTGAACTGTGCTCACTCCCTCACTCGCTATTATTGCGGGGAGGCTGGTGCCCATCTCAGGCGACACTGGGCAAGGAAGGAAGGGAGGGCACAACCCACCCTTAACGGCTTGCCGGACCACTGCATGGCAACACACACAGACACAAAACCATTCACACTCACACCTAGGGGCAATTTGGAAGAGCCAAGTAGCCTAATGTGCATGCCTTTTGGACTGTGGGAGGAAACCAGAGTACTCGGAGGAAACCCATGCAAGCACGGGGAGAATGTGCAAACTCCACACAGAGACACCGGTTCAGGGAATCGAACATACAGTATGTTCTTCTTGCTGTGAGGTGGATGTGCTGACGACTACACCTGCCTGGTGGGATGAGGACTGAAATTTGAATCCGTGTAGTTTGCCAGATTATGTGTTCAGTTTCTCAAACTCGAGTGTGATCACTACATTCATTCATTCATTCATTTTCTGAACCACTTAATCCTAATTGGGGTCGTGGGGAGGCTGGCGCCCATCTCAGCCGACTCTGGGTGAGGGCAGAGTACACCCAGGACAGCTCTCCAGGCCATCGCAGAGAAGAAACACGCTGACTCTATGCAGCCTACTCTTGACAAAAATCAACAATGGTTCTTTTACATGCCTCTCACCACAGACAGTGAGAGACATGGCCAGCATTTGATAACCCAGTTAGCTGCACTCGGGGGACAGCAGTGAGAACCCGTTGATAGTGGGACTTGAACCCCTGGTCTTGTGATCAGTAATCCAGCACCCTACCACCGGGCCACCACTGCCTAATATTGTTTATTTTACCCAATCATGAATCGATTAATGACTTCATATCATATCATATCATTTAAGTCTAAATTGCTCATTGCTTACATGCCATACTGCAGCACACAAAGAAGTTGCACTCTATAAGACCTGGTCTCTACTGACTGGCAGGGCGCAGTGGAATAGTGGTTAACACTCTCATCTCACAGCAAAAAGTTGCTGGGTTCACACCCTGTACATTTCATTCATTCATTTTCTAAGCCGTTTAATCCTAAATAGGGTCGCGGGAAAGCTAACAGCATTGTGGGTGACCTCACACACCCCCTTCACCCTCCTGCCATCTGGAAACAGGTACCGGAGCATTCGGGTCCTCACAACCAGACTGAATCACACAAAAATTTCTCTCACCCTCACACACACACACACACACACACACACACACACACACACATACACCCAGAACTGTACAAGACTAATAAGAACTGAATGGTACAAAACCCTATGACCTTCACACACACATACACATAACTTACATCATTCATTATTTATTGCACTACCTCAACATGTCATTATTTCATTATGTTGGTATGTACATATTTATATCTAGGCCTATACTCTATTTGCACTGCGTCAACCGATGCTACTCTGTACATCATTTCATTTCATTTAAATTTTATTTCATTTTTCCATACAATCCTTTTTTCTCTCTCTCTCTCTCTTTCGTCGCTAAGTGTCTCATTCTTGTGTTGTTGTTTTTTTTAAAGTACTGTTGTTGCACTGTAACAGTCTTGCACTGTTTGCACATAGATGCACACTTTGCACTTTATGTGGCTCGGACAAAAAACTGGTCGTAGCTCTGTGTTGTTTTTGTTGTACAAATTTTGATTTGATCCTTGCTGTATGTTTATGTAGCACCTGGTCCTGAAGGAACGTTGTTTCGTTTCATTATGTACTGCCTCAGCTATATGTGGTCGAAATGACAATAAAGCTTCTTGAATCTTGAATCTCAGCCGACTCTGGGCGAGGGCGGGGTACACCCTGGACAGCTCGCCAGGCCATCACAGAGCCAACACTCACACAACCATTCACACTCACTCTCACTCTCACACCTAGGGGTGATTTGGAACAGCCAATTATCCTACTGTGCATGTTTTTGGACTGTGGGAGGAAACCGGAGTACCCGGAGGAAACCCACGCAAGCACGGGGAGAACATGCAAACTCCACACATAAACGAGTCAGGGAATCGAACCCAGGACCTTCTTGATGTGAGGCAAGACGTACTAACCAGCAGCCCACCCTGCAACCTCACCAGTACTCCCCGGGTCTTCCTTCCTCTGGCTCTATCACCACGCTCGTTTGTTTACAACGTAAGCCGTGCGCGTACGTCATTACGTCGATAACACCACGGAGGACGTCTTGACGTGATGACGTCACGCCCCTTACTCCGCAGCAGCCGAGAGTTGAACGATGGCTGTTTAGAGTGACTACCGAGAGCAACCGTCTGCGCAGTGGTTTTGTTGCATTTTTTCGGGATATTTCGCCGAAAGACCTGGACAGAGTGGATTGTAAGTGAAAAGGACAGATCTTCGGTGAGTGTGAAGGAGCAGGCTGGGTGTGTGTAAGGCCTTCTCGGCCTGTTTGACGGGGGTCCGCCCTCCTCCGAACCACAACAAAAATACTAGGCTGCGTCTAAATACGCATACTATCGCAATAAATCTACTGTCTCACTGCGCAGGATTGTTTTCAAAACGTACTGCTGAGTACGGTAGTATAGTACAGTATAGCATGTTTTGAAATGAGCTAACCGTGACAGCCAGCGGATGTAGCTTACTATTAGGCTAAATGTAGTGTTATTTTAGCTTAGCCGAAGAAAAAAATAAATAAATAAAGGTGAGAATGTTGTTTCTGTGCAGTTTGTGTCAATATTTTCAAGCGGTGGTGGTTTATCCATCGTCAGCTAGCATGGCAGTGTACAAACCGCTTGACAAGGACACACACACTGCAAAACAAAACCGGCTGCTTTTCCCTTTATCACATGAGCCACATTTTACAGGACGTTGCTAATTTATCTGCAGTTGCAGCTGGTACCCCTGGGTGTGGCAGCAGGGGTGGTACAGGGGGGCAAGTTGGCCCCCTCTGAAACGCTGGTGCCACCCTTTAAAACAAAATCAGCCTGAAACACCTTCAACATGGCTGTACTGAACCATTGAGACTTTTCTATTTATCTTTCTCATATTCTTTCTTGGTATGGAGCACACAGTTTCCTCTGGGATCAGTAAAGTGTTCTGGTTCTGAGACATGTGGGATGTGTTCAGTGATTCTGGTGCTAAATTGCTGGTAGCTGTTGATGTAGTATATATTTATAACTATGAGAAGATGGTGGTTTGTGCCTCTCAGACACTGTAAAACACTTAAAATCATGTTTAATAGGGGATAAAAAAACAATTCAGAGGCCTGTGTTAGCTCCTAAAAAGAAAGATGTATTAGTAAGAAATAACAGGTTTCCCAGAATGCAGTGCAGCTAGAGGATGTGGTTGTCCCGGGTTACACCACAGGCTCAGATGAGTGATCTGTGAGATGATGAGTGCAGTGAGATGATGATGAGGATCATGATGATGATGAGATATTGAAGCTGACCTGTCTGTGTAGTGTATTTAGGTGATGGAGTTGGACAGACTTCAGGACTAAAGTGCTGCTGCCTTGCTTTCCTTAGATAGAGAAGAACCATGGACCAAAATTGACTGGCAGCGCAGTCAGGAGGTAGGGGGCATGGCATCGTGGCGGATGTAGGAAACTGTTAAAGTGTAAAGATTAACGCTTAAGTGGACAAAAGTTTAACTACAAACTGCTGGCAAAAATTATGGATTCGTCACGTTTAAATGATCTTTGCCCCGACTTTGTTTTTATTTTAGTTTTATGACACAACGTAACTTAAAACTTTAATAGCAGAACATTGTGTTTTCATGAAACACCCCTCAAGCAAATTAAATAAAATGATTTTAATTAATGAATTTGATTCAGATTACTAGAGTAAAAAATTATGGCATCATCAGCAAAGGAAAGAAGAATCACAATTCGGACTCTGTTGCTCTTTCTTGGTCCTGAATTCATTAAGGCAGGATTTTCTCAATTAACAGTGGACAGGTCATCTCTGCAGGATGGAGCCTTGTCATGTACCAATTTATATATAGCTATATATTTTTTTCTAATTGTATTGTAATCTGGACTGTTTGCTAGCCATGTCATTAAGTTGATCTGCCTTTACTGAAGCTTTACCACGTTTTCTTATTTATGAAGATAAGATGCATTGTCTTCCTGAAAAACGACCATCACCAGAAATACTTTCTATTGATGGAATGAGAAAAGGGGCCATATTTTAATGTACATCTCTGCACTGGGCAGTAGTGGCTCAGTAGTTAAGGCTCTGTGTTACTGATCAGAAGGTTAGGGGTTCAAGTTCTGTTCCACCAATCTGCCCCTGTTGGGCCCTTAAGCAAGGCCCTTAACCCTCATCTGCTTAGTTGTACAAATGAGATACAATGTAAGTCACTCTGGGTTAGGGCATCTGCCGGCTGTCATAAATGAAAATGCACTGACTGATGACGTAACGAGTACCATCTTCCCCTGGTCCTTTACCTGCCATGTAACCCCATATCATAAGTGTTTTTCTTCAAGCAGTACATTTTATATGTTGAATATCATCAGACAAGTGTTCCGGTGTCATCATCTTGGCCAAAGCAGTGTGATTCATCACCAAACATCACTTTTATCTAATCATCATTCACACTCCATGATTGGTTCTCTTTAGTCCACTGTAACCTTGATTTCTTTGTTGAGGTGTTTGTGTTGAATTTCCTTTGGCTTTTCTATGTTAATCCCATTTCATTCAGCTGATTTCTTACGCCCTTATTTTTGCTTATTTGTTTTGTTGTGCATGTTTTAGCTTGTATTTCCTATCCTGATACTTTGACGTCTTCCTAGGTCTATCCATGTTTTATTCTTTCATGAACTTCCCATTTTGCACTGGCAACAAATTTTAGACACAGCTGACCAGTAACTACCAACATTGTTTGCTGTACTCTTTGTTGGATTTCCTTCTTGAAGGAGATTTTTCAGTCCTTTCCATTGTCTCAATTGCCACCTCTTGCTGGGGCTATATTTCCTTGCAGCTAGCCAATCTGACAGCTTGTTAAGGTCTGCAAGCTCTCTCTTTTACCTGCAGACTAATTTGCATTTACATTGACTTGTGCAGACATTTGTTTTAGAAATGCAAATTACAAGGTGATTCCATAATTCTTTTCACCTCTCTTAAGCTGTCAGGAGTTGTTAAGCATGTCATTTCAATATATATTGTAATTTTTTAAGTTCTTTGTTAGAGTAAATTGTAAATATCTAAACTCTAAATTGTATTTTTTTTTTAAACTAAATTATCAAGGTGTACCTTCCAGTTTGTTCACATGGATTTTTTCCTTCATATGTACCCGTGAACCTCCTCTCTGAGGGGTTAAGTACTGCTAGTCTAAGCAATTTATTTTAGAAAAATATTTGTTACACTTTTCTTTACATCCTAATTGCAAGGAATAATTCTCTGGCAGTTGAAAAAAAATTGTGGAAAAGATAATGTGTGTCAGGCTATAAAACGTTTACGTGAAAAGATTGGATGGCCTACCTGCCTGTTTAGCTACATACCTGTGTGCACTTTGCCGGTGCAGTCATTGTGCATGAATGGAGTTTTCCACAATGCTGCGCAGAAATATTGTTAAAGGTAGCGAGCTAGTTGAACAAGAAAGGCAGAGAAAGGGCAACCAAAATTTCCAGTCCAACCAAGCATTCAACAACATGCACTGTTCTGCAAATCAAGGCAATAGAAACTGAAATAGAAAAGGCGAAGTCAAAATTTCTGGTGGACAGGCAATTATCTGGTTTGTTTTCATGGACTCGTCCCTCAGTAGTAGTTCATGGGTTTTGGGGGCGTGGCTTTGGAGGGAGATCTGAAGGAAGGGACTTTTGGGTTGGACGCTTTTAAAATCTAGCTTTCCAAATTTCCAGCTCATGTCTAATAACCTGAAGGCATCCCTGTATTTGTCTGCGACTCTAGAAGAAGTTGCTTGTCCTCTTTTTATTCTATCACTTATTTTTTTGTAAATAACAGGGCAGTGCTGATTTATTAAGGTCGTATCTTTGCAAATTTGCCCGTGATCATATTTCAGGCAGTGGACTTTCAAGCATATGTTTAATCCCAGCTCAGAAAACACAGTGTTTTCATTGACAAGATTAGACGAGAATAACCTTCTACAGCAGTTATCAGAATGCAACTGTTCAAACCTGCGAGAGAGCCTTTGTGTTTCACTGTCTCACTTTGCCACTTGTTTTAGTAAAGGACCACTCAGCATTGTTTGTCCAGTTCAATTTAGTTTCATTTTTAAAGCACTTTTAACCGCCGACACTAATCTGGATGTAGGTTTAGAACTCTAACAAGCATTACAGAGGCAACAAAAACAATTAAAATAACCCTTTGAACCTTGAAGAACCAGACAAAAAAAAGAACCCATTCTGTTCTGGGTGTCACCGGAAAGTGAGATTAGAAATGATTATTCTACAGTGGTACATGATAAAATCACGCAGTACTGAGAGTGTAGGACTGTCATAGTCATTATGAGTACAGCAGCAGCAGTTCTGTAGGTAAATCTACAGCTTGTAGGTGAGAGGTGAGGTTATCCACTTCAGAAAGGGTAAGATATGGGCGTAAGCTGCTTCAGGTAAGTGCAGATCTTTAGCGTATCCATGCGGGACCATGTACAGCGGCAGACAATGAGTCACGAGTCCTGAAGTAGAGCGTCAGGATGAATCAGGCGAGAGGAATCACGACAGTAGGAGTATGTAAGGAGCTGGAGCTGGCATCATATCGGTCAGCAGAACACGTACAACATGTTCATCCTGAGAGAGAGAAAGGGTTACGGGTATACTCTGATCATTTCGAAGGGGTGTTCATTGTGTTAAGAGGGCAAGCTGGGAATCTAGCCAAGACAACATGACCCACCACTAAAAACAAACAGGATATATAAGTGTATTATTGTCTTTACATTTTTCAAATGATGTGAAAAGGCATTACTGTTTAGTGTTGAATGAGGCAGTTTGTTTGACATAGGGCAGATCTTTGTGCCATGGTAGCCTCCAGAGTTAGATCATGTGACCACAGGGACAAATCCAGAGTGCCAGAGAAAATGATTTGCTCGCTCCCTTACTGTTGTTGTAGCTTTACTGTATACATTCATAATAGCAAGCACTAAATGTCCATTCCCTTCAGTCCATTGGTTTTCTGTATATGTACATGATACAGAGCAGGGATTTCAGCTTCAGGGCTAAGTGACAGTGAAAGTGCAGTAAGTGGGAGATTGAGAGAGTGAACGTAAACAAGTGAGACAAATATTATACTCAGTTATTTATTTATTGAGGGTAGCACAGTGGCATAGTGGTTAGCATGTCTGCTTCACAGCTACAGGGTTTGAGTACTGGGCTTGGTGAGGGTGTTCTCCCTGTGCTTGCGTGGGTTTCCTCTGGGCCCTCCTGTTTCCTATTACAGTCCAAAGACATGCACATTAGGCTAATTGGCTTTTACAAATTGCCCCTAGGTGTGAGAGTAAATAATCACGTGTGTTTGATGGCCCTGCAATGGACTGGTTGCTCTGGGTGTACCCTGTCTTTGCTCATAGTTGGCTGAGATAGGCTCCAGCCTCTCTGCGACCCTAGTAGGATAAAGTGGTTCAGCAAATGAAAGAATTTGAATAATACATATCTGTGAGTGGCAAACGTATGTAAGCCAAAAGGATTAGCAGTTCATTTTGCAAGTGAATGTAATGGCAAAGTTTGATCTTTACTACGTGTCTGTGTGGCAGTATGTAATGGCTCGAACAGAGATGTCTTCTGAGGACATCAACAAATGAGTTTTTGACCCTCATAAGGCTGGAAAGGTTCACAAAACCATCTCTCCGCCAATCTATGGACAGACTGATTCTGTATAAATAAAGGAACTTTAAGAGAAGTGTTACACTCCCGAGGAGTGGTCAACCAAAACATTTTGCCTAAAGAGCAAGGCGTATGATGATCTGTAAGGTCTCAAAGGAACCCAGGCTAAGCAACTAAAGGCCTTGCTCACATTGGCTAATGTTCATATTCATGAGTCCATCATCAGGACAACAATGGCGTGCATGGTTGCAAGGAAAATGCCACTGAACTCCAAAAAGAACATTGCTGTCTGTCTACACTTAGTTAACAGTCACACTGACAAGCCTAATGGCTATAGGGGAAAATGTTTTGTGGACAAATGTAACCAAAATGGAATTCTGAAGTGTTATGGCAAGAGAAAGGAAACCTTTGCATTGCAGCATAAGAACTTTAACCCATCTGAAACATGGAGGTGATAGAAGTCGTGTCTTGCCTGTTTTGCTGCGTCTGGGCCAGGATAGCTTGCTTTCACAGAGGGAACAATTAATTCTAAATTATACCAGCAAATCCTAAAGGAAAATGTAAAAAATGTCCATGAGCTGATTCTTCATGAACTGATGTCAATGAACTGATTCTTGTATAAAAATCTGATGTTGTTTTGGCAAAACTTATGCAGTTAAAATGTTCTAGAGCTCTAAACTTTCAAGAACTAATGTAGACAACAATGCATACAAGTGTTTTTATTTTTTAACAAGTTAATTTGTGTAAAACTGGATTTAGAAGGTAAGTACATTAAGTACCATATTCATCTCTCACTCTGTAGTTTTTGGTGTCTCAACAGGCTCCCAGAACAATTACCTAAGCAAATTTCTCGTTTTGCTAAAAATACTTTTATATGTGATTTGTTTATGCAATTGCAGTGTGTTTTTTGGCAGTGCAGTAAATTTTAAACTGTCACTGATGGTTAATTATCATCCAGGCCAGACTTTTATCACACTTCAGCACCAATCCGAAAGTCATATGATCCTGTTGGTGGTACAAGCTTTCACATATTAAACTGACTGGTTCTCGGGAAGGCGTTTTATAGATGAACAATCTGTGATCCGTGTTTGTAGTAGCGGCAGCCGTTTTTTTCTGGAGTTGGATATTACAAGGTGAGACTTGTGCTACAAAAGGATTTTAATAACATCTGTTTTGTATGATTGTAGTACCAAGATGTTGCTTTATAACAGTAGATGCATTTGTATGCTTTGTGTCATGCAGACATGTTCCTTACACTGAGAATTTGTGTTTTTGACTATTGAGTGCTGTGAGGTTCAAAGGTCAAATAGCGACCATGGGTCAGTGTTCTCATAATCATGGCTCAATCACGAAGAACTCTGCAGAAATTCATGCTCGTGTCGTTATTCTTGTCATGCACTATTGGGGCTAATCAGCACCAGTTTGAGCATTTGAACCAGCAGTCATCCCTGGAAAGACACTGACTTCTCTGATTGGCTGTTCAGTGCAGATGAAGAGAAACTGAAACAAACCGAGAACACTAAACAAACCAACTTCTGCTTTAACTAGCTTTATCTTTGTAGTTAGTTTTCGTTTTGAGCCAAGCTTTTAAATTAATTTCCAGTGAAAGCAACAGTTGTTCCCTATATGCAAGACACTGCTATACACAGGCTACTATTTCAGTATAAACTTACAGTAGTCAGCAATTTGGGATAATTTGTGGGTGCTTCGAATTTCTATCATTTTACTTCCTGCTTTCCTTTCCTCTTTTCTGAGAATGCACTGAATGATTAAAAAGGACAGGAGGAATTGAGGACAAGCTTTTTGCTTTGGTTTGGGGAGGCCTGAGGAAACCACAGAACCAGAATGAAACCTGTATGGATACAGGAAGTATATATGAAACGCTACACAGCCAGTAACTCAAATTCAAAATGGATCTGTGATCATAGCCTTGTTGCACCACAAGTTTTTTTCTGTACAAAATTTATATGACTTCTCATAATTGCAGTTGATTGGTATAAAAAAAAATCTTATTTTATGATTATAAATAATTTAGTATTAGTACTTATTATGTTTTTTTTTGCATTTTAACTTGTATAGTTTGCAAAAGTAAAAAAAGACTTCTGTATTCGAAACACCATGCTGATCTTGAAGCTGCCAAAATTCTCATTCCTTAATCCTGAAAAGAAAACGAAACCCAGACTTAATTAAAGCTTGCATGCATAGTTTGTGTTTCTAATGTGCTGCTTCATCAAACTTTTTTCGTGTCAAAAATAAAATGATCCTATTACTGTAATATGGAACTTTTATTTCAAATATATATAGATATCGTACATTTAGATATTCATCAGACTCTTGTTTAATGTATGTGAATGGAAGTGCGCATGATTTGTATTTGTGCGTAGTGTAGACGTTCACTAGTTTATATCCAATTTGTTAGTTTAATATCTGTATACTGATATTATTGCCATTAACTTGCCGTATATGAACTGAGGAATTTATGTCGTATTCTTGCGATTTTGCGCCTTCTCTCTCTCTCTCTTTCGAGAGAGTAAAACAGCAGCCTTTTCTGGGTAATGCAAACTATGAGACGGATTTTAGCAGGTGGCAACTTCAAAACTGTAAGTAAAAAACACCTAATGATGAAATTATGCATATGTTTATGTACACCATATTTCACTTGAATCCAGGGAAAGATGGTGGATTATTATTAGTTATTAGGTGATGGGCTAAAAGTTGGCATCCTACTTTTTATGAAGGTGGAGAAACAAACTTGTGTATACAAAACTCTGTGTTTAGATGCCTACTCACTTCTTCATATTGAAACCTCTTTAAAGATGGTGTATTCTGATTGATTTGATCCATGACCCATCAATCTGAAATTTGGAAACTGCACTCTGTCAAATTCTGGAAATCAAACTCTGGTTTTCCTTATGGGAAAGCTTATCACAGAAGACACGATGGGTTTATACCTTTATAGTTTGGTGTATCATGACATGAACAGGACCACTGGGAACGGTTGGGTTTTTCATGGCCATGTGTATGCATGGTCTGCTACATGTGTGTGCCTGATGTTGACATTATCTCCCCTGAGACTCACCTGGTATCTCGCATCAGATCAGATAACGTGCAGCCCAGCATGTCTGCTCCGGGGTCAGTGCTTTCCCACTCCAGCGCTACAGCAAAACAGTCGATTCGAGTCTCTCGTATTTTTAAGGCAGGGACATGATACACAAACTATGAAGTGATTCTTAGGTTTACTACATGGGTGGGAATTCTCTTTAGCCTTAGTAGCTTGAGCACATTTTGTCAGTCTGCTTTTGTAGAGTTGGATTATGTGACAGAATGGAGCTGTGTATGAAGAGCTTGAGGCTGTCTTCATTTGTATAGAGAATAAATTGAAGCGTGTGAACGATACGAACATGATACTTTGGAATGCCTATTTCAAAATGAAGTTTTTTAAAGAAGTTATACAATTCATAAATTAATTATCCAGCCCACTGAATAAGTGTGGAAAAGCTCAGTTCCATGTTTAATTTGATTGGAAACTCAACACAAAAGTGGTAGCAAGCGTAATACAACTAAAGAGAAACAGTGAGGGTTTGATTATTATACTTGTCCAAAAAAGTTTGCCCCAAAACAGAAAGTCATTGGCAACATTTTTGGCTATTAAATGTATTCTTCTGTTCTCAAGTCAAAGGTAAAAGATATTATTTGAGACAGCTCTTGATTTTCTTTGGTTTTGTCAGTATTTCCAGATATGCCATTGACAATAGTGCTGACCATATGCTTTGTTTTCTTTTTGTCTTTTCTCTGTGTTTGCTTTTTCGTTTCCTTATTATTTGATTAACATATTCAACAGGTGAATATTTTAAACAAATTTCAGCCCTCAGCTAATAAGGGTGTGAGTCTTTTTTATAAACCGAACTTTATCACGAACCGGCATCAGCATAGTGTAATTTTTATCAAGTAAAAATAAATAATATATGCTGTTGTTTTTGATGATTACCATGACAGCTTCTAGCTAAATAAAGAGGCTATAAAAAAAACCCCAACAATTGACCAATTGTAAACCAACATCTATCTGAATGTAGTTTATTGAATCTTTTTTTTCAATGAAAAAGATAACAGTAGGGGAGAGAGGGGCTAGGTGGTACAAAACTTTTCTTTGTTAGGTTGACATGAAGAAATATCAAGCAATGCCAACAGAAATTGGGTTAACGATAACTCCCATTAAGCCTTATCACATGCTCAAAAGAAATCGAGGTCAAGAGAATAATTTCTGAGAAGCAAATAATTTTTTATTTTACATTTCAGCTCATATGTACCAACATGCCCCATGGGTGGGTAAGTTGGTACACCATGTAAGGCACTTTGGTACAGCACTTGTCTGCATGTAAAAAGACCCAATTACAAAATGTAGTTATTAAATAATATGAATATATACAGACAAAACGTTATTTTGCAAACTGTGAAAAAAATTTAATAGAGAAGTGGAAAATAAGTTTCATGAACAAAAAACAGTTGTGTGGTGAAGGTTGAACTTCCGCATTAGTACTTGACCAGGTCAAGGTTTGCATTAAATACAAACTTTAAACCAGCACATTCAGTTCCACCATATGCACTTGGAGATGGCAGAACTTGAACAATATCTTCTTCAGACACAACATTCTTGTTATCAACCTCAGTACCAACTTGCCCCTTACTGAGTTCAAGACAAAAAATCATTGCCTTGCCAACCATTCTGAACTTTAACCTTTGTTAGACTGCAAGATGGCAGCTTAGACGCTTATCTATTAGAGTGAGTAAAAGTTACAAAAATGAGGTCAAAAAAGTTTTTTGGCACTCACCTTTTACCATGTGTTCAAACTTGTTGAAATCAAAATGGTGGTGATCTGACCTAGAAAGACATCATGTGACAAGAGTGCAAAGGTTAAACATTTTTGAAATATTAGATTTGCCCCATTGTACCAACTAGCTCTACTCTCCCCTATGGAAAATACATCATGAACCATACACTTCAAAGCTATGTAGTATTTAATATTATTAAATGAGCAGGATTTTTCATAAGATTTTCTTCCGAGTGCTATCAATCACACTCCAGACATTAGCATGGAGAGCTCTTCACACTCCAAGA
>JAQMYF010000001.1:68663188-68675911 GCA_030014195.1 Neosilurus mollespiculum
TTTCAAACTTGCTATGCTTTTTATATATTGGCATATTATGAAATGGTCTTTTCGGCAGGAGCGTCTGGACCCCTGTGGTCTATTTATTTATTTATTTTTGACATGGTGCAAAAAGATATTTTAGACCGTCTTAACAGAAATGAGAAGTACATTAATTGTTTAAAATAAAGAAATAACATGGGGACGGGTTTCTAATTTGCACATTCATGAGTAATGGTGAGAAAAGGATACACACACACACACACACACACACACACACAAAATATATTTATTCTCCAGCAGGTTAATTTTAATGCTTTTAATCAGAGTGATATGAGGGCGGCACGATGGTGTAGCGGTTGGCACGTCCGCCTCACAGCAAGAAGGTCCTGGGTTCGAGTCCCAGCCTCGGCGATGGTGTTTCTGTGTGGAGTGTGCTTGTTCTCCCCGTACTTGCATGGTTTTCCTCTAGGTACTCTGGTTTCCTCCGACACTCAAAAGACATGCACATTAAGCTAATAGGCTGCTCCAAATTGCCCCTGGTTATGAGTGTGAATGGTTGTGTGATGGTCTGGTGAGCTGTTGTCGGCTGAAATAAGGCTCCTGCTGAGTGAGTGAGTGAGTGAGGGATTGAAATTTGGCCTAAAATAATGAGTAACTTAAACCCTTAACCAGGAAGTGCATCGCTGATGTTTTTTTTTTTTTTGTCCTCTGATATCTTCTGTGACTTTCGCCTCACGCTGGCAGTAAAACAGGAAACGATCCTGTCGGTGTAAAACCTGATTTAGAGGAATAATATAATTGTGAGCTGCATTAATATGCTCCGGCGGGAGCTTGATGGAAGGAGGACGAGATAATAAAGTGTTTACGGCGGACGGTGAAAATCCTGGGAGCAACACTGGCTCCACAGCGTGTCGTTCACATCGTTTTATTCCAACGTTCTCCTGTCAGTTTGTTTTAAGAACGCCAGATTATACTGTAGCGCCATCATCGCCACGTCGGGCTCGTTACGCCAACAAGGAGGACCTGAGTGGACCTGATCTTGACTGGTCTCTGTGAGGATCCTTAAAAGTGAAGGAGAAAAAAATAACAAACGCCGTCGTGACAGATGGGTGAAATATAAGAGAAATAAAACACTCGCACCACCCTGCAGTTGATTATTTTACTAGACCAGCACCGCCTGTGGGGGTTTAGTGTGTGTGTGTGTGTGTGTGTGTGTGTGTGGGAGGTCTGCATTCAGCAGCATCAGATGGTGCAGATGGTGTAAGCATTGTAGATAATGATGATTGCTAAGTGTGTGTGTGTGTGTGTGTGTGTGTGTGTGTGTGTTGATCCGCTCTTCCTTCATCTAAATGACAAGTTCTGACTCCTCACAGCACATTGATAAATGAACTCCAGCGGGCACACCGCAATTAACATTCAGCAATTTGGACGTCTGAGCCAAGGATGCACCCCACACACACCTACACACACACACACTTTATACACACTCTCACTCCCCAAGGGTCAAAAGACGCCAGCAGCCGAGGGCAGGAGAAATTGAAAAAGCGCCTTGCGGCGAAATGAAATTTGTCCCCTGTCACTCGCCGTCTCTCCCCATCTGTTTTGGGGACGAGGAACTTGTCGCCCGTCGAAAAGTGGACAGATGAAATCCCGCTCCAACCTAATATATATTTATGAAGCTCAAGGTAAACGCCGGGAAGAAAGCACACTCGCAGACGTTTCCGGGGATTAGGACACGCTCCTGAGGTCAAAGGCAAGGTTACGTACATGATGATAAGTTGGAGGTTCTCGCCAGGAAGTGGCTTCGTCTCACCGAAGGTCACGTCACAAACTCGAAACGCAAGCGCTGTCTGATCTCCGAAAAAACAATCAGCACTGATGGCCGAGACGGCGTGTAGGATCCCTGACACTATGATCTGCAGAAGACCATCATGTGATTAGGTGGAGTCTCTCGCGACCCCATTGGCAACTCGTGTGATCATCCCATGAGGTCGCGACCCCTAGATAAAGGGTTGAAGATCTTCTCAGTCCTGGAAATCACTGATTCTGGAACATCACCTTCTTTATCACTCTGATACGATCTGAAGTCTTCAGTAACGTCTGTGACATCATGTTTTTCTCCACGCCCAAATCCAGACCGTGAAAACCAATCGGAATCAGTCTGTGAGCAGAAATACACCAATCATCTGCCCGGAAACTCGCCGAGTGGGTTTGGATCACAATGTGCAGCCTGAGGTTTCTTCGTCTGGTCCTTTTATCTTCACCGCTGGAGCGTCATCAGAGATCTACATCTACATCAAAAGCTGCTTTGGTGACCAGATTTACTGTTGGGATGTTTGAATTGTTTCGCTAAATTCATCCATCCATCCATCCACCTCTCCATCCACCCATGTGATTAATACTTCCATCCAACTGTTCATCCATACATGTGATTAATCCATCCTTCCATCTGTCCATTTATTCATCCATCTGCCCATCCATTTATCTATCCATCTATCCAATAATCCTTCAATCCTTTATCCATCCAATAATCTCTTTATCCGTCCATCTGTCCATCCATCCTTCTGCCATTCATCTCTCCATCTATTCATCCATCTGTCCACCCATCTCTCTGTCCATCCACCTCTCTATCCATCTGTCTGTCATCCATTCATCTTTCTATCTATCTCCATCCGTCCAATAATCTCTCTGTCTATCTCTCCATCCATCCGTCTGTCCTCCATCTGTCCATACATCCATCCATCTATCTGTCCATTCATCTTTCAATCTATCTCCATCCATCCAATAATATCTGCGTCCATCTCTCCATCCATCTGTCCATTCATCTTTCAATCTATCTCCATCCATCCAATAATCTCTCCGTCCATCTCTCCATCCATCTGTCGGTCCTCCATCTGTCCATCCATCCATCCATCTATCTGTCCATTCATCTTTCAGCCTATCTTCATCCATCCAATAATCTCTCTGTCCATCTCCCTATCCATCCGTCTGTCCTCCATCTGTCTGTCCATACATTCATCCATCCATCTGTCCATTCATCTTTCAGTCTATCTCCATCCATCCAATAATCTCTGCTTCATCTCTCCATCCATCAGTCTGTCCTCCATCTGTCCATCCATCCGTCCATCTATCTGTCCATTCATCCTTCAACCTATTTCCATCCATCCAATAATCTCTCCATCCATCTCTCCATCCATCCATCCACCCATCCATGATTCTAACCACTTATCCCTCAGAGTCATTAGGTGGGTTGGAGCTGATCCCGGTTGCTGTTGGGTTTCACCCTGAATATGTCACCAGTATTTTGCAGGGTTGAATACAGAAGATCATATTTGTGTTCTCTGCTGAGTTTAACGGCGAAACCGTGCACCATCTCTTTCAGAAATGCTTCTGTCCCCTGAAATTGTAGGTGCCTCCTCAAACTGTGTTATTCCACCTTGTGACTTTTCTCCATTTGTTTCTTCTCTTAGGTGCCAGCATTAGGCTTGGTAAACACGACAGCTAACGTATGCCAGCAAGCCATTCCTTTTAAACCGGCAACAAAGCAGCATCATACCGTGTAAGGTGAGTGATGTATTCATGAATATTATATATGTAAAGGAATAGACTGGTAAAGATAGTTTTCCTCGAAGCAGTTTATTCCGCTCGGAATTTCCCGATCCACCGTTTTTTCCCATTCATCATTAATCCTCACCGCACACACCATGTTTTTCACCATGTTGATCGGATCTTAAACATCTCTCAAAGTCTCTAAAACCCACCATTAACTGCATAGCCTGTTTATTTCTGCACAATTCCACGGAGTTCCACAGCATTCCCCGATTTCCACACTCAGCATTCCCGCTGCGTTCCATACCTCGACATTTGCATGGACAGATCGAGGAATGATGGGATGTGTAATGTTTCTTGGCTGGCCGAGCCTCCGGTCTTCCACTGACTGAGCAAGCTGATGAAACTGCACCTGAGAGCGTGACTAGGTTTCTCGCCGGATTGGAATCGCGCGCGTCCGCCTTTATTTTAAAGCGGAATGATATTAGCAGCACCGCGCTCTGCTCGAGCCAGAGATATTGGCTCTGGTTCTCCCAGCAGGGTGTCATAACCAGCGCCAAATTTCTTCTCCATCTGTGGTCCGTAAAGAGAGATGACACGCACAGAAAACTTGCTTATGGTTTTCTTTTTTAAAAAAATAGAGGAAAAAATGAACAACACAATAAAGATGCGATGCAGAGACTTTAAACACATCAGTGTTGATTACAATCTTATAAAACTCTGTCTGAAACTAATGAAATATTTTTCGCTTGATGAGAAGCTGAAGTTGGTTTTTACGCCGTGGTCATGGCGCTGGACGTAATGAGGTGTTCGTTATCACCGAGCGTCTGTCTCTAATGTCGGATATAAATCCTGCGCTCTTTATTAATCTTAATGTCGGCCTCTTCATCTAATCTCTTCTGCTGTAAAGTAAAACCAAAGGTCGCATAAATTAAACCTCCATCAGCCTGCGCTTCATTAGAACCCCTCGTTAGGACCGGATTAGGAACAAGAATATTAAAGACCACAATCGTCCTTTATCTTTCATACACCATTATAGGAGAGTGAATGCTGGATTCTGATTGGTCAGAATGTTAGCATTGATTCATTTCCTCAAACAGTAACTCGGGTAGTTGTGCAGCCAGAAATCACAGGTGTATAACAGTACAAACACATTCATTTATTTATGTTCTAAGCCGCTTAATCCTAATTAGGGTCGCGGGGAGGCTGGTGCCCATCTCAGCTGACTCTAGCGAGGGCGGGCCATTGTAGGGCCAACACACATACAACCATTCACACTCACTCTCACACCTAGGGGCAATTTGGAACAGTCAATCAGCCTCCTGTGCATGTTTTTTGACTTTGGAAGGAAACCGGAGTACCCAGAGGAAACCCACACAAGCACAGGGAGAACATGCAAACTCCACACAGAAACGCCCCGGGAATCGAACCCAGGACCTTCTTGTGAGGCGAGCATGCTAACCACTGCGCCACCGTGCCGCCCCCGTGAGTGAGTCGTAAGGATTTCCCCAAACAGATGGAAATGACTCTGATTCAAATGAATCAATCTGATTTAAATGATTCGAGTCACTGGTGAGACTTATTAAAAATGTCGTCTCTGATTAAAGGTCACAGCTTTCTGTATAAACTTTATTCCTGACTCTGGTCTACAGTTCCACACAGTGAGCAATCCAGCGATTCGTTAGGAAATGATCCAGGTATATTTACGGACGCCATCATGAATCCAAGAAAAGCAAGGCTAGCATTTGTAGCTTTAATTCCATTACTTGTATAGAATTTAGGTTTCATCATATTCAGCATTGAGTTACAATTCCCGGGTGTACATACTTTTGAAATTTTATTTGATATGTTTATTTTTATTTTCTTTGGTTTGTTTCATGTTGTATATACAGCATAATATCCACCATCAGAATTGTGTCTCGGGTTCGGTTCGGGGACTAGTTACCCTTCTCGATTAGCACAAAGTTTGAGTGATGTTAGCATTGTCGTGCTA
Source organism: Neosilurus mollespiculum (assembly GCA_030014195.1). Classification (NCBI taxonomy): domain Eukaryota; kingdom Metazoa; phylum Chordata; class Actinopteri; order Siluriformes; family Plotosidae; genus Neosilurus; species Neosilurus mollespiculum. The sequence goes on from JAQMYF010000001.1 coordinate 68,668,713, forward strand.
ACAGAATTTCAGCACACAGTCCACGCTATGTCCAGCCGCGGTCTGTGGCTATGTCTCATTAAAGTCTAAACTCCCTTTTCCTCCTTTTCCCAGTAGATACAGGAAGTCATTACTCTCAGAACATGTCTTTGGCTGAGGCTAGCTAGGTCAGGAGTTAGCAAACTTATGAAGGCATGTTCCCTTGGTAGGCTTATTTTGCAATGGCAGGCCACAGTTCTGTCAGTGTCCGTTACCTCAGAGTGCGGTTTCCTGCTGCCGGAGTGCTGAAAAGTGCTACCTTTTGACCTGTCCAACAAATTGGCTGCCCAGAGCCCGGTTCCTTGGGATTTGAGCCTGAGACTGGAGCGATAAGATTTCAGGCTGGATTATTTTGTTATCCTGTAAAGGCAGAATGATGAGAGAGAGAGCGGGGAAGTAACTCGAGGAGCTGAAGAAGAATAAACAAGTCTCAGTGCTTGCGGGAGTTTGTTAATGGGATTCATCCCGGAGGAAATCCTTCACTTCCCCGCCATAAATCTCTGCTTCTGACCAGCGTTCACTCTGGAACCATGTGATTTCTCTACCTGTGTGGATTTGAATAAAAGACGGAGTTTTCGACATTGATTTAACATATTAAAAATTTCTCTTTGGGAAGTGCTGAAGGAGCGGCCCTCACGATTCACTGGTTCTTAAAGATGAGTAACGAATTGCGTTTAGATTTAACATTAACGCCTTTCTGTGAAAATAAATAAATAAATAAAATAACCCGAACCCTAACCCTGACCCATTCATCATTCGTTTGCTGAACAGTTTAATCCTACTAGGATCGTGCTGGGGGCGGAAGCTTATCTCAGCCGACTCTGGAAGTCAGGATACTTTTTGAACAGCTTGCCAGTTTATTGAGGCACACACAACCAATCATACACACCTAGGGGCAATTACTCAGCTAGCTTAATGTGCATGCCTTTGGATTTTGGGAGGAAACCCATGAAGCATGAGGAGAACGTGCAAACTCTGTACAGAAATGCCTTTGCCAAGCCCGGGACTCGAACCCAGGACCTTCTTGGTGTGAGGCTGTCGTGTTAACCACTATACCACTGTGCCGCCACTTGAAATTCAGTAAACATTAAAAAAGTCACTATAAGATAAGATACTCCAAAAAGTTAAAGTGTTTCTGTTTTTAAGCGAAAGCATGAAGTTCAATACACAATCCTTCAACACCACCAGGCCACCAGGGGGCACCATTAAAAACTACAAAATCTGTTTTTTTTTTCTTTTCCAAATGATTAACCCTTTGCTATTTCTAAATGATCCCCAATCTTATCCTTAGTGCTCTTTATTTGTCCTCTTCATGGCGTCTGTAAGGTTCTTATGGAGCTTCATAATGGATTTTCCCAAACAAAAATTATAGAACCGACAACAATAACAACGAAAAAAAAAAAAACCCTTTCAGAGCGCTTAAAATTTTCACCAAAATATTAAAGAAGCCTGTAGGGGGTAAAGCCTTTTTCCACGCATAAATTCCTAAATCATTTAGAACCCTTAACGAGTTTATGTAGAACACTACATCAGAGTTTCTTTATTTTCGATATAGTTCCAAATAAAGGCTAAAACTATATTTAAGACAGAAAGGAACCATTTTTTTTTCTACCATTAGGGTTCCGGGTCTAATCCATGTTGAAGAGTAGGAACTCTTAAATATCCAAGGACTCTATAAAGTGTCCTTAAAGAACATCCAAGAGTGTAGTTTTCTCTGAAATGTTATAAACCCTTAGAAGTGTCTGCATTGTTCATCTTGGTGACCTTTAAGGTTCCTTAGGGAACCCAACAATAGATTGTAATTCCATCAGAAATGGTTCCATGAAGGACCTATTTAGGTGACTAGGAAATCTTAATTAACGAATCTAATGAATCCCTATGTGTGCGTACACTTTGAAAATGTAGACTCATTAAAGGTTCTTTACATAAATGTAGAACCACACAAAGTATCAGGAATCAGAGTAGTAACCTTTCAGGAAAGTGAAGAACCTTTGTAGAACCTCTGTAGTGTGTATGCTTTGAGAACATCTTGTATGAATGTGAGGTCATGGAGAACCAGTTCTTTGAAACTGACAGCCACTTAATTATCAAAAGACCTCATAATGGAACCATTAAAGAACAATGATGGAGAAGATAGGTCTAAAACAAAAAAACAAAAAAAAACAAAACAAAAAAAAAATTAAAAATAAAAATAGAAATCTTAAAACTTTGAACTGTCCCAAGAAAGAACCCTTGTAGAACCCAATCAGGTATCTAATCGGGTACGAAGAAGGTTTAGGGAAATATTAATTTCTTCCTTATTCTAAGAACCTGTGATGCATCTAACATTTGGGTAAACTGTCTTGTTTCTTGGTACTGTCTAAGAAAAAGGGTTTTTCAGTGGTTCCTTCATGCTTTTTTTTTTTAAAGAACTGATTTCTTCTCCTGAAAGAAATGGTTCTACAAATCAAATCACCTCACATTCATACAATACTCTCTCACATCAAGAAGTTCAAGAAGTTTTATTGTCATTTTAACCACATAGAGCCGACGCAGTACATAGTGAAACGAAACAACATTTCTCCAAGACCAGGTACTACATAAACATACAACAAAAAGATCAAATTCGAAAAAAAACACAAAACAAAACACAAAAAAACAACAACACAGAGCTACGACCAGGGTTTTTGTCCTAGCCACATAAAGTGCAAAGTGTGTAACTAGATGCAAACAATGCAAAGACAATACAGCGCAAAAACAGTACAAAAAATAAAAAGAGAGCAGAAGGATAAGACACAGCACCGAAAGAAAGAAAAAGAGGAGATGGAATAAAAAAATGAAATGATGTAGAGAAGCAGCGGTTGAGGGGAGCGCAAATAGAATATAGGCCTAGATATAAATATAAACATAGCAGCGTAATGAAATAATAACAGGGTTGAAGTAGTGCAATAAATAGTGAACAGTGTACGTTATGTGTGTGTCCACACATGAGAGAGAGAAAGAGAGAAATAGTGTGTGTGTGTGTGTGTTCCTGTCTCTTGTTCTGGCTGCGTCCCAGAGTCAGTGATTCTGAATAAACATGACTAAATAAGGAAATCCAGAGGAACAAGAACAGGCAGCAGCAATGAATTCATTTAAAACATAAAGCAATGAGACTATTGTTGTTGTTGTTGTTGTTGTTGTTGTTGATGATTCATGAATGCAGTTGTTTGTATTCTAATACTATTGCTCACATCACACGTTTGCTCCTTTTTAAAAAAAATATTATTATTGTTATTAATATTTAATTTTATTTATTTGTGGGGGGTTTTTAGCGGCATGTCACGAGTCAGTTCTTCAACCTGATGTTTATTATTATTATTATTATTATTATTATTATTATTATTATTAAATAAAGTATTATTACTGGGATGGGAAGCGCCACCAGAGGGCGCTGTTGAACCACCATTAGGCTACATTGGTTTACTCCTGTATTTGCTCTCCATTATAGATCACGTGCTTTAGAGATACTAAACAAAAAATCATTTCTACTCCACACAATCATCTTAAGGTACACTTTATTTAGGAGTGATTTCAGGGTATTTCTGGGGAACCATGAGTCTGGATTAGGAGAAAGCTGAAAGTGAATGTGGTTTTACAGACTCCCAGTCAGAGGTGTGGACTGGGGAAGGTGGGCAGAGCAACTACTTCTTGAGTCCTAATATTGATGAGGTAGAGAAGTACCACACAGTCAATGCTAGAACTACACACTCTAAAAACAATAAATAGATAAATAATAATAATAATAATAATAATAATAATAATAATAATAATAATAATAATAATGGGGGCACGGTAACACAGTGGTTAGCACGTCCACCTCATAACAAGAAGGTCCTGGGTTCGATTCCCGGGCTCGGGGCATTTCTGTGTGGAGTTTGCATGTTCTCCCCGTGCTTGCATGGGTTTCCTCCAGGTACTCCAGTTTCCTCCCCAATCCAAAAACATGTACAGTAGGCTAATTGGCTGTTCCAGATTGCCCCTAGGTGTGAGTTTGAATGTCAATAGTTGTGTGTGTGTGTGTGTGTGTTGGCCTGTGATGGACTGGTGAGCTGTTCAGGGTGTACCCCGTCTTCGCCCAGAGTCGGCTGAGATGGGCGCCAGCCTCCCCGCGACCTTAATTAGAATTAAGTGAAATTTCCCACTTACATTTACTCAATTCCTAAAGTATAATAAAATTGATTTTACAGATTTAAAGGTTTATAGAAATTAATACCAGAAAAGGACTCTAAAGTTCAGACTTTAAGTCTGTGTTAATAAACACAGAACTAATATTTATTGTGTCAGACTCAGAGTAAGATCTAAACACAGCAGGACATGAAACACAGCAGAGCTCAACATTTCTTCATTTACTTCAGTGGAACTGTAGAGATCAGTGTCTTCTCTACAAGTGCAATTAAACACACAGTTACAGCACAAGAGCACATCCTGAAAGTGGAATCAGGCTCTCAGGACAGTTTCTCAGCGCACACTTTAATATTACATCGCTAATCAGGCTTTGGAGATCCATCTGCAGAATAAAACCAAGTGAGATCATTTTCATTAAAGGCAAACTGCAGCTTCTTACCTCTGACCAGAGTCCAACCACAGCGATGTAACCAGGTGCAGAACTACTGTATATACCTGCAGTTACATTTAGTAGACTGAGTATGTAGCAGAATGTCACAGGGTTTTCTTTAATGGTTTATTTTTATGACACACTAAAGTGCACCAAATATATCTATATTTAATACCATCACTACTCAGAAGTAGTCTGCTTGGTGCTTATTACAGTCTGAGTCTGTACAGCACCATTACAGCAGGGGGCCCTCTATTCCCACAGCTCAGCTACTGCAGCTCTACTAGCACATTATCGAGTTGAGCTACTTTTATTGTTGTTCATTTGTTTGTTTATTCCTTCAAAAATTGATCTTTAAAGTTTTTGGCACCACAAATTTCTCCAAAAACTCAGAGTTATAATAAATTTACTCCAGAACTCTAATTTGTACTCATCAGCTGTTTAAACACATATTTTTATTATACATTCACTTTCTGAGTCGCTTAATCCTAATCAGGGTTCCCGGGGAGGGCGGAGCCCATCTCAGCCGACTCTGGGCGAGGGCGGGGTCCACCCTGAACAGCTCGCCAGGCCATCACAGGGCCGTAATCATATCACTGTGGTGAAATAAATATTTCATCATGATTGTAATACCTGAGATGGAAGTGTACTGGACTTACATTAAGTGGACTGACAGCTGTACCGGTTATTATTATTATTATTATCAGGATCAGGATCAGCTTTATTTGCCAAGTTTATGAACACAAGGAATTTGACTCCAGTTTAAATGATTCTTCTTCTTCTTCTTCTTCTTCTTCTTCTTTTTCTTCTTACTATTATTATAACTATTATTATTATTATTATTATTATCATTATTATTAGTTTTATTATTATTATCACTATTATTATTATTATTATTATTATTACTATAATAATAATAATTATTATTATTATTATTACTATTATTATTATTATTATTATTATTATTTTGATTATTTTTTATATTTTTTTAGTTTGTGCACATTGTTAAGGACAGAACAATATAAAAGATTACAATACAGACGTCACTGCAAAAACATCTTAAAGGAGCTGTATCATGACTGAGCTGCCCTAAAGTCGTATAACATGGACTGCAGCATGAACGTTTTGGGCTGAACAGGTTTTAAACTTCATTTAATTAACAGCATTTGGCAGACGCCCTTATCCAGATCGACTTACATATCACTTTAATACAACTGAGGGTTAAGGGGCCCAACAGCGGCAGCTTGGTGAAAGTGGGGTCTGAACCCTCGACCTTTGGATCACCAATCCAGAGCCTTAAGTGCTAAGCCACCACTGCCAACTTAAAGACTGAAATATTGCTGAAAGTTTCATTTCTTGATTGTGCACATTTATAATTCCTAAACCAAGTGTGCATAGACAGAAATGAATAGAAATGGATAGAAGTGAATAGAATGGATAGAAATGGATGCATTTTGTTTAATAAAACTATGAATGTTATTTAGGCTACTTCCTTCTAACTCCCATGACACCGCCCCTTTAAACGAGGACAATCTGTGAGTGTGAACTGAATTCTTTCAATAGTTTTTGTGATGAGACATTTCCACACCGGGTTTTTCTTTAAGTTTAAAAGCTCTTTAGGAGAAAATTAAAGTGCGTAGCTGATAAACCTGTGAACAGACGTCATGATGAAATAATTTCCAAGACTTTACTTGTTAGGACTCCAGCCAGTTAACTCAGTGACTCCAGACTTCTTGTATATCTCTGACCGTTGCCTGTTTTTTGACTGCTAGTTTGCCTGCTGTTTTTGGATTATCTGTTATCTATTAAATATTGTGCTCTACACCTCTTCGGTCTGCGTGTGAATCCTCTGTACACAACCCTAACAGTACGATCCGGCCGTCATGGATCCAGCAGACCTTCACCATATGAGGACTTTACTGGAGCAATGTGGAATCATGCTGGGGAAACAACAAACCCAGATGGGGAGGCTTCGTACAAACGTGGCAGTCATGTACACAGCCATCATCGATCTTGTAACAACTTCAACTCTCTCAAGACCCACCACCGGCTCCAGCACCAGCCTTATCACAGCCCACTCCTCCAGTCTCAGGTCTTCGCCTGCCTTCTCCTGAACCTTACTGGGAGAAGACGTGTGTTCCACTGGGTGATCTTAAATATGTGGTATCTAAATACAACTGTGAGTTCACTCTGTAGTGATAGGAATCATTTGTTGGAACTACAGAATCAGCTTATGAAGAAGACAGTCCACCCTGCCAACCAGGCCTGGGTCGTTCCACCCGACATGGAGAGCTCCACCACAACAGTGCCTCCATGCCTGTCCAAGGAGTCAACACATGATTTAATGCCCAACTCTGCCTTCTCATCGCCTTCTCCATCTCGCAGACTCGGTACGCAAGCAGTTCCTCCATCAGATGATAACACCAAAGTTCCTTCCCAAAGGTCTTCAGCAGGTCCACTGGAGATAATTTCAAATGTAAATTCCGACTCTAACACTGAGTTCCTGCTTGAAACTAATTCTGAACATACCTCTGACACTGGATCCCAGTCAGAACCCCTGTTGGAAACAGAATCTGAATTTGCCCCTGAACAGATGTCAGAACTG